>JASVEL010004707.1:0-87660 GCA_032618575.1 Nicotiana noctiflora | reverse complement strand
GGCACCGTTTAGTGATTATTGGAAATCGGAAGCCCTAGTGGCTCTCTCTCAACTTGATATGACGAATTTGGATTATGATACTTGATTGCTGACTGGTCGTCATTGGGTCAGGTTGTCTAGACTAATGTGATATGGACTATGATGGTATGGCACAAATTGTGTAGCAGAGTGCATCAGAGTATGCTCTAGCGGGATAATTGTACCTCAGGACCAGCGGACGGCTGGTAGGTATTGCTTTGTCAGTTGGGCCTTCGTGGCGGATATCAGTGCAGAGGTTTCTACCATGGATTTAGTTCCGGTATTGGGGAACTTTGTCTGACGCATTTCTTGTGTCCGAGCTTGAGGCTATATATGTTTACTGTAATAAGCAATTCGACTCGATGTGAATTTCTTTTGCGAGGGTTTTATATGGATCCGGTGGCACGCCGCCATAGGTATGGTTATTTGGATCGGGTGGCACGCCGCCACAGGTATGGTATCTGGATCGGGTGGCACGCTGCCACGGGTATGTCATTGGAGCGGGTTGCACGCCGCAATAGTGTAATGTGAAAATAGAGTTAGTTATATGTTACCGGTATACAATACTTCCTGGCTTATGAGGAAAAGTCCGTATTGAGTATCGCTCGGCGAATGGCACATCGGTTGTGTCCTTTCAGGATTTGATAACATACATTAATTGTTTCACCGTGGGTGAGATTGATTGCTTGGGTTCAGACCTAAATATGTGTGTGGCTGACCATTTTGAGCTTGGTAACTTGAGTTGCTTCATGAGTGATAGTGTTTGGATAGAATCACGAATCGTGGCAAGGCCACGTGATGTTATGACCTCTCGAGGAGGATTCAGGTACTCTATGATGTGAGACGGGATCTCGGTTCTATGTTATGATGGTGCAAAGGAATTGAATTACAGCTCTTTTATTGGAGACAGTTGTCATGATTTGAGTATGTTCAGACGTTTCTATTGGAGCCTGTGTTTTGCTTGTCGCGGCTTAGGCCGGTGTTGAGGTGTCATATCACCAGTGCGGTGTGTTATAATCGAAATGATCGTTGGAGCCAATAATGAGTGTGAGTATATGTGATTTCAGTTGATTAGAAAGGTAATATCGAGATTTGGCTCCGAATTCTATTGTAGTATCAATTAAAAGGGAAATAGATTCATGAATGGATGACCTGAGAGATGGGTTCGATATATCGCGTGTTCGGTTGCCGTGGCAGTATATGAAGGTGTTGGAATGATACTTTAGCTAATGAAAAAGGTTTTCAGTTAGTATTTGGTTATCGTGGGAAATTATTTTGATTAGAGACTATCATCTCCAGTGATTGAGTTGTTGATACATCATATGATCTCACCCGGAGTGGTGAGTGTGGGTTATTGCAGTGGATTTTAGTGTATCCTGAGTATATGCATGGGATTAGCAATTGCTATATGATTTCGGAAAGTGCAATGTGGTTTATGGTTCAGGTGGTCTGTGAGATTTCAGCTTGATGGTGATCTATCCTATGATGTGGAGCCTATTGCTATTTTGGGTCGTCAGGTGAGAAAATTGAGGTCCAAGGAGATTGTATCAGTTAAGGTTCAGTGGAGAGGTCGACCCGTGGAGGAGGCCACTTGGGAGATCCAGCGGGAGATGCGGAGCAGATATCCTCACTTGTTTGAGACTTCAGGTATGTTTTTTGACCCGCTCGAGGACGAGCGTTCGCTTAAGAGGGGGAGAATGTGACGACCCGGCCCGTCGTCACGGGAATTACCACCCCGTTATGTTGAAATTGTATGTTTTATGCTTTTATATCAGTGTTAGAGTCTATCGGGTGAGTGAGGAGTGAATTGGATTGAAAATGAGGCATATAGCCTTTTTGAAGGAAACTTGAATATGGAAAGTCAACCCGGAGTTGACTATTTAGTTATAGGGCTCGATATCGGATTCTGATGATTCAGTTAGTCGGGAGGTGATTTGTGACTTAGGGAGCAATCGGAATTGAATTTGGAGGTCCGGTGTAGAAATAGGCTTGAATTGGCTAAGGTTGAATTTTGGCGAAATCCGAACGGTAGGTGAGATTTTGATCCGGGGGTCGGAATGGAATTCCGACAATTCCTGTAGCTTCGTTATGTGATTTTGGATATGTCGCAAAATTTCAGGTCATTCGGACGTCGTTTGGTTGGGTTTTTGGTCGAATGTTAGTTTCGGAAATTTTGAAGAAACTTAGGCACGAATCCGTGTGTAATTGGTAATTTTGATGTTTAGGATGGTGTTTTTATGCTTGGAACAAGTTCGTATCGTGTTTTGGGACTGGTTGGTGTTATTGGTCGGGGTCCCCGGGGTCTCGGGCGTGATTCGGATGCCCAACGGGTCATTTTTGGAAGATTTTTGCCGTTTTGAGCATAAATGTAATGATCCAAAGGTCTATTTTTAGTTCTAGAGATTCAAATTTGATTTCGAGACTTCAAAAATTTAGATAATGAATTATAGGACTGATCTGGAAAGTTTGGTCTAATTTCATCAAGTCGCGATTGGGTTTTTGACGCGAAATGTGAATTAATTGTTTAACGAGCAAAATTGATGTTGCACTGAGTAAATGAGATCCAAATTCAGTTTTGTTTGAACCACTGGATCCGTATCGAAATTACGGAGCCATAAGAAAAAGAATCGTCGAATTCCGAGTTCGTATGATGGAGTTAGATCTATTTTAGTGAAAATGGCTGTGTGCTGCAATTTCTGTATTGCTGCTGCATTTTTCTGTAGCGTATAAATACTAATTCCCGCGCGTGAACAGTAACCGCGCGGGTGAACAGTGTCGACGCGCATGAACAGTAACCCGTGAACACTGATTTCCGAAAAAAAAAATTAGTGAGTTGATAAAATCGATTTTGGGTCATTTTTCCACCATTTTTTAGTTCTAAGATAAGGTATTGACGGGAAATTGTTGGGAATTCATCGGGGATTCGTCGGAGGTAAGTTTTGTGGCTTAATTACATCATTTTAACATGAAATCCTTGGCTAGATCTCTGTAAATAAAAGATTAAAGGTGGGTTTGAGCCCTAGGCCTAAAATTGAAGAAAAAGTGGGCAACTTGAGTCCGATTTTGGTAAATTTTATATGCCTAGACTCGTATCGAGATGAAGATTCCGAATATGTGACTTTTGTAATTTTTTGAGAAGCGTACTGAAAGTCGGGTTTTGGCAACTTTGTGAATTTCGGTGTAAATTGAGTTGTTTTGACTGGGTATCGTTCCATTGGTCTAATTTGATGCGTATTTACTGTATTTGATCAGATTCTACGCATGCGGAGCTTGATTCTCATGGCAAGGGAATTCCGGAGTAGTCGTCGCGCTGTATTGAGGTGAGTAATAGATGTGGGTGATGACCAGCGGGTTCGAAACCCCGGTATACCACTTTGTGACGCTGTATAGCGGCGAGACACATACTCTCTTGTGAGTGCGGGGTCGATTGTGATTGGGGACTATGGCTTAGTCCGACTTGTTGATACTGTGTTATGATATTAGGCTATTCTTGAGCCGTCGAACCTCCTTCTCGGATGGTTGCATACTATATTGTGATATTGGCTATTCTTGAGCCGTTGAACCTCCTTCTTGGACGGTTGAGTATACTTGTGGGCTGTGAGCCAGTTATTGGATCCCGCGAGGATCGTTATCATAGTCTTGTAATATTGACATGCTAGTTTACTACCAGTCCGCAGCTATTTCTGTTATCATGCTATTTCCAATCTCTGGAACTTGATATTACTGTTTTCAACCGAAAAATGATAAAAGATGTTTTCAAAACTACTTTTGAGCCTGCAAGGCTGTATTTGCATATTAGCTGACTGGTAGTGGATCGGGCTGCACGCCGCAGCAGTATATATGTTGGATCGGACTGCACGCCGCAGTGATATTGTGCTTGGGCTGTAGGAGCCCCTCCGGAGTTTGAACCCCCATAGTGAGCACGGGTACCCAAATTGGATCGGGCTACGCGCCGTAGCGGTCATTTCATGCATTGCATTGCATTTAGCTACACCTGCTAGCTATTGTACTTGTTGCTAATATTGTTGGCTCTCTCTCTACTGTTGGTATTGAACTGTTACAGGGTATTGGTATAGCTTTACATTGTGCTTTACTGTGGATTTCTTATCTACGTTGTCTTTCCCTTGTTTATTACCACTGAGTCTGGCAGTACTCATTTTACTCCCTGCACCTTGTGTGCAGATCCAGGTACCTCTCAGCAGACCTGATCCGGTAGCCTGTCACGACCCAAACCCTGGTCGTGATGGCGCCCAACACAATGCTAGGCAAGCCCGACCATATTATCCCTTTAACCAGCCAATTATTAAATAAATTAAACTTAAACAGTAGTTAGTCATAACAGGTGATAACCGAAACGTCAAAACATACAAAATACGGTCCCAACATATCGTGGTGTCACGAGACTGAGCCTCTACAGAATAGCATCCTAATACAACCAAGTCTAGACAAATAGGAAATCAACAAGATGATAAAGAAGGAGAAAACAAGCTCTGCGGACGCTGGCAGCTACCTCGTAATCTCCGCAAAAGTAGACAAGGATCAGCAGCTACAATATCTCAACTGCTCTCGGGCACCTGTGGATCTGCACAGAAAGTGCATGGGAGTGGGGTGAGTATATTTCAACTCAGTGAGTAACAATAATAAATAATAACTGAAGGTAAGAAATCCTGCGCTATCACTTAGCAGTTCTAAGGCAACCCTCACAAGTACGTTTATCTCTACAAGATTTCCACACTGAACTAACCCTCGCTCGTACCCCTACGGTGTACGGCCATCTCAACATATAAGGACACATACTTATGTCTATAATGTATAAGTATTTAAGTAAATAGTAGGGTATGATTAAGTATAATGTTGCGGCGTGCAGCCCGCTCCAATACATATACCGCTGCGCGCGCGCAGCCTGCTCCATTTAACGTCGACGGCGCTCACTGGGGGTGTATACAGACTTCGGAGGGGCTCCCTAGGCCCAAGCGCTATGGTGCTATGACGTGCAGCCAGGTCCACCATATATCACTGCGGCGTGCAGTCCGATCCAATATATATATATACATATATAATTATACTGCTGCGGCGTGCAGCCCGATCCCATAATATACCAGCGCTCACTGGAATGTGTGCAGACTCAGACTTCGAAGGGGCTCCTACAGCCCAAGCGCAATAATACTGCGGCGTGCAGTCCGTCCCACATGTATATTACATGTATATTACATGTACATTACCGCGGCGTGCAGTCCGATCCAATATAGGTATCTATATACATAATACCTCATAATGGGTCCTCGACCCTATCCCAGTCAGTATGCACTTGGCCTCTCAGGCCCAATATAATATATCACAGTGGGTCCTTGACCCTATCTCATCTCAATCGGTATAGACTTGGCCTTTCAGGCCCACTATAACATCTCATAGTGGGTCCTTGACCCTATCTCATCTCAATCGGTATAGACTTGGCCTTTCAGGCCCACTCAGCTAGAACAGGAATTCCACCCTAGATAATCTCTCTCAATGTACACATCTAGTACGGGCTCATATTATGCTATACAGCTAGAGCTACGGCTGAGTGTATGTTTCCAACATGATATAAGGGTCACCTAGCTCTATAGGTTCCCTAATGCTCTACAGATCGGCACAAGGCCCCAAACATGGCTATTAGCCCAATTGTACAGTTATAACCTCATTAACAGTCATACAACACAGTATTCTATTAGCCGGGAAGGACTAAGTCCGAACCCCCTATCACAATGTCACCACGCCCGTCATAGAACGCGTGTCTCATCTCAATATAGCACTGTAAAGTGCTAGTACGGGGTTTCAAACCCTCAGTGCATTGTTTACTACTACCACTCACCTCGAACCGGTAGAAGCTTCAATCCGCCTTGCGCTTGCCTCGCAAATCAATCTCCTCGGATGCCAAATCTGCTCAAAATCATAGAGAATGCATTAATATACGCTAATTTCATGAAATTCATTCGAAATAACCCAATTTATATCAAAACCCACAAGTTGTCAAAACCCGACTTTTGGTACACTTGTCGAAAAATTACAAAAATTACATATTCGGAATCCTCATCTCGATACGAGTCTAGGCATATAAAATTTACCAAAATCGGACTCCATTTGCCCACTCAAATCAGTGTTTTTCTTAAATTTAGGCCTAGGGCTCAAACCCACCTTTAATCTTCCATTTACAGAAATTTAACCCATGATTTCATGTTAAAATGATGTAATTAAGCCACAAAACTTACCTCCAACGAATCCCCGATGAATTACCAGCAATTCCCGTGAGTTTCTCTCTCTAGAACTCAAAAATGGCGTCTTGGGTATATGAACCCGCGACTGGTTCTGTTCTGGTTTTAATTTCACTGCCAGACCATTCCTTCTATGCGATCGCAATGACCCTATGCGATCGCATAGAGTTAAATCCTCCTGCCAATTTCCCCTTCTATGCGATCGCAATGTACTCCCGCGATCGCATAGCACAACCTTCCAGGCCTCATCTTTTCTTCTCTGCGATCGCAACACTGGCTATGCGATCGCAATTCACAGTCTGACAAACCTATGCGATCGCACCCTTTGCTATGCGATCGCATAGCACATTTTGCTCACCCCTCCAATCTCTTCTATGCGATCGCACAAGTGACCCTGCGATCGCAGAGCGCCAGATTCCATACCTATGCGATCGCATACCCT
This sequence comes from Nicotiana noctiflora, assembly GCA_032618575.1. Classification (NCBI taxonomy): domain Eukaryota; kingdom Viridiplantae; phylum Streptophyta; class Magnoliopsida; order Solanales; family Solanaceae; genus Nicotiana; species Nicotiana noctiflora. The sequence goes on along the minus strand of JASVEL010004707.1, from coordinate 80,949 downwards.
CTTACGCGATCGCATAGAACAACTCTGGGGCTCACTTCCATCCTTCTATGCGATCGCATCTACCCTATGCGATCGCATAGAGCATCCGTCTGCAACAAAGCCAGCAGCCAACAGCAGTTCAAAAATAGAAGAAATGGTCCGTTTGGACCCCCGAAATCAACCCGAGGCCCCCGGGACCCCAACGAAAACCACCAACATACTCCAAAACACGATACGAACTTGTTCCAATCATGAAAACACCATCCTAAACATCAAAATCACCAATTACTCACGGATTCAAGCCTAAATTTCTTAAAACTTTTCGAATTACACATTCGATGAAAAACCCGACCAAACGACGTCCGAATGACCTGAAATTTTGCAGGCACATCCAAAATCACCTAACGGAGCTACTGCAACTGTCGAATTCCATTCCGACTCCCGGATCAAAATCTCACCTACCGTTCGGATTTCGCCAAAATTCAACCTTAGCCAATTCAAGCCTATTTCTACACCGGCCTCCAAATTCAATTCCGATCGCTCCCCTAAGTCATAAATCACCTTCCGGAACTAACCGAATCATCAGAATCCGATTCCGAGCCCTCTAACTAAATAGTCAACTCCGGGTTGACTTTTCTTATTCAAGTTTCCTTCACAAAGGCTATATGCCTCATTTCCAATTTAATTCACTCCTAACTTCCCCGATAGACTCTAACACTTATATAAAAGCATGAATTATGTAATTACAACACAACGGGGTGGTAATTCCCGTGACGACGGGCCGGGTCGTCACATAGCCGTTCGGAGGCATAGTGCGGGATAGTCGAGGTAGCTGCAGCGTCCGCAGGACCTAACTCCCCTTCTAGCTGTCATTTCTTATGTTGTTGTCTTTCTTTTCCGCACTGAGTTTGTTATAAACCTTATTACACATATGTTCTTAGAGGCTCATGACTCTTGACCTTTCGGTCTATGGGAGTTGGTATGTGTTGGGACTTGGTTCCCCGTTTTCGATATATATATCACTGTTGTTTCATGTTTTGATATGTTAATTGGGATAAAGCGAGCTCCTAGCTCCGCTATTGTTATTGAGTGGTCAGGCTGGCCTAGCAGTGTGCTTGGCGCCATCACGACCGAATTTGGGGTCGTGACAAGTTTAAATTCCTATTGCTACTGTGTTAGTCTTATTTGACTGATTATTGCCAAACTGTATTTTCGATTTTTAGTTGTAATATATAGATTCATCTCATTAGAGTTGAATTCAATTTAAGCAAATTCCTTGAAAACTGGACTAATAAATTTGTGTAAGTTACTCATGTAGTTGTTAATTGGTTGATACTGTAATTTTGTTTGAAATTGGTTGAGATCGCATTGTGTAATAATAGGGTTGTTTTAGTATTGTAGTAGGACGTTCTGTTTGGAGTTTTCGTAATATGTTTGAAGTTTTCATTGAGAAATTATCTTTATTTTGAATCAGAAATAACGTGGTTAGAATAAAGTGGAATAATGATAACTTTCACCACTGATTTGATAATTGTTAAAAATAGGTGTAATTTAAATTTTGAATTAGTGTAGTTAAAGGTTTGAATTCTTTACAGTCGAACTATAAATCAAATCAAAACCAATATGAGAGAACAAATAATAAATCAGGTCTATTAAGCAATCAACTGGAATGACATTTCAGTCCTAGAATGGTTAACGTTAAATAAATGATCAAAAAGTCCCAAAACGATATGATTCAGAAAACTATTCTAGTAACACGACAATGAGTTAACAATAAATAATTAGGATGTTTTCTTTGTTATTGGAGACAACTCGAAAAATAAAAATATAGCTTACTTTAGCTTGACCTCTAAAAGATATAATGAGATGAGCCTCATTATAAATCAAAATGCATGGGGCACTCAAATAATTGTTATAAATTTTTAGACTCGGAAGGACCGTTTAGCTAATTTCACGGTATTTCCCAAAGTAATAAGACATAGATACCATAGGCACAATTTTAATATACATTCTCAAGTACGGGTGTACATTTATGTGACCCAAATCATACTCTTAATGAAGTCGAAATGTATCTAAAGCCACATGCGTACTGGTACAGTGTGGTTAAGGAATGCATTTTCATGATGTTGCAATTCTTTAAAAAATGATAAAGCGGAATATTAATAAATGCACATAAATTGGAATATATAAAGAAATCAGATAAAAACAAATACAACAGTTGAGCGACCGTGCTAGAACCACGGAATCCGAGAGTGCCTAACACCTTCTCCCGGGTTAACAGAATTCCTTATCCGGATTTCTAGTTCACAGACTGTAACATAGTCAAACGTTCCTCGGTTCGGATTAAACCGCTGACTTGGGACACCATTATATTCTCAAGTTGTGACACTGAAAACTTAAATAACTAATCCCATTTCGGCTGTCCTTAAATTGGAAAAACTCCTTCCTTTTATTATATCCCTTCCCGGGGTGTAGTAAGCGGAAAAAAAAGAGGTGTGACAACATGCATTGAACTAATGATTTGGTTTGTGTTCGTCTTAGTTGATTGGGCTCTAAGGTTAGTTTAGAACCCACTCCAATATAGCTTCATTTGGTTTGAATTAGAGCCCATGTTTAGTTGAACCATTGAGCCCATTAGATCCATAATCCATACACGTTTGACCCATGTTAGCCTTCAGAGTAAAAACAGGGTACTTGGGGGTAATATGGGTAATCCACTTAGAGATCTTGCAGTAACAGAAATAGAAAGCCCCTAGAAGCTTCTAGTGTGGGATTTGAATTTCAATTTCTGGTTTTAGGTAGTATAACTTGGGTAACAAGTCAGAAAGTGAGGGATTAATTGGCAAAAAATGAAATTAGGGGGGGATAAAGTGCAAAATAAAATCTGCAGGTTGTCCTAATTTCTTGCCTATAAAGGCATCCTTTCATTGCTATTGAAGTCAGATTTTGAAGAGCAAAAAATATATAGACCCCAATATTATATTTTAGAGATCAGAGCCTAGAGAATTTCCGTTTACTGAAAATCCTATCCAAACGTCTGAAAACTCTAAAAAGATACTGTTTCATTGAGTCATGTTGTTGATTTTTTAAATTTCTCCTAGTGTTTGAAACAATTTTGAGTAGCTGGTAGCTGAAATGAACTGAAATCAAGTCTAGGGAGTTCTTCTAGTTCATTGCTGGGATTGGAGTTGATTTTCTAGACTATTTTGCTTCATTTGCTGGGTTGAAACTGGTTGTTAATCTGCTGCTACTATTTTGCTTTGCTGATTCTCACCTTTTCCTTTACCTTGCTTTCCAGGTACACATTCCTAAATTTAAAACTATGAGTGAAATTTCGACTTGCAAAATAAAAATGAAAGTGGCTTCAACATGTCAAAATTTTTCAGTTTAATGCCTTTGTTTCCCTATTGCTTGATTTCTGGATTTGTTTAGTATAATGAATGTCATTATGTTTGTTGTAATTAATAGGATTGTGACAAAAATTGAATGTAATAGTTCCTACTTGACTAGTTATAGGATTTATAGTTTTGTTACAATGTTCTAACTGAACTGGAAAGGATGTTCAGGTAGATAGTGTTTACCAGTCATGTATGTTGTTTAAATATGGAGTTTACTGTAACTGATCTCTCAGTTTCTTTTACAAATTAAGTATTGCATGTGATGACCCGACCCGCCGTCTCATGCGTTTCCGTCTCATTTTTCCCGTTTTATGCTTCCTCATGTTTCAGTATATGTGTTGGTAAATTTGAAGTAATTCGGATAGAGTTTGGTAAGAAATGAGACGATTAGTCTCTTTCATGAAGAATTTGTTTAGAAAATTCAACTGGATGTTGACTTATGAGTTAGAGGGCTCGGAATTAAATTCCGATGATTCGGTTAGTTTCGAGGGATGATTTAAGGCTTAGTAGCACAATCGAAAGTAATTTTGGAGGTCCGGTGAAGAAGTTAGCCTATTTTTGCAAAGTTAGTATTTTGGTGATTTCCGATTGATAGGTGATATTTTGATCCGGGAGTCGGAATAAAATTCTGAGAATTTCATTAGCTTCGTTAGTTGATTTTGGACTTGTCTGCAAAATTTCAGGTCGCTCGGACGTCGTTTGGTTGGGTTTCGGATCGAATGTGAGTTTTGGAAGATTTTGATTAATTTTGGCTTGAATCCGACTTGTTTTAATGGTTTTAGCATTGTTTGATGTATTTTGAGGATTGGAACGAGTTTGGATAATATTTTAAGTCATGTTGGTGCTTTTAGTTGAGGTCCCGGAGGCCTCGGGTGTGTTTCGGATGCCCAATGGGTCATTTTTAGAAGGTTTTGAACGGCTGTTGCTAGTATGTGGTGTTGTCCTTCGCGTCTGCAAGGTCGTATCACGTTCTCGAAGAAGAAATTGACTTCTGAGACTTTTGGTCTTCGCGTTCACGATAGTGCTTCGCGTTCGCGAAGAAGGATTTGTCATCGGGGACTTTTGTTCTTCGCGTTCGTGACAGTGATTCGTGTTCGCGAAGAAGGAATTTTTTGTCGCGCAGGTTCTACTTCGGAAGCTCATGTTGTTTTATATACAAGGAATTTGAGGTGATTCAAAATGAAATTTGTAGATCTTTGAATCTAGTTTCTAAAAACATACTATAATAGTCATTTGGAGTTGTGTGTAAAAAGTTATGACTAATACAATAGAGGCTATCCGAGCAGAGTTTGGAAAATGTATTTTTGGAACTTTGTTCTTCGCGAACGCTAGAGAAGGACCGCGAACGCGAAGAACAAATCTATGGGCAGCAGAATAAAGTCCAAACTTCGTCACATTTGCCATTTTCGACGATTTGTAGCATGGATAAGGCGATTTTTCGGGAGAGTTTTGGAGAGAACAACATGGTGAGTACTCTTAACTCAATTTTGGTTGTACAACTCGAATCTATTGCAAGTTTTGGTGTTTAATTTGAGAATTTTTGTTAAAAAGGGTTGAAAATCCTCTTGGATAGAAATGGTGATTTAAGGGGTCAAATGAACTCCGATTTTTGTGAATTTGGTATGTATAGACTCATAACGAGATAAGGATCGTATTGATGTAAAAATTTATGGATTTTGAGATGTGGGCCCGGGGCTCGAGTTTTGCTAGTTTTGAGATTCGACGCGCGTAGAGGCCGATTTGAGGGCAAAGGCGTTGCGGGCTTGAGATTTTGCCGGTTCGAGGTGAGTAATACTTGGAAATGATATCATAAGGGTTTGAAACCCCGGATTTGCACATCATAGTGCTGTATTAAGGTGACTTGCATGCTGGACCTGAGCATGTGGTAGAGAACCATTGAGGATCGTGACTTGGTCCGTCCTAGTTGTTGGTTTTACTGCATATTTTCGAATGATTTATTGTTATCATTATGACTTGGGCTCATTGCCATACTTGGGGCTTATTGCCGATTGTTTGAACTCTTTATGAACTATCATCACTATTTCACTTACTAATTAAAATATTATTTTAACTCAGTCCATGTGATTTACACTGTTCTCATGAACTCATTTATATTTTTACTCAAACTTGGAGTTTTAACTGATATTTGAACTATTGTTGAGCTGAGTATTATTGTTTTACTGATGTCCGAGGGGCTTTTGACTATTTTTGGTTTGATTGAGGTCGGGGGACATATGTGAGGGCATGAGGAGTGATGTGAGGAGGCTTTCAGGCCTCGAGTAATATGTGAGGAGGCTTTTAGGCCTCGAGTGATATGTGTGGATGCTTTCAGTCTTTGAGTGTTATGTGAGCATATGCATATACATACATGGATCGGACTGCACGCCGCAGTGAGTTTATATGGATCAGACTGCACGTTGTAGTATTATTGCGCTTAGGCTGTAGGAGCCCCTCAGGAGTCTGAACCCCCACAGTGAGTGTGGGTACCCAAATGGATCGGGTTACGCGCCGCAGCGGTCATATGCATTACAATGCATTCATGCATTCACTCCTATTTGTACTACGTGACATGACATTTAGCACTCATATGTCATTGGCATACATACTGTTACTTGCCTTGTTGACCTGATACCCTGGTGCTATATGTTAAGTAGTGATGCGCCCAAGGGGCCGACTTACGAGCCGAATTGCCGTATCTAATATAGCATTCATATATTTGGCTGTTGAAAAAGAAAAAGAGATATTTGTAAAAGAGATTTTTAACAAATCTTGAGACTTTCTAAAGGACTTTCACAGAATTTTGGTTGATCTCAAAGGGTTGTAATGTCTTTTATAGCATTTTTTGTGTGCTCATACGTGGTTTCTTGTCACTCAGATATTATTCTCTCTTATTACTGAGTTGGAAGTACTCACTTTACTCCATGCACCATATATGCATATCCAGGTACTTCGGGAGCTAGCTGAGCTTCCTATTGACTTTAGAGTTTCATTCGGAGTTGTCGAGGTAGCTGCCTGACGTCCACAGGACCTGACTCCTCCCCTATTTCCTGTTATTTGACTTTTCACGTACTTCAGACAATATATTATTACAATGTTATTATATTATCCTATTATAGGCTCTAGACTCATGACCCCCAGGTCTTTGGGAGGTTACCCAGTATTGTTGATATTCGAGTTGATTTCTATCTATTAGTTATATTTTTGTTACTTTGATGTTAATGATTTTCAAATAAATCTTTTGAACTTTATGCTCGGGTTGAGAGTGTAATTGGTCGGGCTTTCCTAGCAGTTGTGTTGGGCGATATCATGACCGAGTTTGGGGTCGTGACAAGTTGGTATCAGAGCCTAGGTTACTAGGCTTCATGAGTCATGAGCCGGTTAGTAGAGTCTCGCAGATCGGTACAGAGGCATCTGTATTTATCCTCGAGAGGATGTAGAACCTTTAGGAAAAACTTCACTTTCTTGGTATTCTTATCGTGCGTACTTGATTCACCTTGAGATATAACTTTTGAAAATTCCTTCCACTCGTCTGTATGCGCACGCGAGTGCTCAATAGTATATGTGCCTTGATGGATTGTTATTCCACGATCGAGGAGCGAGATGTAATCTCTGTGAGTTTGATCTTAGGCCATCTGGAGGACTTGAGGCCTTATACTTGCCTACGGCTTGAGCACCGAAATGCTGATTGTGCGAGCAAGTATTTTGAAACTACATGTCTGGTATTGTCTCTATTAGTAGGGATGATGGCTGGATAGCTTTGTGATGATTATGTTAGTATTGCGAGATGTATCTATATGACCTGGAAGTGACGAGAGAGGCTACTGAATGATAGATGAACCATTAAGTCTATGATTTCCATTATGATAAGATATGTAGCCCCAAGTTATGGGTGCGTGAAGAATCTTTTCATGTCTCCTATTTGGAGTGGAGTAAATTTCATGTTATGGTATGAGTTTAGGCTCAGGAAGATTAAATGATTGTGAAATGTGTATTGAAAGTGTTGGTTTATGTTTAGTCAACAATGGCATGCTGAAAATGTTGGTTTAGGTTTAGTCAACAATGGCATGCCAATTGAAAATGTTTGTGAAAGGAGTTGGCATGAATGTTAGAATGAAACTTCCTCCTTTAATGTCACCCATGACATCAAGAGGAGGTCCTTACCCCTATAAATAGATGCACTCTTTCATTTGTAGAAACCATCCCAAAAAAACAATACAATATATTGTAGTGAGTAGAGAGTTAAGAGAGAAATTCTCTTAAGTGTAATTGGGAAATCTCCCCTTCCTTTGTAAATAATATAAAGGCAATTGTTCTCTAGTGGACGTAGGATTATTTTGATCCGAACCACGTTAAATCTTGTGTTCTTTCTTTTATGTTTCCGCTATCAATTGGTATCAAAGCGACGGGATTCTTTATAGATCCAAGGAGAAAGAACAAGCAAAGATGAGTTCCATGAAGTTTGAAATTGATAGATTCAATGGACGCAACAACTTCAACATCCGGAAGATCCAGATGATGGCGTTACTATGGAGGGAAGGTTCAATCCATGCTATTGACGGAAAGTATTCTAAGGATACATTAGCTTCCGACATGGAGAAGATTGAAGGAGATGCATTGAGTGCAATCCAACTATCCCTTGCACCTAACGTGCTTTGTGAAGTGAGTACAGGTACCAAAGAGACGGCCAAACAGTTATGGGAAAAGCTAGAAGGGATATACCAAGACCGATCAGTGACAACAAGGATGTTGTTACAATGACGTCTTCACACGTTTAAGATCGGGTCAGGTACTTCGTTATAAGATCATATAGATACGTTCAATAAACTTGTCATGGACTTGCAGATTGTAGGAATTAAAAGGGAGGAGGAGACGCTTGCATGTGCTTTGTTATTTTCATTGACTTTAGGATATCGTGATATTGAGAATTCAATAATGTATAGGAAGGGGCCTATCAAGCTTGAGCAAGTGGGGCAGGCACTTAACTCTAGTGATGTGCGGAGGCACATCGAAGGAGACAGAGATGACCAGGCAAGTGGGCTCTTTGTGAGAGGCCGGACTAGCCAACAGGGAAAGAGCAAATCAAAGTACAGATCAAAGTCTCGTGTGAACAAGAAAAATATAGAGTGTTGGGGTTGTGGCAAGAAGGGGCACTTTGAACGAGATTGCCCAATGTCAAAGTCCAAGGAAAAAACGAGTGCATCCACAATTGAACAGGTACATGATTTTGATAATGATTATGTACTAACAACATCATGTAATAATAGTAATTATGGAAACAAATGGGTGTTAGACTCTGCTTGTACTCTACATATGACGTTCCGAAAAGACTAGTTTAGCAGCTATGAGAAAAGTGGAGGAACTGTAGTAATGGGCAATAATTCAACTTGTGCAATAGCTGGCATTGGCTCAGTTCGAGTTCGCTCCCATGATGGAGTCGTGAAGACTATTACACAAGTCCATTATGTTCCTGATCTGAATAAGAATTTGATCTCCTTGGGTACTCTGGATGAACAAGGCTATAGGTACATGAGTGAAGCAGGAACTATAAAGGTGACTAAAGGTTCTTTAGTCATGCTGAAAGGCAAGCTGGAGAACGGCCTGTACACATTAGCCGGAAGCACCATTGTTGGCTCTGCAAATGCATCTACAGTGCAGTTATCTAATAATTACAAGGCAATATTATGGAACATGAGACTGGGTCATATAAGCGCACGTGGACTGAAGATGATGAGCAATCGTAACCTTTTGGAAGGTGAGAAGATCATCACACTTGACTTATGTGAGCATTGAGTTCTAGGGAAGCAGAAGAAGGCCAGCTTCAGCACTGACAAACACAAGACAAGAGGAGTGCTAGACTACACCCATTCAGATTTATGGGGTCCTTCTAAACTTCCATCGAAGGGCGGAAAGAGGTATCTTCTCCCCTTTATTGATGATTTCTCACGAAAGGTTTGGGTACGTTTTTTAAGGCAAAAAAGTGATGCTTTTGAAGCATTTAAAGAGTGGAAGATTTTGGTTTAAAATCAAATGGAGCGAAAAACCAAGTATCTTCGCACAGACAATGGCTTGGAGTTTTGCAATGAAGAGTTTAATGAATTATCCAAGGTTCATGGGATCTCAAGACATAGGACTGTCAGGCATACCCCACAGCAGAATGGAGTTGCCGAGAGAATGAACAGAACTCTTCTTGAAAAGGCTCATTGTATGCTCATACAAGCCAAAATGTCCAAAGTATTTTGGGCTGAAGTAGTTCACACTACCGCTCATATTGTCAATCGATCTCCAGCATCGGCAATTGACTTTAAGACTCCGAATGAGGTATGGTCAGGTGAACCCTCTAACTATTCATACTTACGAGTATTTGGGTGTCCAGCTTATTATCACGTTAATGAAGGAAAGCTTGAACCAAGGGCTAAGAAGGCCATATTTGTAGGGTATGTGGATGGAGTAAAAGGGTACAAACTTTGGTGTTTGTCTTTACACAAATTTATAGTTAGTAGAGATGTCACCTTCGATGAATCCTCTATACTTGATCCCCGTAAAGTTTCCGTGGAGTTTTCAGGAAACTAGAATAACGAGCAGGTGGAGTCTTCGGTGGAGCTTGCTAAGGAAAAGGATCAAGAGACTCAGGTCAAAGATGAGTCAGAAGATGTAGACCTTGAAGAACTTGTTGTCAATGAACCATACACAATTGCGAAAGGGAGGGAGAAGAGGCAGACACGAGAACCGGAACGCCTTATAAATCAAGCAAACTTGATTGCATATGCGTTCGTAGCTGCACAAGAAGAGAATAAGGATTTAGAGCCCTCCTCGTATATTGAAGCAACTTCTTGCAAGGATGTTGTACAATGGCGGTTAGCCATGACGGAAGAGATGGAGTCTCTTCACAAGAATCAGACATGGGTCTTAGTGAAAGGACAAAAGGGGAAGAGGATAGTTGGATGCAAGTGGATCTACAAAAAGAAAGAGGGAATTCCTGAAGTGGAAGATGCTAGGTTTAAGGCGAGATTGGTTGCAAAAGGTTTCAGCCAGAAGGAAGGAATTGACTACAATGAGATTTTCTCTCCAGTCGTGAAGCATAGCCAAATTCGCGTGCTACTAGCATTGGTTACACAATTTGACTTGGAGCTTCAACAACTTGATGTCAAAACTGCTTTCTTACACGGTGATCTAGAAGAGACAATCTATATGGATCAGCCTGAAGGTTTCCTAGCCGAGGGAAAAGAAGATCACGTATGCCAACTAAAGAAGTCTTTGTATGGTTTGAAGCAATCCCTTAGACAGTGGTACAAAAGGTTTGATGCATTCATGACTACACATGAATTCTCAAGGAGTGCATTTGATAGCCGTGTGTATCACAAGAAGATGTCTGGTAACTCAATGATTTTTTTATTGTTGTATGTTGATGATATGCTTATTGCTGCTAACAACATTACAGAGATAAATGCTTTGAAGAAGCTGTTGAGTAAGAAATTTGACATGAAGGATTTAGGAGCTGCAAAGAAAATCCTTGGTATGGAGATTTCAAGAGAAGACGATGTTGTACATCTTTCTTAGAAGAGGTATATTGAAAGGATTCTCGAGAGATTCAATATGCATACGTGCAAGCCTGTAAGTACACCATTAGCTCCTCATTTTAAACTTTTAGAGTTACAAATGCCTCAGTCCGAGGATGAGGTGAAGCATATGTCAAAGATTCATTATGCCGGTGCAGTTGGTAGCATTATGTATGCTATGGTATGCACACGTCCAGATATTGCTCAATTTGTAGGTGTGGTAAGTAGATACATGTCCACCCCAGGAAAGAGGCATTGGGAAGCTATCAAGTGGATATTGAGATATCTCAAAGGAGCTTCTGATGTTGTCAACTGGATACATCTTTACCCTCGTTGGCAGTGCCGTTAGTTGGAAGTCGACTCTACAATCGATTGTCGCTTTGTCTACGACAGAAGCAGAATACATGGCAGCAGCTGAGGCAGTGAAGGAAGCTATCTGGTTAAAAGGTTTAGTAGCGGAATTGAGTTAGGTTCAGCTGGAATCAACTCTTAGATGTGATATTCAGAGTGCTATTCATCTAATGAAAGATCAAAGATTTCATGAGCGCACTAAACATATTGATGTCAGATTTCATTTCCTTTGAGATGTTGTTGAAGAGGGAACTATCAAGGTCGTGGATGTTTATCACATATGATAATGCTGCAGATATGTTGACCAAGATAGTCCCGCTCGCTAAGTTTGCACACTGCAAAGACTTGGCGGGGGTGTGTATCAACTGATGCAGCTCCGAAGAGAATAGTTGTTAGGTGGAGGTGGTATGTTCAACCATGGTTTGATTCTTCTTGTTTCTTACAACGGGATTGCCCAGTAAGCTTAGAAGTTTTGGCCAGAGTTGTTCACACGCACGCTCGAAACGCAAACCAAGGTGGAGATTGATAGTGTTGGTTTATGTTTAGTCAATAATGGCATACTGAAAATGTTGGTTTAGGTTTAGTCAACAATGGCATGCCAATTGAAAGAGTTCGTGGAAAGAGTTGGCATGAATGTTAGGGGGAAGCTTCCTCCTTTGATGTCACCCATGACATCAATAGGAGGTAGTTTGATGTCACCAATGACATCAAGAGGAGGTCCTTACCCCTATAAATAGATGCACTCTTTCATTTGTAGAAACCATCCCAAAAAAAACAATACAATATATTGTAGTGAGTAGAGAGTTAAGACAGAAATTCTCTTAAGTGTAATTGGGAAATCTCCCATTCCTTTGTAAATAATAGAAAGGCAATTGTTCTCTGGTGGACGTAGGATTATTTTGATCAGAACCACGTTAAATCTTGAGTTCTTTATTTTGCGTTTCCGCTAACATGTATGACAATAGAAGGTATACAAAAATATTAACTAAGGTGAAGCTACTGGGTAATAGGCTTTTGAGAGGAATCTATTTGCCATACTAGTTAGATAAGTTTGGGAGCTGAGGTCGCTCCTGTAAATGTATTATGACGAAATCGTTGAGTCAAGAGGACCACCTTGAAGGTTGAAAACAATAAAGAAAGAATATGTTCTTACTCGGGTGAATATCCCAATAAGGTAGGATCGATATGTATCTTCTATGTGTTATGATTCAAATAGGTGCAACCCATGTCCATGTATAAATTTTAATTATATAATACATGTGATATTGAGATAAATATTGTTGATATACATTGTTATGCTTTAGCAAGTCATGGACGTGTTGTTAGGATGATTTTGTTGATTCTCTAGCAGGTGGATAGGCCCAATTACAAAGGAAATTCTGCCGAAAATTTTGAAAAATTTGGTACTTGGTAAAAAAAAATGTTGCCTAAAGAGTGGGCTTAACTGTTGTGTGAATGAATGCAAGAATTGTAGAAGATTTAAAATTTCTAATAATTCGTGTCTCCATAGGCTTGTGAAAGAGTAAGTTTAATCTCATTATACTATTGTGGCATCATTATAGTAAAAGTATTTTTTTTGGGTTGTTGAATGTATCCTGATAGATTGCTTCAAGCCAAGTTGGGGAGGTTGCTGTTGATTAGCTGATTGCACGATTATGTGCTATGTTTGTTCCGTTTCGAGGAATGCTGGCGAATCAGTTATGGTTGTGGAAACTAGGCCGAGGATGGTGCGAGTAAAGGAAATTTTTGACAAAGATGTCATGAGCTCGGATGAGCAGGAAAGGTAAATTGGTATTGTCTTCAGCGTCACCTATGATCGGTGTTGCACAAAAAGGACTTTGTGCCTTGGTTAATTACTCTTGATCGCTTTTTGATATTAATATGACCGGTGGTTTGGAGGTACGCCCCAAATATTGTTGTGGTAGGTTGTGGGAGTGTGTCCCACTAGAAGATTATATAAGTGTGGCATGTAGTCACTTGACTGATTAAAGATGTAAACTAAGTATCAAGGTTGTGATGGTTGTTCTTGTGTTTCATATATAAAATGGAACTTATTATGGACCTTTGAAAGTTCATCAGACTAGTTCAGTGTGATCAGAATCAACTTGAAGTCGGTGGATATATTTAATGCGAATAATGGCTTTGTATTAGGCTAGATGTGTGTATTTTGTAACGCGGTCCTCATGGAGGAGTAATTAGGTTGATGTTTCTTTGACAGATATTTTGTATAGTGATGCATTACGCTATGTGAATTGTGAGACGGCTTGAGAAATTGTTATGTGTTGAGAATCCACGTAGGAATGATATTATATGAGCATCTTGGCTCTTGAAATTCAAATTGTACATTACCTCAGCTGTGCTTGATGTTTGTAGCTATAACGCTATATGCCCTCAGAGATATCATTATGCACTTAGCATGCGTACAACCGATACTCGGTATTATGTTGTAATGAGCATATTTGGCTCGATGTGCATCTCCTTATGTGAGATATATATGTGGATCGGGTGGCACGCCACCATGGGTATGTTATCTGGATCGGGTTGCACGCCGCAATAGTGTGAGGTCGAGCATAGTTTTCTATATACTATTTTGTATGCCTTGCTTCCTGTTTTCTAAGTAAAGTCTATATTAATGCGTAGGATTGGTAATTCCTTCCAAAGTTTATTTCCTTTTGTGTCACATTTGAATTAGTATCATATTGGCATATTGGGGCATCATATGTGGCTTTTGATTATATCTAAGGTGGCTAATTGCCGAAGCAGTTCACACTAGATGAGATGAAATCATTGAATCTGAGATCAGAAAAAATTGTGTATAAGCAGTAAATTAAGGAGCTAAGACCATTGTTTGGCTTAGAATAAGGTGATAGTTCTTGCCAGGAGTGTAGGCTTAATGAATCGTTATTTTGGCAATGGTTTTGAATGTATATAAATCTCATCTTTCGAGTCAGTATTGTAAGAATTTGAACAAGACTTGTGTATGTCATGTAGAGCATGTGATGTGTAGTGATTACTTCTAAATGATTAGATAAACAATCTTCGAATGATTAGGGATAATGATATTGCTAAGTGGAAGTTATTTGATGATAGTATATGTCTTAGAAAAAGGTAATGTGATTAAACTAATTATATTTCAGTAGTATTGTGGCATGTTCTTGTTGGGTCCACTAGTGGTATTTGGGTTTGATTGGTAGCACATGTAAATATTAAGTATCTGTTGTGGAATTATTGGGTATCAAATGTGTGCATGTACTCGTACGGTGGAAACTGGGATCAGGTATGATGATTTGTGTGTTATATGGAGTTCTGATGTACAAGCTTCTTGGTGTTGGGTTTGTTGGTAGGCCGTTGTGGTCATGTATCTAGCTCGAGTTAGCTTGGTTAGTCCCGAGTTGTATTATTAAGGGATAAGTTGATTCGATTGTTCAAGAACTAGTTGGTGATTTGAGGAGATTTATGGGTTACTTTCTGTGCTATGAGGTGTCATGATTCGTCGGATGTGGGTGCATGTAGTGCAATTCTATTGAGGATTCATAGCAAAAGTCGAGTGGGAAGGGTAATTGAGTGTCGCTCGGTAAATGGAGAACTGATTATGACCTCGCGAAGAGGATTCATGTACTCTATTTCTATGATGTGAGATAGGGTCCCAGCCTTGTGTTGTAATGGTATTGATAATATTAAGGTACTACTCTTCCATTTGAGTCATTTGTTTCGATTTAAGTATGTTTAGACCGTCTCTTATTGGAACGTGTAATATGCAAGTTGTGGCTTAAGCTGGTGTTGATGTATCATATCACTAGAGTAGTGTGTTGGACCCGAAGTGATCGTTGGGGGGGTCATTAATGAACACAATCAGATTTGTTTTCAGCTTGTTGGAAGGATAATATCGAGGTTCGAGTTTATTCTGAATATTAACGTGAGGTTCTGATTTTTGAGTTTGATTTCGGAAATCTGTTGTGGTATTAGTCAAAAAGGGGGTGGCTTCATGAGTGATTGATCTTAGAAATGGTTATGGTTTGATGTGTGTTTCATTGTCATTGATAGGATATGAAGTGTTGGAATGGGGCTTTAGCTATTGAGAGGTTTCTTTCAGTATATGATTGTTGTGGACAACAGTTGTGAATAGAAGTTATCATTTCAGGTGTTGGATTATGTGGTATATCATGTGAATTCATTTGAGGATGCGATTATGGGTTATTACAGCTGGTTGGGGACTATTCAAAGTATAGGTTTGACTGTATTGATGGTTTCAGAAGTGAAAAGTTAGTTATGTGAATTATGGGTTAGACTGGATTTGGTAATTTCAGCCATGTTGTGTTGTCGGACCTATAAGAGATAGGGTGATGAAGGATCACCCCGAATATATGCTTGGTAAGATCAATCAGCTATTGGTTGGCTTCTAGAACAACCCTGTGTACGCTCGAGGATGAGCGTTTGTTTAAGTTAGGGAGGATGTGATGACCCCACCTATCGTCTCATGCATTTCCATCCAATTTTTCCCGTTTTATGATTCCTCATGTTTCAGTATATGTGTTTGGTAAATTTGAAGTGATTCAGATAGAGTTTGGTAAGAAATGAGATGATTAGTCTCTTTAAGGAAGAATTAGTTTAGAAAAGTCAACTGAATATTGACTTGTGGGTTAGAGGGCTCGAAATTGAATTTCGATGATTCGGTTAGTTTCGGGGGATGATTTAAGGCTTATGAGCGCAATCGGAAGTAATTTTGGATCTCCGGTGAAGAAGTTAGCCTATTTTGGCGAAGTTAGTATTTTGGCGATTTCCGGTTGATATGTGATATTTTGATACGGGAGTCAGAATGGAGTTCTAAGAATTTTAGTAGCTTTGTTAGTTGATTTTGGACTTGTCTGCAAAATATGAGGTCATTCGGACGTCGTTTGATTGGGTTTCAGATCGAATGTGACTTTTGGAAGAATTTGATTAATTTAGGCTTGAATCTGATGTGTTTTAATGGTTTTAGCATTGTTTGATGTATTTTGAGGATTGGAACGATATTGGATAATGTTTTAAGTCATATTGGTGCTTTTGGTTGAGGTCCCGGAGGCCTCAGGTGTGTTTCGGATGCCTAACGGGTTATTTTTGGAAGGTTTTGAACTATTGTTGCTGGTATCTGGTGTTGTCCTTCGCGTCAGCGAGGTATCGCGTTCCCGAAGAAGAAATTGGCTTCTGAGACTTTTGGTCTTCGCGTTCGCGATAGTGCTTCACGTTCGCGAAGAAGGATTTGTCATCTGGGACTTTTGTTCTTCGCGTTCGCGAAGAAGGAATTTTCTGTCGCGTAGGTCCTACTTCAACAGCTAATATTTTTTATATACAAGGAATATTGAGATGATTCACAAACAAAAGTTGTATCTCTTTGAATCTAGTTTCCAGAAACATATTATAATAGTCATTTGGAGTTGTTGTAAAAAGTTATGACCATTACAATAGAAGTTGTCCGAGTAGAGATTGGAAAATGAATTTTTGGAACTTTGTTCTTTGCAAACGCGAGAGAAGGACCGCGAACGTGAAGAACAAATCTCTGGGCAGCAGAATAAATCCAAACTTCGTCCCATTTGCCATTTTTGACGATTTAGAGCACGGATAAGGCGATTTTTCAGGAGATATTTGGAGGGAACAACTGGGTAAGCACTCTTAACTAAATTTTGGTTGTATAACTCGAATCTATTGCAAGTTTTGGTGTTTAATTTGAGAATTTTGTTCAAAAGGGTAGAAAATCGTCTTGGATAGAAGTGGTGGTTTAAGGGGTTAAATGAACTCCGATTTTTGTGAATTTGGTATATATAGACTCGTGGCGAGATAAGGATCGTATTGATGTAAAAATTTCTGAATTTTGAGACATGGGCCCGGGGGCTCGGTTTTTGCTAGTTTCGAGATTCAACACGCGTGGAGGCCAATTTGAGGGGCAAAGGCATCGCGGGCTTGAGATTTCACCGGTTCGAGGTGAGTAATACTTGGGAATAATATCCTGAGGGTTTGAAACCCCGGATGCTGTATTGAGGTAACTTGTACGCTGGACCTGAGCATGGGGTAGAGCACCATTGGGGATCGTGTGACTTGGTCCCTCCCGGTTATTGGTTTTACTGCGTATTTGCGAATGATTTTGTTGTTATCATTATGACTTGGGCTCATTTCCATACTTGGGGCTTATTGCCGATTGTTTCAAACTCTTTATGAACTGTAATCACAGTTTCCCTTACTAATTGAAATATTATTTGAACTCAGTCCATGTGATTTACACTGTTTTCACGAACACAACTATATTTTTACTCAAACTTGGAGTTTTAACTCATGTTTGAACTATTGTTGAGCTGAAGTCACGACCTTGACCCGGTCGTGATGGCGTCCAACCCAAAAGCCAGGCAAGCAAGACCAATAACCATTTCATATTTAACAATAACTCCCGAAATCGACAATTTAAGAAGATTATAATAGTTTATAATAATAATAGAATGATAATAATGAGAAGTGCGAAAACTGATAATAACACTCCAAAAGATCCGGGGTTACGAGTCTAGAGCCTCTAAGCAAAAACTAGATAATAGGAACATCTTAATGAAATACTCAAGTCTGAAAATATATATGTAAATAAAACTGGGATAAGAAGAGCAGCCAGGTTCTGCGAATGCCAGCAGCTACCTCAGCAACTCAGATAACTTTGAATAAACGGGACTGCTAGGCTAAACCTCCGCGTACCTGAATCTGCACACAAAGGTGCAGGGAGTAGGGATGAGTACTAAGTACTCAGTGAGTAAAAAACATATAAAATGTATGAAGATAAGAAATCCACGAAATACCACAAAGTAAAGCTACATCTAATAGCCGATACTTTACTACAAACTAACAACAACAACAAATCACAGATAGCGCAAGTAAATAAAAATGCATGAATGCAATGCACATGACCGCTACGACGCGTAGCCCGATCCATTTAACGTCGACGACGCTCACAAGGGGTGTGTACAGACTCCGGAGCAGCTCATTTAGCCCAAGCGCAATATATTCATATCACTCACTGCGGCATGCCGCACGATCCATAATCAGTCCACAATATACATATGAGTCACATACAGTTTCAATTTAGTTATTTCCAATTTCTAGTTCATTAATAAGGCTGTGAGCACGTGATTTTTACCCTACACATGAGTTGTTCCTATAAAACTCAAAATAAATGATTTTTTTTATTATTTTTATAATTTTTTGTGAGTTTTGTGTTAGTTGTTTGCATGTTATTTGCGTGTGATAAATGAAAATACAAAAATTGCATTTTTTAGGAAGTTAATTCATTTTTTTAACAAATTAAAGAAAAAATCAAAAATTAGTTAGCTTTTTAAAATTAAAAATTGCCAAAAAAGAGGGTAATTAGTTAGTTTTAATTAGTTCCAAATAATTACAAGGCAAGAAGAATAAAATACAAAATACAATACAAAAAAATACAAAGAAAATAAAATACAAAAAAGAAGAGGAGGAAAAATACAATACAAGAAAACAAAGGGAAAAACAAAGGCAAGGGATTGGGCTCAAGCTCCCAGCCGAAATCCCAGGCCCAATTCGGATAACCCCAGCCCAAACGACCCAACCCCAGCGACCCACGCCCAAGCCCCAGCAGCCCGTTACCCAGCCGCCCAACCCAGACCGGTCTAGCCTTGCCAAAATCAGATCTCAGCCGTTAATTCATCTTAATCCAACGGCTGAAAAATTGTTATTACAATTTTAACATAAGCCAAACAAAAACCTTAAAAATCCTTAACTGAACAAATACACACGCACTGTTTCTACCTCCCCATTTGTCTCTCATCACAGCCGTCTCCTCTTTCACTGTTACTGTGCCGTCGCCGCTAGGGTTCCGCCGCGGGCGGCGGCGGCCGGCCTTATTTCCGACCAAAATCAACACCAAAACACTCCTCTTCACCTCCTCATCACCGTTCTCTAAGTAGTTGTCTTCAAAACCCAACCAATCGCCCCAAATCTCCCGCGCCGCCACCCTCTCCCATGGCGGCGCCGCCACCCAAATTACCCCAAAACCACCCCAAATCAATCCCTTCCCCTCTTTCAACACCCCTCAACCGCTGTAACACAAGAAGCAAGTCAAGAGCCGCCAGATTTTTCAAGAACTCAAACGGCCGCGATTTTTCGAAGCCGTCTCAAGGAAAATTCAAGAAAAAAAGGGCTCGCGTGAGGAATAATCAAGAAGAAGCTCGAAAAGCTTTCAAGAAGAGAAGAAAATTCAGAAGAAAAATCAGAAAAAATAAAATAAAGAAGGAGAAAACCGAGAAGCTAAGTTCTCTGTTTAATTATTTCTTTTTGTGTGTGTTAAATATCTCCTCGTATCGTTCTGTTAGTCTGTTAATATCAGTCCTGTTAATATCAATCCGTTTCTTGTGTTTTAATGTTGGCCGTCTCTGTTTTAGTATTTTGGTTCTATTAGTTTGTTTCAACAATGTTGAATTTTCATTTTTTTTAATTTGTTAGATTTATCTGTTTAGTCTACAATTTCGGATTTGTGATAGTTTTAAGATTTTTTGATTCGAATTTCTGTCCATCTTGATTTTTAGTATCGTTTGATTAGTTTTTGATTTTTATTAAGTTAGTCCTAGAAATTGTTGGATTTTTAGATCTTATTAGTTTGCCAATTAAAATATTGGACTATGTTTTAGATTTTGGGAATTACTTGTTAATTGTTGAATTCGTTAATTGATAATTTCTGAATCTGTTATAAATACATGTTGTTTTGAGGATTAGTGAAGCTATTTGATCCTGTTTCGGAAAATCTTGCTCATTAATGGCTGACTTAGTATATGCTGTTAGTTAACTAATTATTCGATTCAGTGAATGTGTTATTGATTGACAATTAGGGGAATTGGTTATAGCTGAAATCATTGACTTTAGTTCAATTATTAGATTCGCCTTTAGCCTATCATAGATTCAATTAGGTCGTTAGTTGAAATCACTTGATTCGTAGCAACCTAAGGTGGTTTTATTAAATAGAATCAATTGCGGTTAGTTGTCTCGATTAATAAGACTCATCATCTATCAATTGTTCTCACGAGTCTTGTTAATTGGATAATTAGTCATAAGTGGCTATGTTTGTAAGATTACCTAGGGTTGGCTATTGATGTAAGTGATTCTAATTAGCGGTTTAATTCTGAATTTTAAGTTAGTTGAAGGGCCAATTGGCTAATTGAGCAATAGTCACTTAATTGTGGCTATTTGACAAATACAATCTGAAAATGGGTTAAAATAGGGATAAATTACAGAATTTAGGAATGTAATTAGCCTTAAGAAATAGGGGTGAATTGGGAAAAGGGAGTTGGTATAGTTGTAATAAGTTTAGAAGGAAAAGGGTGCAATTGGAATAGGAAATGGTAAATTTGTTATAAATATAGAGCATTAAGGGCAGCTTGGGGATAAAAAAGGTAGAATTAGTAGTTGTCCTTAACAAGTGAGGGCACAATAGGAATTCTAAGGGAAATGGAACATGGTAGACTATTCTAGAAGGGGTCTTAGTGTAGTTTTCACTAGAATAATTGCACTAACTTGTGCAACAAGCTAAAAATTGAAGGGGTTTTAGTGAAATAGTAATTTTCAGATTTTTTCTCTTTTAGGCCTATAAATAGGTAATTTCAGCTTCAATAATCGGGGGTTCCTTCTGATTTTAGAGATTGATTTAGCATTTTTAAGCCATAAGGAATCTTAGAAAAATCCCAAAAAATAATAGTTAATTTTCAGATCTGAAATTAATATTTCAGATTCATTATTTCTTCTATTTTGCCTTCAAATTCATTCCAAAAATCCAAAAAAACAGTGGTAGATTCATCATAAATCAGTGAAGAACAGTCTTAATGTGAAATTGGGTTTTGAAATGGTTTTGAATTCCTGAAAATTACTTCCTGGGTTAACTGTTGACTCCATGGCCGCTGTTGATCTCACTGAACTGCTACTGTTGCAACTGTTACTGTTGAATCTTGCTTGCTGAATCATATTGCTGTCAATTAGATCTAATGGGCTTATTCAATATTTCAGGTACACAACCTTGTAACTTCAAGTTGGATTATAAAAATAGAAGTTGTTTCTGATAACATTGATCCATTTGTTCTGCTGAAATTGCGTTTTTACTGGACTGTTGTTGGATTATTGTTCTTAAATTGTATATAGACGTTTGGACTGTTTCTGATTTTAGTTGTGTAATTGAATATTTGGTAGTGAATAATTAATTGTCAAAAACAGTAAGTCATGGTTTGAGAACTGAAATATTATTGGGGGTTGTTTCACATTTAAAAGTGTCAAGTGAAATTGAAATGTTTGGCAGTGATTAGATTGTGTTCATATTTAGAATTGATAGAATAAGTCTACATATTTCACATGTATAAACATCAATTTAGTGGCTTATGTGTAAAGTTGAATAAGCTGAAAATCAGCTCGTCTTTCCTTCAAAATTAACGACAGTGCTTCGTAATCTATAACTATTAACACGTGAAGCATACTGTAGGATGACCAATTCAAGGGATAACTATTTCATACAGAGTTGTGTTGTAATTCCTTGTAAAGTTTTCAATGATTTGGTTAACATCACGGAATTCGGATGCGTGGATATAAAAGTAATCAATTTAGAAATATAGTATGTTAAAGACGGCCCTAATTTTAAAACAAATATAGTGTGCTTCATGATTGACCTCTAAATAAAATAATGAGACGAGCCTCGCCGCACTAAATACACAATTGCGGGGCCCTCAAATTAGTTGTATAAAATTAGACTCGGAAGGACCGTTTAGTGAATTCCACGGTCTTTCCCGAAGTTAATAAAGCCGATAGACTATCTTAAGGCACGGTTTTAATATACCTTCCTATGAACGAGTGTGCACTTGGTGCGACTCAAATCCAAATCTCGATAAAGCTGAAATACACCAAAAGTCATAGGCGTACTGGTTGCGGTGTGACTCGAGGCGTGTTTTCGCGATATCGCAAATTCCTTAAAAAATAATATTTATGTAAAAAACACATTATGTTGTTAAAACCTATAATTGAGTCAAACAAAAGTCAAGAACGACAATGGAGCGACCGTGCTAAAACCACGGAATCCGGGAGTGCCTAACACCTTCTCCCGGGTTAACAGAGTTCCTTATCCGGACCTCTGCTTCGCAGACATTTTAAGAGTCAAAATTCCTCGGATTCGGGATTAACCGGTAACTTGGGACACCATTGTTATTCCCAAGTGGCGACTCTGATTAATCTCTAATAAAATCCCGAACCGATTGTCCTTAAATTGGAAAAACCCCTTCCCTTACGTTATTTTATCCGTTTCGGGTAATTGAGCGTCGGGGTATACCCTACAAGTGTATTTATACGCTTTAAGCGTTACGGGGTAGTAAAAAGGGAGGTGTGACAGCTCTGGCGACTCTGCTGGGGATCCAACCCTGAATTTCGGTTTCAGGGTTTAAGAACTCGAGCTCCTTAGAACTGCCGTTTGCGTTTTTGTTTGACTTCATTATATGATTTGAACAACATGCTATGTGCTTTATCGCTTTGATATTATGTGAACTGTATATATAAAACTGTGCCGAAAACCCTTCTCTCTTCTCCCCCGGGGATGTGCTTACTGGTTGAGACTCCCCTTTCTGTTAAAGTCACCTTGAATTAAGAAAACAGAGGCCGGATAAGTTACAAAGCCGATTGACTCCGCGGGTCACCGGTACGTAGCCCCCTCCTCGATTCGAGTTGTCCGCTCGGGTACACGGTCTAGCAATCTATGAAACCGTAAGATTTTGAACATAGGTCTAGGACGATTATTTGCATCATATTTGACTTAGGGGACTCAACACAGGGGTTGGGTCCGTCTAGGACAGGTGACCCGGTATTGAAAAGACCGAGCATGCTATGTGTTGCATTTTATTGTCCTTGATCGTTATGCGGACCGGCGAAAATCCCGAGATTGGAAAAATTGTTGAAAAAGGAAAAAGAGAGAGAGGAAAATATGATTTTGTAAAAATAGGTATTTGGAAAATTTGAAAATTTGAAAAAAAATAGGTGGAACATTTTTTGAAATAATTGGTCAAATAATCTGACCGAACTACGCAGGTTTGATTCTCGCCATTAGGTGGGATACGTAGGCAACCCTCATCGGGTCCAACCACCCCTTTAAAAAATCAAAAAAAAATGTGTGTATTTTTGTCAATAAAATCAAAGTGATGCCGTTTTTGTAAATAGCCGAATGTTCCGAAAGGACGCCGGAAGGCTGTTTTTGCAAAAATAGCCACTTTGAATCTTTTTAAATAATTTGCGAGCACAGCCTTGAAATATTCCTTGTGGAAATGTTGCAAGGCCGAAGCCTCAAAATCAAGTCCGGTTCACACCCGTTTTGCAAAAATAACCAAAAAATGTCAAATTTTTGATTTTGTTATAAATAAATCGGTGATGCTATTCTTGCTTAAAATAAGCCGAATGTCCCTCAAAAGGACGCCGAAGGCCGTTTTTGCAAGAATAGCCACTTTGAGTCATTTTAAATAATTTGCGGGCATAGCCTTGAAATATTCCCTCGCGGAAACATTGAAAGGCCGTATCCGCAAAATCAAGTTTGAGTCATCGCTCAACTTCTCAAAAATAACCATTTTATCAAATAAGCCATTACATGGCCGAAATTTTGCTGAAATAGCCACATTTTTGCATTTCAACTTCCTCAGTCTTGTGTTGGCCTGTGTCGGTGCTGAACGATGCCCCATAGGCCCCGGGATAAAATTTTGAATTTGCATCTTCTCAAATAAAATTTTGCAAAAAGAGCCACTTTGCCCGAATAAGCCATTACATGGCCAATTTATGAAAAATAGTCTTGTGTTGGTTTATGGTGATGCCGAACGATGCCCCATGAGCCACAGGATAAAAAATTTCAAGTTTATCTTTCTTAAATAAATTTTGCAAAAAGAGCCACTTTGTCTAAATAAGCCATTACATGGCCAATTTATGAAAAATAGTCTTGTGTTGGTTTATGGTGATGCCGAACGATGCCCCATGAGCCACAGGATAAAAAAATTTTAGTTTTATCTTTCTTAAATAAATTTTGCAAAAATAGTCATTTTATCAAATAAGCCATTATGTGGCCAATTTTGTAAAAATAGTCATAATTGACACGAAAAATCTTCTTATTTTTGTAGAAATCTCCTACACAAGTTTGTAGTTGGAATCGGTTTCTATAATTTTCCTTCAAAGAAAAAGAAAAAAAAATCAAAAATCAAAAAAAAAAATCAAATAAACATCTCTTTATTTCTTGCATTAATTTGCAAGAACTACGCTCGGTCTGATTCATGCAGGGTCATGATACGTAGGCAATCCACATAGGATTCGACCATTTCCATAACCAAAAAGAAAAAAAAATGGAAAACTACAAAAAGAAAAAAAAAGGAAAAATGAAAAAACCACAAAAAGGAAAAAAAAAGAAAAGAAAGTAGTAAAAAAAAAAAAAAAAAAGAAGGTGATCAATAAGCGGGATACCATGATGCTGACGTGCTGGCTTTGTTTTGTTGTGTCAAATTTCAGAAAGGTGGTTGGTTGTGGTTCCAAAATAACTCTTCCCTATAATACAACGTCAGAGGACAATGGCAGAGAATCTCAAGACTGAGTGGGTTGGTAGCGGCACCCGACAACAGCTGGTTGAACGGAACCACATGTTAGTTGAAGAAGTCAAAATGTTGAGACAACACGTGGATGAAATGTATCGGGCGTGGATGGAAGGAAAAGCACTACCCCCTCCACCACCTAGTTTCATGGACCCTGTCCTTACACCGAACCCGATGCCAAATACACCTGCCTATCACAGCCTTTCCAGCCACCCCAATAGCTCCATCACTCGGTGTCCACCTATTTTTTCCCAGGAATGCGCTCCAATCACATCCACTGTTCCCGACAGTAAACACCCACCTGAAGCTCATGTTGCCCAACATTACCCCTCCGAGGCTGCTCATCGGGACCCCAAACAGAGCCCACAGGTTGAACCTCCTCAACGACAAGGTCCAGTGGTCGTCTTTGCTAAAGGCCCTCTATATCGAACCCATGGATATCCTTGTAATTCTCCTGGCCCTTACTTCTCCCCACGAGCATACCAGAAACCCCACGGGTCAGGTTTTAGGCCAAATCAGGCCTTTAGAAATGAAAGGCTACCGAAACGAGAAAAGTCTCTTACCCCTTTGGGAGAATCGTATGCCAGTTTGTTCCACAAGTTGAAGCAACTGGGCATGTTGAAACCAATTCAGATAAAAATGCCAAATCATCGGTCAAATAGGTGTGATTTTTCTCAAACGTGCGCATATTGCTCAGGCGCCCCGGGGCATGATACAGAAAAATGTTGGAAGCTAAAAAAGGCAATTCAGGAGCTTATCAATGCAGGCTACATTGCCGTACAAAATCCGGATATAGTCGACACCCGTATGGTTGATGCAGAATTCAGTGGCTAGGATGCCATGCTTGTCAATTGGGAAGGCGCTCCGTCTCTTGGAGTTTTGGTGGTATATTTTGGTGTCATCTCTTTTGCCCGGGTTATTTCAGGGTTGTAATCTGGACGTTGTCTTGAGAGTCAAAACCCTTCTATCTTTCCACTTTGCTTTGTTTAGTAATAAATTTGTTTAGTGCCTGTCTAGGTTTGTAATTCTAGTCTAGTCTGTTAGTTTTGTTGTTCGTTTTGTTGTTTCAAGTCATCAGTTTAATACAACTCTCCGTTTCCCGTCACTTCTAGTCATTCCATTTCTAATCACTTTACAGTTCTTTTCATACTGATTTTTAGTGACATGACATGCACATAATTCTCGGCTTGATTTTAAAAGTCAATTTAACAATGAAGCAATGTTGAAGATGTAATGATACTCGCAAGAAATGAAACATATTGGAATACTGTGAAGCCGGAATCAAGTGAACATTAGGGAAAGCGTAACATAAAGAAATGCCGTGGAAATGCATCATCGGTTTAAAGCCAAAGGCAAGAGTACCCCAAGGTTAAAGGAACCATTCGTGGTATCGGGATTGTTGCCCAATGGCACTGAGAGTCGTTAAGGCAAATATGTGAATCAATAAAAGGTGTTTAACTGTGTAGTTTGTACTTGGTAGGTTTTGAAGGTTGGAATGATGAAGGCATTTTATTCGGCTATCCAAACACTTCGTCCATTGCTACCCTTTGAGCCATATTATATTTTCTTTCATATCCCTCTTCCGGAATCAACAACAAAAATTGAGGATTGAGCGGGGAAATCAAATGGAGAAACAAAAGAAAAGAAAAAAAAAGAGAGAAAAGAAAAAAAAAAGGAAAAAGAAAAAAGAAAAAAAGAAAAAAATGCAATACAAGAAAGAAAATCGGGAAAAAGTCAAAAGAAATTCATTAATTAATGACGTAGTCTGAACTACGTCTGACTTGATCCCGAAAGGGTACGTAGGCAGCCTCACTGAGGTTCAGTCACAATAAAGGAAAAATCCAAAAAAATCCCCCAAGAAGGAAACTGGGGCAGAAGTTATGGTTGTCGAATAAATAAGATTCCGAAAGTTGTAATTTTAACCCACGATGAAATATTTTTGAGCCTTTATATCCTTTTTCTATATCCCATCCAAAAGCCTGCATTACGGTCCAAAGGAAGACCTTCCGACCAATCGTCAAGAAATGCCGAGTCAAACGAGCAAAGGTGAATCACATCAAGGGCAACACTCCAGTCCGAACAAAGGAGAATGAAGAATTCAAGATGATGAGAACCACCATGAGACTCTAAGATGAGAGAAATCAAAATGAGAGAGTCTTATCGGTGAAAACCCGCACGGGCACCGTAAGACGACGGTGAGTCGAGAGAAAGAAAGAGCAAATGAGAGAGGCTTGTTGGCGAAAACCCTACGGGCGCTGCAAGTCGACTAAGGATCAGATCAAAGAAATGAAGTATTAAAGACCGGTTTCACAGCAGAACTATGCAACAAGAGTTGAACATCAACTTTGCTATACGGAGAAGGCCAAAAGTGCATGTCAAGGTCGCTAGAGTCGGTATTCAAAATCCGTTAGGTCATTCGTCTGTAGGTTTCTTGTTAGGAATAGTATTTTCCTTTATTCTTCACACTTTGTTTTACCCTCCTTCTTATCGAGTCAGTCAGGTCATAACAAGTATAGAAATGATTTCAAAATTTGCCACCAAGCTTTCCAATTGCACAAGATGGGATTTAGCCAACACGACAATTGTCGTAGGTCTAGGAATGACAAGGCCAGTGATTTAAGCCCACAAGAGCAATATGTGCAATGGTGATCATGCAAGACATAAGGGTCGGCAAGGTGCCAACTCAAGGAAAATATAGCAAATGGAAGTACGGGGTTCGAACAGAGAGGGGGTATATCTTTTGACAAGAGAAAGACCAAAGGTTGTCAAGTGGAGTCATCAAAGGAATTGAGATCGGAGTTTGTGGTATCCGTCAAGAAAGGGACAATAGAGGTGGATTTTGAACAAAGAAGAAGTAAAAATGGATAGTCGGTGAACAGGCAAGACACTCGAGTGGAAAGCAGTCGCCATCAAAGTTCAAGGCCACAACCAACCACCGCATTTAAACTAACATATTTTTCTTTGCTTTGAAACAGGGGCATAAATGTTATTGGTCCCATAGAGCCAACAGCTTCCAATAGGCATAGGCTCATTTTGGTTGCGATGCGTATCTTACTTTATTGGAGGCAAAGGGCAAATTTGCGCCAAATTGGCAGGGACCACTTGTAGTATCACGGGTGTTGTCCAGTGGGGCATTGTATTTAACAGATGTTGAAGGAAAGTGCGTGGAGACTGCTATCAATTCAGATGCATTCAAAAGATTCTATGTATGATTCCTTTTCAATTATATGTTTTGTTGTGATTTTGAAATTGAAATGACGAAGGCGTTTTATTCTCTATCCAAACACTTTATCCATTGATAACCCCTTTGAGCCTCAATGAATATTCTTTCATATCCCTCTCTCGGAAATCGCTTTAGCGCAATAAGATCGAAATTGCCAAAATGAAAAAAATGAAAAATGAAAATGAAAAAAAAAATGATGAAAAAATGAAAAAAATAAAAAAATGAAAAAAAAGAAGAGAAAAAGACAAAAATCGGGAAAAAGTCAAAAGAAATCCATCTAACTTATGAAGTTGGATGAACTACGTCCGACTTGATCCCGAAAGGGTACGTAGGCAGCCTCTTTGAGGTTCAGTCACATTAAAGGAAAAATCCAAAAATTCCCCACATATTGAAACTGGGGCAGAAGTTATGTTTAATAATTCCGAGAGTTGTAAATATTTTTGAACCCTCGTGAAATTTTGAGCCTTTATACCTTTCTTTCTTAACCCGTCCAAAAGCCACATTACAGTCCAAAGAAAGACCTTCTGATCAATTCCGAAATGATAACGAATGCAATGAAGGAGGAGCGAAACATCGGACAACACTTGTGGTAAGAAAACAAAATACAAAAGGGAAAAATGAGAAACAATAAAAAAAATGAGAGAGTCTCATCGGTGAAAACCTTAATCGGCACTGTGAGACGATTGTGAGGTTGAGAGAATAAATGAGAGAGTCTTATTGGTGAAAACCTTTCGAGGCACCGTAGGGCGATCGTGAGGAAGACCAGAAAAGAGAAAAGCAACAAAAAATAGTATCGGTTTGAGTTAAAAACAATTTGGAGACTGAATAATGATTGGAACGAACTGGGTCAGAGTTTAAATACATGGCATGGTCAGCGGAATCAGCCAGCAAATACCCAGATAAGTTCTACCTACCAGCTCCTGATAATGAAAGTTGAAACAACACTGGATCAGAAAGGAAGAGTTGGGAAGGAAATAAGGAAGCTTGGCAAACATGGCCAAAGGAAAAGAAAACAAACAAAAATGGAAAAAGTGAGAAAATACAAAAAAAAAAAGAGTTCGCAAGAGATAGGCAGCTGAAAATCCACACAGCAGGAGAAAAGCAGAAAAAAGGAAAGCAATAAGAGGTAGGGACGGCAGATGCCAGTTGCCAGCAGTTTATATCTAATAAATTTTGTTTCATGATGCATGCAGGAACAAAGTGTCATTATTCACTTTAAAGCGAATGTGACCAATGTGGAAAAATAGAAAACACCCAAAAAAGAGGAAAGTTTGACGATAAGTGGAGAAATTCACGGATGAGAGACAATTGGTAAAAGAAAATACCAAAAAGAGGAAGTTTTAAATTGTTGTTGAAATCGGGGTGCCCGCCCGAAGAATGGTATGGCGATTTATTTTTCGAAGTTTTTGTTGAAGTCAGGGTGCCCGCCTGGAGAATGGAATGGCATTTTACTTTAAGTTTTAGTTGAAGTTTTAAATTGTTGTTGAAATCGGGGTGCCCGCCCGAAGAATGGTATGACAATTTATTTTTAAAGTTTGTTGTTGAAATCGGGTGCCCGCCCGAAGAATGGTATGGCGATTTATTTTAAGTTTTTGTTGAAGTCAGGGTGCCCGCCTGGAGAATGGAATGGCATTTTACTTTAAGTTTTAGTTGAAGTTTTAAATTGTTGTTGAAATCGGGGTGCCCGCCCGAAGAATGGTATGGCGATTTATTTTAAGTTTTTGTTGAAGCCAGGGTGCCCGCCTGGAAAATGGAATGGCGTTTTACTTTAAGTTTTTAATTGAAGTTTTAAATCATGGTTGAAGTCGGGGTGCCCGCCCGAAGAATGGTATGGCAATTTATTTTTAAAGTTTGTTGTTGAAGTCGGGGTGCCCGCCCGAAGAATGGTATGGCGATTTATTTTAAGTCTTTTGTTGAAGTCAGGGTGCCCGTCTGGAGAATGGAATGGCATTTTACTTTAAGTTTTAGTTGAAGTTTTAAATTGTTGTTGAAGTCGGGGTGCCCGCCCGAAGAATGGTATGGCAATTTATTTTTAAAGTTTGTTGTTGGAGTCAGGTGCCCGCCTGAAGAATGGAATGGCAATTTAATTTCTGGGTGCCCGCCTGGAGAATGGAATGGCATTTTACTTTAAGTTTTAGTTGAAGTTTTAAATTGTTGTTGAAATCGGGGTGCCCGCCCGAAGAATGGTATGGCGATTTATTTTAAGTTTTTGTTGAAGTCAGGGTGCCCGCCTGGAAAATGGAATGGCGTTTTACTTTAAGTTTTTAATTGAAGTTTTAAATCATGGTTGAAGTCGGGGTGCCCGCCCGAAGAATGGTATGGCAATTTATTTTTAAAGTTTGTTGTTGAAGTCGGGGTGCCCGCCCGAAGAATGGTATGGCAGTTTATTTTTAAAGTTTGTTGTTGAAGTCAGGGTGCCCGCCTGGAAAATGGAATGGCGTTTTACTTTAAGTTTTTAATTGAAGTTTTAAATCATGGTTGAAGTCGGGGTGCCCGCCCGAAGAATGGTATGGCAATTTATTTTCAAAGTTTGTTGTTGAAGTCGGGGTGCCCGCCCGAAGAATGGTATGGTGATTTATTTTCAAAGTTTGTTGGTGAAAGTCAGGGTGCCCGCCTGAAGAATGGAATGGTGATTTATTTTCGAAGTTTGTTGTTGGAGTCAGGTGCCCGCCTGAAGAATGGAATGGCAATTTAATTTCTGTTAGGCGCCCACCTTCTAATACGGGAATACATTTCTGCATTGCACGTTTAATTTCTGTTAGGCGCCCACCTTCTAATACGGGAATACATTTCTGCATTGCACGTTTAATTTCTGTTAGGTTCCCACCTTCAAATACGGGAATATTTTTCTGCATCGCATTTCATACATATCTGCATTTAAAAAGAAAAAAAAAGGGGAAAAAGAAAAAGAAAAAAAAAAGAAAAATATGAAAAGAAAAAAAAATTATGAAAAATTCGGACATTCAATAACATGATGTGCCCAGTCACCATACTGGGGCAGAAAAATTTTTTCTTTGGTTGTTTATTTTGTCACAAGCAGGGGTCCACCTAGAAAATGGACGAAATATTGAAGAAGATTGAACAAGTCAAGGCAATAACAAGAATGCCGGTGAAAAGTTGAACAAGTTCAAGGCAATAACAAGAATGCCATTGGAGCGAAGATACAAGTTGAAGGCAATAACAAGAATGCCGATGCAAGGAATACAAGACACAAGATCAAGAAAATACAAAAAGACAAGTTGGAAGACATAGATAGGATTTTTTCATAGGCTGTAGCTTAGGCTAGCTCCTTTTATCTTTACCCTGGTGTAATAAGGAGTCAGTCAGTAATGACAGCAGTAACAACAGCAACAGCAGTGAGATCATAGTCCTTGGTAGTCCCAGCTACCAGACCTTCCCGAACTACACTGGCACGCCACATCATTTGACACGTGGTGCCAAACTGGGCCTCTAGGTGTGACGACCCGGCCCGTCGTCACGAGAATTTCCACCCCGTTATGTTGTAAATACATGTTTTATGATTTTATATCAATATTAAAGTCTATCGGGTGAGTTAGGAGTGAATTGGATTGAAAATGAGGCATATAGCCTTTGGGAAAGAAACTTGAATAAGGAAAGTCAACCCGGAGTTGACTATTTGGTTAGAAGGCTCGAAATCGGATTCTGACGATTCGGTTAGTTCCGGGAGGTGAATTGTGACTTAGGGGAGCGATCGGAATTGAATTTGGAGACCCGGTGTAGAAATAGGCTTGAATTGGCTAAGGTTGAATTTTGGCGAAATCCGAACGGTAGGTGAGATTTTGATCCGGGAGTCGGAATAGAATTCCGACAGTTGCAGTAGCTCCGTTAGGTGATTTTGGATGTGCCTGCAAAATTTCAGGTCATTCGGACGCCGTTTGGTCGGGTTTTTGATTGAATGTGTAATTTGGAATGTTTTAAGGAATTTAGGCTTGAATCCGTGGTTAATTGGTGATTTTGATGTTTAGGATGGTGTTTTTATGATTGGAATAAGTTCGAATAAGGAATTAGGATGTGTTGGTGTGTTTGAACGAGGTCCCGGGGCCTCGGGGTGTTTTCGGATGGTTAATCTGGGAAAAATATGGAAAATTGCGGAACTGGTGTCATCGCTCGTTGTTTCCGCTCCCGCGGAATTACGGGCGCAGGAGCGGGTGCGCCGAAGCGGACCAGGAGCGCAGAAGCGCCGGGCACCGCAGCAGCGGAGCATTTTCCGCCGAAGCCGAATCGCGGAAGCCGAAAGCGGAGCCGCGTGCCGGCCATCGCAGAGCCGGAAGCGGAGCCGCTGGCGAGTCCGCGGCAGGCGACGCCTAGTCGCGAGCGTGAAATATCCGTAGGAGCGATCGAGTCTCCGCGAGGCGGACGCGTAGGAGCGGAAATTCTTCCGCGAGCGAAAATCGCCGTAAGTAAGCTGTATCGAAGTTAGAAAATTTCGAACATTTCACACATTTTCGGGTCTCCGGCTTAGAGGCGATTTGGGCGATTTTGAAGAGAAATTCAAGGGAAATCATCGTGTAATCATCTATGGACTTAAACTATGATTAGTATTGGTAATATTATGCAATTATATCATGAAAATGGAGGAATTTGGGGAAATTTATGGAGGATTTAGCCCTAGGCTTGAACTTTAGAAAATCAAGGTTTTGAATGGGCAAACGGAGTCCGAATTTGGTAAAATTGATATGCTTAGACTCGTATTGAGATGAGGGTTCCGAATATGTGACTTTCGTGATTTTTAGACAAGCGTACCGAAAGTCGGGTTTTGACAACTTTGGGAATTTTGATGTAAATTGAGTTATATTGATTGGGTGTCGTCCCATTGGTCTAATTTGATGTGTTTCTACTATATTTGATCAGATTCTACGCGTGCGGAGCTTGATTCTCGTGGCAAGGGCATCGCGGAGTAGTCGTCGCGCCGTATCGAGGTAAGTAATGGATGTGGGTGATGACCAGCGGGTTCGAAACCCCGGTATACCACTTTGTGACGCCGTATAGCGGCGAGACACGCACACTCTTGAGAGTGCGGGGTCGATCATGAATTGGAGACTATATATATTAGTCCGACCTGTTGATACTGTATTATTGGCTATTCTAGAGCCGTCGAACCTCCTTCTCGGATGGTTGCATATATATATTGTGATAATGGCCACTCTTGAGCCGAGGAACCCCCTTCTTGGGCGGTTGAGTATACATGTGGGCCGTGAGCCAGTTATTGGATCCCGCGAGGATCGTTATCATTGTCTTATCATATAGACATGCTAGTTTACTACTAGTCCGCAACTATTTTTGTTATTATGCCAATTCCAATCTCTGGAACTTGACATTACTGTTTTCCAACTGAAAAATGATAAAAGAGTTTTCAAATACTATTTTTGAGCCTGCGAGGCTGTATCTGCATATTAGCCGACTAGTAGTGGACCGGGCCGCGCGCCGCAGCGAGATATATGTTGGATCGGACCGCACGCCGCAGAATATCTCTATGAGACGTGCTTGGGTCGTAGGAGCCCCTCCGAGTCCGAACCCCCACAGCTGAGCACGGGTACCCAAAATCGATCTCGGGCCACACGCCGTAGCGGTCATATCATGCATTGCATCGCATTTAGCTACATCTGGCTAGCCGTTATGCTATTTATTGGTAATTGTTGGAACAAGTACAGTGAAGATTGTTCTATGACAGGGTAGCCGATTATAGCTTTACATAGTGCTTTATCGCGGATTTCTTATCTCGCGCGTCGTCTTACCCTTGTTTATTACCACCGAGTCCGGCAGCACTCATTTTACTCCCCGCACCTCGCGTGCGCATCCGGTACCTCTCGGCAGTGATCCAGTAGCCGTGCGAGGCGACGTTTGTGGATATTCGAGGTAGCTGCAGAGTCCGCAGGACCCGATATTCCTTCCTACCGTCTTTTGATTTTGTATTGACATTTCTTTCCGCACTTGGTATTTTGTAAACCTTTATACACTCATGTTCAGGTAGAGGCTCATGACTCTTGACCCTTGGTCTATGGGAGTTGATGTATTATGGGACTTGGTTCCCCGTTTTCGTTACATATATCGCTGTTGTTTCTTGAATTAATTTGTTTAAACGGGTTAAAGAGAGCTTCTAGCTCCGTGGTTGATATGGATTGGTCAGGGCTGGCTTAGCAATGTGTCGGGCGCCATCACGACCGGATTTGGGGTCGTGACAAGCGGTGAGGTGCCACACAGGTAAATCTAGATGATGATGGGGTATTGAAATTGCAGGGTCGAGTTTGTGTGCCGCCTGTACTTATCCTCGGGAGGCTGCGAACCTTTAGGAAAACTTCACTTTTCTTGAACTCGGTCGTGCGATCTTGTTGTTCTGAGAACTGAACTTCTATATTCTATTCTCTCGCGATGGCGAGAACGCGAGCATCGGGACGAGGTGGACGACCTCCATTGCCACCTGTTGGAGGCCGTGGGCGCGGTCGTGCTAGAGTTAGAGGTAGGGCGGCCGAGGCGCACCGACCGACCCGCCCGTTGTACCGCGCTCGGAGCAGCCCCCACCGGTCGAAGCTCCGGCAGTCCCCGGCTCGTGGCCGTACTATATCTATCGCTATTCCCGGGTCTTCGTGAGACTCTTGCTCAAATATTATCGCTGTGTTCCGGCTTGGCTCAGGTAGTTTCAGCTACCGCCACCGTAGCGACATCCCGCTCGGGGGAGGTCGGCGCAGCCCCGCGCACTCGCACACCCGATCCCGTTGTTCGTGGACTTCGGACGCCGCAGGTCGGTCCCCGCTCGTGTGGTTGCACCCGGTTATTCCTCCGCCGCACCGCGCTCCGCCTCCGAGAGCATATGGTTCAGAGTTATGCCCGAGGACGAGCAGCCGTCGTCTCGAGAGATTCGGTAGACTTCAGCCACCCCATTTCAGTGGCGTCGAGGGCGAGGACGCCCGTGGTTTCTTGGATAAATGTCGAAGACGCCGCGTACGGCCGGGTATTCTCGAGTCCGGCCGGAGTTTCATTTACTACATTTCAGCTCACCGGTCCCGCATTTGATTGGTGGGAGGAGCTTCGAGAGGCGTAGGCCTCGCAAGAGCAAAGCACCCTCTCACACGGCAGGCAGCTTCTCACTCTCTTTCTAGAGAAATATGTACCCCGGTCTCGTCGCGAGGAGCCTACGTCGCCGCTCGAGTGGTTGATTCGGGGCGACATGTCTCGTGACCCGCATGAGCTTAGATTCACTCAGCTGGCTAGGCATGCCACATGGATGATCCCCACTGAGAGGGAGAGGATCAGGAGGTTCATCGATGGCCTCAACTACTCTATCCGTATTCTTATGACCAGCGAGAGAGTTCTATCATCATCATTTGAGCAGGTTGTGGACATGGCACGCTCCATCGAGGCGGATCGTCGCCGAGAGAGGGAGGAGTGGGAGGCCAAAAGGCCTCGTGGTTCTGGTAGTTTCAGTGGTGCTCCATCTGTGGGGCATTCCCAGTAGAGAAGAGGTCGCTCATCTAGCACCTTCTCATTCGATGCCGCCCGCAGCGAGCAGCGGAGGTTCTTACGGTCGTGGTCGACAGGGTTTCAGCAGGGTCGGCCATCACTTAGTGCCCTCCCACCCCAGAGTGAAGCACCTACTTCTCCAGCACCGTGTGCATGTTATGAGCGTGGTGAGTTTGGCCACACGAGGAGACATCGCCCTCGACTACGTAGGGGCAGGACTCGGCAGAGGATCAGCCCTCCTCTTCAAGCACCATCTCGCTCTAGGCAGAGGTGGAGGTCAGTCTTCTCGTGGTCGGCCCGGGGGCGAGGAGAGATCCGGCGGAGGCCGTGCACGCTCTATGCACCTCCCGACGGCGCGTGATGCGGCTTGCCTCCGACGCCGTGATTACTGTGTATCATTTCGTCTTGCTCGCGCAGATGCCTCCGTTCTATTTCGATCCAGGGTCCACATATTCTTACGTGTCCTCTTATTTTGCACATCATTCGGGTGCGACTCGTGGTAGTCTTGATTTACCTGTTCATGTATCCACCCCCGTGGGTGATACGATTGTCGTGGATCATGTCTATAGATCCTGTGTTATATCTATTGGGGGTCTGGAGACCCAGGCAGATTTGTTATTGTTGGGGATGGTGGACTTTGATGTTATATTGGGTATGGACCGGTTGTCTCCGTACCATGCTATATTGGACTGTCATGCTAAGACAGTTACGTTGGCCATTCCTGGTATTTCTCAGATTGAGTGGCGGGGTTCGACCGATTTCGTCCCTAGCCGTGTTATTTCATTCCTAAAAGCTCATAAGATGGTTGAAAAAGGGTGTTTATCGTACTTAGCTTTTGTGAGAGATGTGGGAGCTGAGTCTCCTAGCATTGATTCTGTACCTGTTGTGAGGGATTTCCCAGATGTATTCCCCTCAGACCTGCCGGGCATGCCGCCGGACAGGGATATTGATTTTGGCATTGACTTGGTGCCGGGCACTCAGCCCATATCCATTCCTCCTTATCGAATGGCACCAACCGAGTTGAAAGAACTAAAAGAGCAGCTTCAAGAACTTCTGGATAAGGGTTTCATCCGTCCTAGTGTGTCTCCGTGGGGTGCGCCGGTATTATTTGTTAAAAAGAAAGATGGTTCTATGCGAATGTGTATTGATTATAGGCAATTGAACAAAGTGACGATGAAGAACAAGTACCCTCTACCGCGCATAGATGATTTGTTTGATCAGTTACAGGGTGCGAGGGTGTTTTCTAAGATCGATCTTCGTTCGAGCTATCATCAGTTGAAGATCAGAGACTCAGATATTATGAAGACTGCATTCAGGACCCGATATGGTCATTATGAGTTTCTTGTGATGTCGTTTGGGCTGACCAACGCCCCAGCAGCATTTATGCATCTGATGAATAGTGTGTTCATACCTTATTTGGATTCATTTGTGATTGTGTTCATTGATGACATTCTAGTCTACTCCCGTAGTTAGGAGGAGCATGCTCAGCATTTGAGTATTGTGTTACAGAGATTGAAGGAGGAGAAGCTATATGCTAAATTCTCCAAGTGCGAGTTTTGGCTCGAGTCCGTAGCATTTCTGGGAAATGTGGTGTCTCGTGATGGTATTCAGGTTGATCCGAAGAAGATAGAGGCGGTGCAGAGTTGGCCTAGACCGTCCTCAGCTACATAGATTAGGAGCTTTCTTGGCTTGGCGGGATATTATCGCCGGTTTGTTCGGGGGATTTTCATCCATTGCTTCTTCATCGACTAAATTGACCCATGAGGGTGCACCATTCGTGTGGTCGGGTGAGTGCGAGGAGAGCTTTCGAAGCTCAAGACAGCTTTGACCACAGCTCTAGTGTTAGTATTGCCATCAGCTTCAGGTTCATATACCGTTTATTGTGATGCCTCGAGAGTGGGGATAGGTTGTGTGTTAATGCAGGAAGGTAAGGTGATTGCTTATGCTTCTCGGCAGTTGAATCCGCACGAGAAGAACTATCCTGTTCATGACTTGGAGTTAGCCGCCATTGTTCATGCCTTGAAGATTTGGAGGCACTATTTGTATGGTGTGTCTTGTGAGGTGTATACCGACCATCGTAGTCTCCAGCACTTGTTCAGACAAAAGGACCTTAATTTGAGACAGTGGAGGTGGCTGGAGTTGCTTAAGATGACATCACTATATTATATCATCCGGGGAAAGCCAATGTTGTGGCCGATGCTTTGAGCTGAAAAGCGGTCGGTATGGGCAGCCTAGCATATATTCCACTCGAGGAGAGGCCATTTGCATATGATGTTCAGGCTCTAGCCAATCGGCTAGTGAGGTTGGATATTTCTGAGCCGAGCCGAGTGTTGGCTTGTGTTGTTTCTCGGTCTTCTTTATATGATTGCATCATAGAGTGTCAGCATGATGACCCACATTTGTTTGTCCTTAAGGACAGAATTCTGCATGATGATGCTAAATACGTGACTATTGATAGTAATGGTGTTCTGAAGATACAGGGCCATATCTGCGTGCCCAATGTAGATGGCCTTCGAGAGTTGATACTAGAGGAGGCTCACAGCTCACGGTACTCCATTCATCCAGGTGCCGCGAAGATGTCCCAAGACTTGAGACAACATTACTGGTGGAGAAGGATGAAGATGGATATTGTTAGGCATGTAGCCAAGTGCCTCAACTGCCAGCAGGTCAAGTGTGAGCATCAGATACCAGACGGGGTTCTTCAGCGTATGGTCATTCCCGAGTGGAAATGGTAGAGGATTACCATGGATTTTGTTCCTGGGCTCCCTCGGACTTCGAGGAAGTTCGATTCAGTGTAGGTGATTGTTGATCGACTGAAAAAATCCACACATTTCATCCCAGTATGTACTACTTACTCATCGGAGTGGTTAGCGGTGATCTTTATTCAGGAGATTGTCAGGTTGCATGGGGTCCCAGTGTCTATCATATCTGACAGAGGCACTCAGTTCACTTCTTAGTTTTGGAGAGCATTTCAGCGGGAGCTGGGTACACGGGTTGATTTGAGCACCGCATTTCACCCTCAGACAGACGGACAGTGTGAGCGTACTATTCAGATCTTCGAGGATATGTTGAATGCATGTGTGATTGATTTTGGATGTTCATGGGATGAGTTCTTGCCACTTGCTGAGTTTGCCTACAACAACAGTTACCAGTTGAGTATTCAGATGGCCCCGTACCAAGCGTTGTATGGCAGACGGTGTAGATCCCCGCGGGATGGTTCGAGCCTCGGCGAGGTTAGATTGATAGGGACCGAGTAGTCCAGGATGCTCCGGATAGAGCAAAGTTGATCCAGGAGAGACTTCGTACATCACAGACAGTCTCGTCAGAAGAGCTATGCGGACCGCAGAGTTCGAGAGTTGTCTTTCATGGTTGGTGACAGAGTATTGTTGAAGATTTCGCCTATGAAGGGTGTCATGAGGTTTGGGAAGAAAGGAAAGTTGAGTCCCAGGTACATTGGTCCTTTTGAGATACTTAGGAGAGTTGGAGAGGTGGCATATGAGTTGGCCTTGCCGCCCAGCTTATCCAGCGTTCATCCAGTATTCCATGTGTCTATGCTCCGGAAGTACATCGGAGATCCGTCTCATGTATTAGATTTCAGCACCATTCAGCTTGATGGTGATCTATCCTATGATGTGGAGCCTATTGCCATTTTGGGACGTCAAGTGAGAAAATTGAGGTCTAAGGAGATTGCATCGGTTAAGGTTCAGTGGAGAGGTCGACCCGTGGAGGAGGCCACTTGGGAGATAGAGCGGGAGATGCGGAGCAGATATCCTCACTTGTTTGAGACTTTAGGTATGTTTCTTGACCCGCTCGAGGCCCAGCACATTGCTAAGCCAGCCTGATGTGACGACCCGGCCCGTCGTCACGAGAATTTCCACCCCGTTATGTTGTAAATACATGTTTTATGATTTTATATCAATATTAAAGTCTATCGGGCGAGTTAGGAGTGAATTGGATTGAAAATGAGGCATATAGACTTTGGGAAAGAAACTTGAATAAGGAAAGTCAACACGGAGTTGACTATTTGGTTAGAAGGCTCGGAATCGGATTCTGACGATTCGGTTAGTTCCGGGAGGTGAATTGTGACTTAGGGGAGCGATCGGAATTGAATTTGGAGGTCCGGTGTAGTTTTAGGCTTGAATTGGCTAAGGTTGAATTTTGGCGAAATCCGAACCGTAGGTGAGATTTTGATCCGGGAGTCGGAATGGAATTCCGACAGTTTCTGTAGCTCCGTTAGGTGATTTTGGATGTGCCTGCAAAATTTCAGGTCATTCGGACGTCGTTTGGTCGGGTTTTTGATGGAATGTGTAATTTGGAATGTTTTAAGGAATTTAGGCTTGAATCCGTGGTTAATTGGTGATTTTGATGTTTAGGATGGTGTTTTTATGATTGGAATAAGTTCGAATAAGGAATTAGGATGTGTTGGTGTGTTTGAACGAGGTCCCGGGGGCCTCGGGGTGTTTTCGGATAGCCAAACGAGAGAAAATATGGAAAATTGCGGAACTGGTGCACTGCTTCTTGTTTCCGCTCCTGCGGAATTACGGGCGCAGGAGCCGGGTGCGCCGAAGCGGACCGAGAGCGCAGTAGCCGCCGGGCACCGCAGGAGTGGAGCATTTCTCCGCTGGAGTCGGAATCGCGGAAGTCGAGAGCGGAGCCGCGTGAGCCGGCCATCGCAGTAGCCGGAAGCGGAGCCGCTCAGGCGAGTCCGCGCAGGTGGACGCCTAGTCGCAGAAGGGGAAATATCCGCAGGAGCGATCGAGTCTCCGCGAATCGGACGCGTAGGAGCGGAAATTCTTCCGCGAAGCGAAAATCACCGTAAGTAAGTGTATCGAAGTTAGAAAAATTTCGGAACATTTCACACATTTTGGGTCTCCGCTTTAGAGGCGATTTCGGGCGATTTTGAAGAGAAATTCAAGGGAAATCATCATGTAATCATCTATGGACTTAAACTATGATTAGTATTGGTAATATTATGCAATTATATCATGAAAATGGAGGAATTTGGGGAAATTTATGGAGGATTTAGCCCTAGGCTTGAACTTTAGAAAATCAAGGTTTTGAATGGGCAAATGGAGTCCGATTTTGGTAAAATTGATATGCTTAGACTCGTATTGAGACGAGGGTTCCGAATATGTGACTTTCGTGATTTTTCGACAAGCGTACCGAAAGTCGGGTTTTGACAACTTTGGGAATTTTGATGTAAATTGAGTTATATTGATCGGGTGTCGTCCCATTGGCCTAATTTGTTGTGTTTCTACTGTATTTGATCAGATTTTACACGTGCGGAGCTTGATTCTCGTGGCAAGGGCATTGCGGAATAGTCGTCGCGCTATATTGAGGTGAGTAATAGATGTGAGTGATGACCAGCGGGTTCGAAACCCCGGTATACCACTTTGTGACGCTGTATAGCGGCGAGACACGCACACTCTCGAGAGTGCGGGGTCGATCATGAACTGGAGACTACATATTAGTCCAACCTGTTGATACTGTATTATCGGCTATTCTAGAGCCGTCGAACCTCCTTCTCGGATGGTTGCATATATATATATATATTGTGATAATGGCCACTCTTGAGCCGTTGAACCCCCTTCTTGGGCGGTTGAGTATACATGTGGGCCGTGAGCCAGTTATCGGATCCCGCGAGGATCGTTATCATTGTCTTATCATATAGACATGCTAGTTTACTACTAGTCCGCGACTATTTTTGTTATTATGCTAATTCCAATCTCTCGGAACTTGACATTACCGTTTTCCAACCGAAAAATGATAAAAGAGTTTTCAAATACTATTTTTGAGCCTGCGAGGTCGTATCCGCATATTAGCCGACTAGTAGTGGATCGAGCCGCGCGCCGCAGCGAGGATATATGTTGGATCGGACCGCACGCCGCAGAATATCTCTATGAGACGTGCTTGGGCCGTAGGAGCCCTCCGAGTCCGAACCCCCACAGCTGAGCACGAGTACCCAAAATCGGAGATCCGGCCACACGCCGTAGCGGTCATATCATGCATTGCATTGCATTTAGCTACATCTGCTTAGCTGTTATGCTATTTATCGGTAATTGTTGGAACAGGTACAGTGAAGATTGATTCTATGACAGGTAGCTGATTATAGCTTTACATAGTGTTTTATTGCGGATTTCTTATCTGCGCTGTCTTACCCTTGTTTATTACCACTGAGTCTGGCAGTACTCATTTTACTCCCTGCACCTTGTGTGCAAATCCAGGTACCTCTCAACAGTGATCCAGTAGTCGTGCGAGGCGACGTTTGTGGATATTCGAGGTAGCTGCAGAGTCCGCAGGACCCGATATTCCTTCCTACCGTCTTTTGATTTTGTATTGACATTTCTTTCCGCACTTGGTATTTTGTAAACCTTTATACACTCATGTTCAGTAGAGGCTCATGACTCTTGACCCTTGGTCTATGGGAGTTGATGTATTATGGGACTTGGTTCCCCGTTTTCGTTACATATATCGCTGTTGTTTCTTGAATTAATTTGTTTAAACGGGTTAAAGAGAGCTTCTAGCTCCGTGGTTGATATGGATTGGTCAGGCTGGCTTAGCAATGTGCTGGGCGCCATCACGACCGGATTTGGGGTCGTGACACAGGGTGCGGTCAAAACTTTTCAAAATGCTTCACAATGGAATACTCGAACGGGTAAAAATCGTTCATAATTGCTCACTTATCTTTGCACGGAAACTCTTCGTGTCCCCGAGCAAAGAGGGGCAGCTGTGAGCACGTGATTTTTACCCT
The DNA here is from genome assembly GCA_032618575.1 of Nicotiana noctiflora. Classification (NCBI taxonomy): domain Eukaryota; kingdom Viridiplantae; phylum Streptophyta; class Magnoliopsida; order Solanales; family Solanaceae; genus Nicotiana; species Nicotiana noctiflora. The sequence continues at coordinate 38,590 of JASVEL010004707.1, read as the reverse complement.
ACACATGAGTTGTTCCTATAAAACTCAAAATAAATGATTTTTTTATTATTTTTATAATTTTTTGTGAGTTTTGTGTTAGTTGTTTGCATGTTATTTGCGTGTGATAAATGAAAATACAAAAATTGCATTTTTTAGGAAGTTAATTCATTTTTTTTAACAAATTAAAGAAAAAATCAAAAATTAGTTAGCTTTTTAAAATTAAAAATTGCCAAAAAAGAGGGTAATTAGTTAGTTTTAATTAGTTCCAAATAATTACAAGGCAAGAAGAATAAAATACAAAATACAATACAAAAAAATACAAAGAAAATAAAATACAAAAAAGAAGAGGAGGAAAAATACAATACAAGAAAACAAAGGGAAAAACAAAGGCAAGGGATTGGGCTCAAGCTCCCAGCCGAAATCCCAGGCCCAATTCGGATAACCCCAGCCCAAACGACCCAACCCCAGCGACCCACGCCCAAGCCCCAGCAGCCCGTTACCCAGCCGCCCAACCCAGACCGGTCTAGCCTTGCCAAAATCAGATCTCAGCCGTTAATTCATCTTAATCCAACGGCTGAAAAATTGTTATTACAATTTTAACATAAGCCAAACAAAAACCTTAAAAATCCTTAACTGAACAAATACACACGCACTGTTTCTACCTCCCCATTTGTCTCTCATCACAGCCGTCTCCTCTTTCACTGTTACTGTGCCGTCGCCGCTAGGGTTCCGCCGCGGGCGGCGGCGGCCGGCCTTATTTCCGACCAAAATCAACACCAAAACACTCCTCTTCACCTCCTCATCACCGTTCTCTAAGTAGTTGTCTTCAAAACCCAACCAATCGCCCCAAATCTCCCGCGCCGCCACCCTCTCCCATGGCGGCGCCGCCACCCAAATTACCCCAAAACCACCCCAAATCAATCCCTTCCCCTCTTTCAACACCCCTCAACCGCTGTAACACAAGAAGCAAGTCAAGAGCCGCCAGATTTTTCAAGAACTCAAACGGCCGCGATTTTTCGAAGCCGTCTCAAGGAAAATTCAAGAAAAAAAGGGCTCGCGTGAGGAATAATCAAGAAGAAGCTCGAAAAGCTTTCAAGAAGAGAAGAAAAATCAGAAGAAAAATCAGAAAAAATAAAATAAAGAAGGAGAAAACCGAGAAGCTAAGTTCTCTGTTTAATTATTTCTTTTTGTGTGTGTTAAATATCTCCTCGTATCGTTCTGTTAGTCTGTTAATATCAGTCCTGTTAATATCAATCCGTTTCTTGTGTTTTAATGTTGGCCGTCTCTGTTTTAGTATTTTGGTTCTATTAGTTTGTTTCAACAATGTTGAATTTTCATTTTTTTTAATTTGTTAGATTTATCTGTTTAGTCTACAATTTCGGATTTGTGATAGTTTTAAGATTTTTTGATTCGAATTTCTGTCCATCTTGATTTTTAGTATCGTTTGATTAGTTTTTGATTTTTATTAAGTTAGTCCTAGAAATTGTTGGATTTTTAGATCTTATTAGTTTGCCAATTAAAATATTGGACTATGTTTTAGATTTTGGGAATTACTTGTTAATTGTTGAATTCGTTAATTGATAATTTCTAAATCTGTTATAAATACATGTTGTTTTGAGGATTAGTGAAGCTATTTGATCCTGTTTCGGAAAATCTTGCTCATTAATGGCTGACTTGGTATATGCTGTTAGTTAACTAATTATTCGATTCAGTGAATGTGTTATTGATTGACAATTAGGGGAATTGGTTATAGCTGAAATCATTGACTTTAGTTCAATTATTAGATTCGCCTTTAGCCTATCATAGATTCAATTAGGTCGTTAGTTGAAATCACTTGATTTGTAGCAACCTAAGGTGGTTTTATTAAATAGAATCAATTGCGGTTAGTTGTCTCGATTAATAAGACTCATCATCTATCAATTGTTCTCCCGAGTCTTGTTAATTGGATAATTAGTCATAAGTGGCTATGTTTGTAAGATTACCTAGGGTTGGCTATTGATGTAAGTGATTCTAATTAGCGGTTTAATTCTGAATTTTAAGTTAGTTGAAGGGCCAATTGGCTAATTGAGCAATAGTCACTTAATTGTGGCTATTTGACAAATACAATCTGAAAATGGGTTAAAATAGGGATAAATTACAGAATTTAGGAATGTAATTAGCCTTAAGAAATAGGGGTGAATTGGGAAAAGGGAGTTGGTATAGTTGTAATAAGTTTAGAAGGAAAAGGGTGCAATTGGAATATGAAATGGTAAATTTGTTATAAATATAGAGCATTAAGGGCAGCTTGGGGATAAAAAAGGTAGAATTAGTAGTTGTCCTTAACAAGTGAGGGCACAATAGGAATTCTAAGGGAAATGGAACATGGTAGACTATTCTAGAAGGGGTCTTAGTGTAGTTTTCACTAGAATAATTGCACTAACTTGTGCAACAAGCTAAAAATTGAAGGGGTTTTAGTGAAATAGTAATTTTCATATTTTTTCTCTTTTAGGCCTATAAATAGGTAATTTCAGCTTCAATAATCGGGGGTTCCTTCTGATTTTAGAGATTGATTTAGCATTTTTAAGCCATAAGGAATCTTAGAAAAATCCCAAAAAATAATAGTTAATTTTCAGATCTGAAATTAATATTTCAGATTCATTATTTCTTCTATTTTGCCTTCAAATTCATTCCAAAAATCCAAAAAAACAGTGGTAGATTCATCATAAATCAGTGAAGAACAGTCTTAATGTGAAATTGGGTTTTGAAATGGTTTTGAATTCCTGAAAATTACTTCCTGGGTTAACTGTTGACTCCATGGCCGCTGTTGATCTCACTGAACTGCTACTGTTGCAACTGTTACTGTTGAATCTTGCTTGCTGAATCATATTGCTGTCAATTAGATCTAATGGGCTTATTCAATATTTCAGGTACACAACCTTGTAACTTCAAGTTGGATTATAAAAATAGAAGTTGTTTCTGATAACATTGATCCATTTGTTCTGCTGAAATTGCGTTTTTACTGGACTGTTGCTGGATTATTGTTCTTAAATTGTATATAGACGTTTGGACTGTTTCTGATTTTAGTTGTGTAATTGAATATTTGGTAGTGAATAATTAGTTGTCAAAAACAGTAAGTCATGGTTTGAGAACTGAAATATTATTGGGGGTTGTTTCACATTTAAAAGTGTCAAGTGAAATTGAAATGTTTGGCAGTGATTAGATTGTGTTCATATTTAGAATTGATAGAATAAGTCTACATATTTCACATGTATAAACATCAATTTAGTGGCTTATGTGTAAAGTTGAATAAGCTGAAAATCAGCTCGTCTTTCCTTCAAAATTAACGACAGTGCTTCGTAATCTATAACTATTAACACGTGAAGCATACTGTAGGATGACCAATTCAAGGGATAACTATTTCATAGAGTTGTGTTGTAATTCCTTGTAAAGTTTTCAATGATTTGGTTAACATCACGGAATTCGGATGCGTGGATATAAAAGTAATCAATTTAGAAATATAGTATGTTAAAGACGGCCCTAATTTTAAAACAAATATAGTGTGCTTCATGATTGACCTCTAAATAAAATAATGAGACGAGCCTCGCCGCACTAAATACACAATTGCGGGGCCCTCAAATTAGTTGTATAAAATTAGACTCGGAAGGACCGTTTAGCGAATTCCACGGTCTTTCCCGAAGTTAATAAAGCCGATAGACTATCTTAAGGCACTGTTTTAATATACCTTCCTATGAACGAGTGTGCACTTGGTGCGACTCAAATCCAAATCTCGATAAAGCTGAAATACACCAAAAGTCATAGGCGTACTGGTTGCGGTATGACTCGAGGCGTGTTTTCGCGATATCGCAAATTCCTTAAAAAATAATATTTATGTAAAAAACACATTATGTTGTTAAAACCTATAATTGAGTCAAACAAAAGTCAAGAACGACAGTGGAGCGACCGTGCTAAAACCACGGAATCCGGGAGTGCCTAACACCTTCTCCCGGGTTAACAGAGTTCCTTATCCGGATCTCTGCTTCGCAGACATTTCAAGAGTCAAAATTCCTCGGATTCGGGATTAACCGGTGACTTGGGACACCATTGTCATTCCCAAGTGGCGACTCCGATTAATCTCTAATAAAATCCCGAACCGATTGTCCTTAAATTGGAAAAACTCCTTCCCTTACGTTATTTTATCCGTCTCGGGTAATTGAGCGTCGGGGTACACCCTACAAGTGTATTTATACGCTTTAAGCAGTGTGGGGTAGTAAAAAGGGAGGTGTGACAAAGGAAATACTTTAGTTATTTAACTTTCAGTAAAAATGATTTAGCAGTTCATAATAGTGATTAAACCCAGGGCTGACATAAATGATTTTACAAATCATGCTATCATAATGATATCTATCCCCTAAGGATACTACAGGTCGACGCAAGGCCCCAAACATGGCATAAAGCCTAGATATATTCAACACAGGGTACGTTTCAATCGCCAATATAGTATTATTCTTGTTCGGGGTGGACCAAGTCACAATCCCCAGTAAAAAACAATCCTGCAGCTGCCATGGGATGCGAGTCACGCCCTAAATAGCATCGCAATATGATAAGTCGGGGTTTCAAACCCTCGGGCCATCATATACACCAACTACTCACTTCTAACCGGTCGTGGACTCGTCTGCAATGCCCTTTCCTTTCGTATTGACCTCCTCGTGCATCGAATCTAGTCAAAACCACATCGAATACACAAATATGGGTCAATGAAACATAACCCAATCAAAAATACTCGAAAAGTATAACAATTTGCGAAGTTGGTAAAACCCGAGCCCGAGGCACACTTCTTAAAAAATTCCAAAAATCATACCAACAGATTCCTCGTCTCGCCACGAGTCAATACATATAAAATGTATCAAAAACGGTGTTCGAATGGCCTTTCAAATTCCAAAAATTCATTTCCAAGAACAAAGCCCTAGTTCTTCACAATTTCTACACAATTTCATGAATTTGAGTGTTGATTCTCGTATAAAATTATGTTTTCTAGTCAAGAGATTTACCTCCAAGCAATACCCGTTGAAAACCCTTTTCAAATCGCTCAAAAACCTCTCTTGGCAGGAGTAAAAATGTTGGAAAATTATGAGGGTCGCGTCTGTAATAACCCCTTAAAACATTTTGTCTGCCCAGGCTTTTCTTCTATGTGATCGCAATACCTCTGATGCAATCGCATAGTACAAAATCTCAATCCCCTAAAATTCCTTCTACGCGATCGCAGGGACACCTACGTGATCATAGTGAACATTTTTCTCCTTCTACGTGATCGCAATCTCTTATACGCGATTGCACTGACCAATGACCTAAGCCTATGCGATCGCAGAATACTTCACGCGATCGCATAGAGCAAATTGTGGGCTCCTCAAATCCCTTCTACGTGATTGCAGCCCCGTGCTCGCGATCGCATAGAGCAAATCTATTCTGCAATTTTTTTCTGCTGCATTTTAGCATCCCAAACTTGTCTGTTGGCCATCTGAATTCACCCCGAGACCCTCGGGACCTCAACCAAATACATAGATATATTATATTACTTCATTCAAACTTGCTCGCAACATAGAAACACCATCATAAAGATCAAACTCATTGAATTATCACGGATTCAAGCCTAAGTTAAACTAAAACTTCCGTAACTTGCATTTGATCTAAAACCCGACCTAAACATCTCCGAATGATCTAAAATTTTGCACACATATCCAAAATCACCTAACGGAGCTAGAGCAATTCTCGGAATTTCATTCTGACTCTCAGATCAAAATCTCACCTACCATCCGGAATTCGCCAAAATCCAACCTTAGCCAATTCAAGCCTAAATCTCACCGGACCTCGAAATTCAATTTCGATTGTTCTCCTAAGTCATTAATTATCCCACGAAACTAGTCGAATCATTAGAAATCCATTCCGAGCCTTCTAACTCATAGGTCAACATTTCGTTGACATTTCCAAGCTAACCTTCCCATAAAGAGATTTATTATCTTATTTCTAACCGAAATCAACCGAAATTACTTCAAATTCTCCCATCGCATATAATGAAACATATAGAAGCATAAAACGGGGAAAGCGGTGCGGTAATTCCCATAATGACATGTCAGGTCATTATATCCTCCCCAACTTGAACAAACGCTCGTCCTTGGGCGTATCGAGAGTTGTTCTAGAAGCCAACCAATAGCTGAATGATCTTACTAACCATATACCCGGGGTGATCCCTCGTCAACCTATCGTGTATAGCACCGATAACACAATACAACCGAACTTTCACAGTTCATTTAATCCATAAACCAAACCATAGAACCATGTCACACTATCTGAAAATCATACACAAGATCATAAATTCACATATGTACTCAGAGTAAGCCCGAACTAGTTGTAATAACCCATACTTGCACCCTCAGGTGGAAACATATGATATACCGCCTAAACTAAACACTTGGAATCATAACTTCTATTCACAACAGTTGTCCCCAGCAACCAATTACCGGTAGATAACCTCTTCTTAGCTAAAGCCTTATTCCCACACTTTCATATACTGCCAACGATGAATGAAACACGATATAACCGTAATCATCTCTCAGTTCAACCATTCATAAAACCACTGCCGACTGATATCACAACAGATTTTCGGGTCAATCCTCGATATTATCTTCCTAACAAGTTGAGATCAAATCTGTCCATATTCATTAATGAACCCAATGCTCACCTCGAATCCAACACCACTCTAATGATATGATACCTCAATACAAGTCTAAACCACATATTGCATAATACACGCACCAGTCAGAAACGATCTGAACACACTCAAATCATAACAAATGACTCAAATGAAAGAGCCATGCCTCAAGCTCATCAATGCCATTACAATGTAAGGTTGAGACCACATTATAGAAATAGAATGCCCGAATCTACTCTGAAAGGTCATAACTCCCATAGCCTTGTTACAATGCACGATCCTATCCCAACACCGTTACACCTGAAATACCTCCAGCCACTACGACCAAAATCAACAACCACACACATCTAATGTCTGAAACTAACACAATTTACTACACCCACAATGAAGCAAAGAACACACGACACACAATCTGATAGACCATAACCAATGCTCCATACACCGAGCAACACTCATTTACTCTTCCCGCTCAACTTTCTCTATGAATTCTCAATGGAACCGCACCACATGTGCCTATAACTAGAAAATCACAATGTATCACAACATTGAAAAACAACTAATAGCTTTCCTCATATCGCTAACAAGCTCAATAACGATAGACTCAACCTATTACTTTATAGTATAACTTAGGGTCAACCATACTAACTCCAGCTAAATGCGTAGCCATATCGGCCTGCCAACGAACTCAGTACCAAGAAGCCTGAAAAATGTTTCTTCCACTTCTATAACTCATGTCGAAGGCATCAAATAAATACCAAAATCCACAATCTCACCCGGTTACATGCCTGGCCATACGAAACGCATCCGAAAAGTCCTTTAGTAATAGAACGGGATCAATGATAGCAACCTCTACACTAACATCTATCACAAATGCCCAATAAAAAGTACTCCTTCCCATCTGTCCGCTAGTTCTTTCAAATATAAATCACTCTGCTAAATCATATTCTAACGTACTTCACCACTTAACCCATGGCATTTCTGACGTAGCCCCTAATGCAATAGTTCAAAATCACCCCAACACTAAGAAAACTAGTCTGAATTCCAACATCACATCCAAAATAAAACATACCAGCGAATAAAGATCCACCACCACAACATAGCCTGTGCATCAGAACTCCATATAACACACAAGTCATCATACCTGATCCCAGTTTCCATCATGCGAATACCTGCACCCATTTGATACCTAATCATTCCACGACAGATAATCAATATTTACTTGTGCTACCAAGCAAACTCGAATTCCACTAGCGGACCCAACAAGAACATGCCGCCACATTACTGAAATATACTTAGTTAAATCACATTACCTTTTTCTGAAACACATACTCGCGACAAATCACTTCCACATAGCAATACCATCTCCCTAATCATCTGAAGCTCTCTTATCTAATCACTTAGAAGGAACCACTACACATCCAATGCCCTGCATGCCATACATATGCCTTGTGTATATTTTTACAATATTAACAGAACGGATGAGGTCTATTTACATTCTCAGCCACCATTGAGACAACCATTCATTAGTTTTATACTCTTGGTAGGAACTATCATCTCATTCTGAGTCAAACATTGGTTTTAGATCTTTACCTTACTTCATATACTCAGATTGCACTGATCTCGAATTGAATAATCTTGTCTCACTCAGTACGAACTGCTCGTGCAATAAGCCACTCCAGACATAATTAAATGTCTCATATGATGCCCCAATGTGCCAATAGGACTGATTCGAATGCGGTACTAAAGAAAATGAGCTCTAGAAGGAATTATCTAATCCTACGCACTAATACCGACTTTCCTTGGAAAATAGGAAGTAAATCATACAGAGACATCATATAGAAAAACTATACTCGATATCATACTGTTGCAGCATGAAACCCACTCAAGATAACATACCCGTGGAGGCGTGGCACCCGATCCGCACATAAATCTCACATAAGAAGATGCCTATCAAGCCAAATTTGCTCATTACAACATAATATTGAGTATCAGTCGTACGAATGCTAAGTGCATAATAATATCTGTGAGGAACATATAGCGTTATAAGCTACGAAACGCAAGCACAACCGAGGTGCGATGTACAATCTCAATCTTAAAAGCCAAGATGCTCATATAACGTCATTCCTATGCGGATTCTTAACATATAGCAATTTCTCAAGCCGTCTCACAACTCACATAGTGCAATGCATCGCTACGCGAAATATCTGACAAAGAAACATCAACCTAACTACTCCTCCACGAGGACCATATTACAAAAATATACACATTTGGCGTGATATAGGGCCATTATTCATATTAAATCCATCCACCGACTTCAAGCTGATTCTGAGCACAATGAACTAGTTTGACAATCTTTCAAAGGTCCATAATAACTCCCATTTTATCCTAATTCACAAGAACAATCATTACAATCGGGGTAATCCTCCCCAGTTCACAACCCCATATGCCAAGTGCCCTCCATGCATAAATCTTTAATTTAACGACACTATCACAACCTTCATACTTGGTTTATATCTTTAATTTTTCAAGTGATTGCATGCCACACTTATATAATCTTCCAGTGGAACACACTCCCGCAACCTACCACAAAATTATATAGAGCGTACCTCCAAACCACCGGTCGTACTAACGCTGAAGGGCGATCAAGAATCATTAATCATGAGACAACACCGCTCTCAAGTGACGATGGGACAATACTAATTTATCTTAACCATCGAAACTTCCTTCCTGCTCATCTGATCTCATGACATCTTGTCAAAAATTTCCTTCTCTCGTGTCATTCACGACCTAATTTCCACAACCAGAACTAATTCACTAGCCTGCGTTAAATCAGAACTAACATAGTGCGTGCAAAGCCACACAATTTGCTAAACAATAGCAAGCTCCCAACTTGGCTCAAAGCCATATATCACAACACGATATATTCATAATGCATATGCTCCATTGCTGTTGTAATACCATGGTGAGATTAAACTCACTCTTTCATAAGCTTGTGGAAACACAAATCATATGTAATTTTAACTATTCTGCATTTTATTGCATACACTCACATAACAGTTAAGCCTACTCTCTAGGCGTCCAAATTTTTACTAAGTCCCAAATTTTTCAAAAATTTCAGTATTGTTTTCGTTGTAATTGGGCCTATCCACCTGCTAGAGAATCACCAAAACCATCCTACCAGCACGACTACAACTTAACAAAACATCACAATGTATATCAACAACATTAATAGCAATACTAACTATATTGTATTATCAAAATCGATACAGGTACATGTGTTGCACTTATTTGAATCATAACACATATAAAATACCGCCAATTTAGTCTTTTAGAGTCTGAACTCATACCGCCACACGTATTGCACTTAACTTTCCAACTAGGAGATACGATAATATTCTTCACACGCCCATAACTTGGGGCTACACAACAGATCGCAATAGGAACAAATTGCTTAATAGTTCATCTATTATCCCACAAACTTCTTTGTCACTACCAAGATCACATAGATACACCTCAGAGCACTAACTTACTCATCACGTGGATATCCGACCGCCATCCTGGCTAATAAGGACATTACCGAACACATAAGTTCAAAGCACTTGCTTGCATAATCAGCACTTTGGTGCACAAGCCATAAGCGAAGATTCGGCCTCAAGTCCTCCAGACTGGCCCAACATGAACTCACGGGGATTATATTTTGCCCCTCGATCGGGGAATCACCAGCCATCAAGGAAAATATATGTTACTGAGCGCTCGCATGCACATACAGACGTGTGGAAGAAATTTCAAGAGTTATATCTCAAGCTGAATCAAATATGCACGTTAAGAATTCCAAGAAAATGAAGTGTTTTCTAAAAATTCTGTAGCCTACCGAGGATAGATACGGACGTCTACGTACCGATCCGCGAGAGCCTACTAACCCAACTCATGACTCGCGAGGTCTAGTAACCTAGGCTCTGATACCAACTTGTCACGACCCTAAATCGGTCGTGATGGCGCCCAACCCTAAAGCTAGGAAAGTAGACCAACACCCGTTTCATATTTAATAATAAATCGCAAAATTGACAATTTAAGAAGATTATAATAGTTTATAATAATACTCCAGTAATAATAATAGAATGATAATAATGAGAAGTACCAAAAATGATAATAACACTCCCAAAGATCTGGGGTCACGAGTCAAGAAACTTACCTCCAAGCAATACTTGTTGAAAACCCTCTTCAAATTGCTCAAAAAGCTCTCTTGGCGGAGTAAAAACGATGGAATATTATGAGGGTTGCGTCTGAAATAACCCCTTAAAACATTCTGTCCGCCCAGGCTTTTCTTCTATGCGATCGCAAAACCTCTGATGCAATCGCATAGAAAAAAATCTCAAGCCCCTAATATTCCTTCTACGCGATCGCAGGGAACATTATTCCCCTTCTACATGATCGCAATCTCCTATACGCGATCGCACTGACCAATTACCTAAGCCTATGCGATCACAGACCACTTCATGCGATCGCATAGAGAAATTCTGAGCTCCTTAAATCCCTTTTGTGCTATCGCAGCCCCGTGCTCGCGATCGCATAGAGCAAATCTGCTCTGCAATCTTTTTTTTGCTGCATTTTTGCATCCCAAACTTGTCTGTTAGCCATCCGAATTCACCCCGAAACCCTCGGGACCTCAACCAAATACACAGATATGTTATATTACTTCATTCAAACTTTCTCGCAACATAAAAATACCATCATAAATATCAAGATCATCGAATTATCACGGATTCAAGCTTAAGTTAAACTAAAACTTCCGAAACTTGCATTTGATCAAAAACCCGACCTAAACACCTCTGAATGACCTAAAACTTTGCACCCATATCCAAAATCACCTAACGGAGCTACTGCAACTCTCTGAATTTCATTCCGACCCTCGGATCAAAATCTCAGCTACCATCCGGAATTCGCCAAAATCCAACCTTAGTCAATTCAAGCCTAAATCTACACCGGACCTCCGAATTCAATTTTGATTGTTCTCGTAAGTCATAAATTATCCCTCGGAACTAGTAGAATCATCAAAAATCCATTCTGAGTATTCTAACTCATAGGTCAACACTCGATTGACTTTTCCAAACTAACCTTCCCAAAAAGAGATTTATTGTCTCATTTCTAACCGAACTCTACCCGAATTACTTCAAATTCTCCCATCACATATAATAAAATATATTAAAGCATAAAAATGGGGAAAATGATGCGGTTACTCCCACAATGACGGGCCAGGTCGTTACATCTGAGTATTTTTGTTTTAATAATGCACGGGGGGGGAGGGGGGGCTTTTGACTATTTTTGGACTGATTGAGGTCGAGGGACATATGTGAGGGCATGGGGAGTGATGTGAGGAGGATTTTAGGCCTCGAGTGATATGTGAGAAGGCTTTAAGGCCTCGAGTGATATGCGAGAAGGCTTTCAGGTCTCGAGTGATATGTGAGGAGGCTTTCAGGCCTCGAGTGTTATGTTAGCATATGCATATACATACATGGATCGGACTGCACGCCGCAGTGATATGTTACATGGATCAGATTGCACGTGATATTATTATTGTGCTTGGGTTGTAGGAGCCCCTCCGGAGTCCGAACCCCCATAGTTAGCACGGGTACCCAAATTGGATCGGGCAACACGCCGTAGCGTCATATGCATTGCATTGCATTCATGCATTCACTCTTGTTTGTACTACGTGGCATGACATTTAGCACTCATATGTCATTGGCATACATACTGTTACTTGCCTTGTTGACCAGATACCCTGGTGTTATATGTTAAGGAGTGCTGCATCCAAGGGGCCGATTTACGAGTCCACTTGCCCTATCTAATATAGTATTCATATACTTGGCTATTGAAAAAGAAAAAGAGATATTTATAAAAGAGATTTTTAACTAATCTTGTGACTTTCTAAAGGATTTTCACATAATTTTAGTTGATCTCAAAGGATTGTAATGTATTTTATAGCATTTTTTGTGTGCTCATACATGGTTTCTTGTCGCTCAGATATTATTCTCTCTTATTACCACTGAGTTGGAAGTACTTAATTTACTACCTGCACCATGTGTATAGATCCAGGTACTTCGGGAGCTATCTGAGCTTCCTACTCACTTTAGAGTTTCATTCGGAGTTATCGAGGTAGCTGCCTGACGTCCGTAGGACCCGACTCCTCCCCTATTTCCTGTTATTTGACTTTTTGCGTACTTCAGACAATATATTATTATACTATTTTGTTATAGGCTCTAGACTCATGACCCCCAGGTCTTTGGGAGGTTACATAGTATTGTTGATATTCGAGTTGTTGTTTTATCAGTTATATTTTTATTACTTCGATGTTAATGATTTCCAAATAAATGGTTTTTGAGCTTTATGCTCGGGTTGAGAGTATAATTGGTCGGGCTTGCCTAGCAGTTGTGTTGGGTGCCATCACGACCGGGTTTGGGGTTGTGACATGACTTCAAGTCAGTTTTGCTGAGTCAAACACATAGGCTATTTGAGCAAAAATAGTTAGAAGGTAATAATTAGTAGCTGCATCTTGTTGAAGTTCATTTGAGTGGTGTTTCATTGGTTATTTCGTGTAATAAGCTTTCTGGTCATAGAGCTATTTTTGGGATTGTGGCTTTACAATGGCCAACAACTCCAAGTGTCTTTCGCTCAAACTGTTAGTACAAGTTTAAGGATTTCTTTAATAAGTTGGAAAATTAATTTGTCTTCTGAAAAATAAATCAATAATGTGCATGTTTATTCAATGTTTCAACAGTCATGACTCAGAGTTTTGTCCAATTGTTTGTAATTGAAAAGTAAAACTAAAAGGGCTAGCCTGTGCGTTGAGTAGCAGACTCGAGTTAAGGATTTTGCCTTAATTGGGAAGCCATCCTTGCTCGAGTTTGGGCTCATCTTTAGGCCCAAGCAATTTCTTTTTTAAAAAGGTGTGAATATGACTACTGTGTTTGGGTTTAATTTATGTCAAAGAGTGTCAATTAAAAAATTGAGTTCTTAATTAAATTGCATGTTTATGCATGTTCATATCATGACTTGGAACACGGAACCTTTTGGATTACAAAACTTGTCTAATCGCTGGCCTAGTTAGAATCTTTGCCTTAACTTGAATCCGAGCCAGCCTTTAGGCCCAAGATTGGTCGTCCTTTTAAATGGAGAAAATTATAGTTTATACCTATTAGGGCCAAAGTATTTACCCTTTATTACCCATTCCCAAACTATTTATGGTTTTTGCCCAGCCGGTCCAAACTAATTACCCGTCTCTAATTTCATGCGGCCCAAACTAATTATCCAGCCCACTCTCCCACGATATACGCATCTCTCTCATTACAACTCACGCTTTCCATAACTTTCTTTCTCTATCAGTAAACTTTCCATAACTGCAGAGCTTGAGAACGCAGAAGTACATTCCGTTCAATCTCTTCGAACTGTAATTTTTTCTTTCCTATTCCTTTCAAGCTCTTCGTCTATTAACTAATTTTAGGTTAATTTTGGCAGAAGTACATTTCAAAATCAATGTATATGGGTTTTCAAAATCAAGGGTTTTTTATGTTTTCCTTTTTACTTTTGTGAATGGATGTATATGGGTTGTTGTTTTCTATATGGGTCGGAAGAGTTGTGCACGTAGATGGTGGCGTTCTGGACATTATTATTCTTCAAAAGAATTAGCTGGTGCATCTGTTGTCTCTGCCATGTCTGGACCTAGCTTTTCATTGTTTTCTGGTTCCCAGTCTCCACTTAATCGTACCACAAATGAAAATGGGTCAAGAGATGAAACTCCTTACCTATCAGTACCGAACACAAATTCTGAACCAGTAATAGGAGGTGTTTCTGCGACTGATAAGGGAAAAGGAAAAGTTATTAAGGATTCTGAGTTAGGGGGAAGCCGACATGAATCCGTGCCTGAAACTCAGACTCAATCCGTAGATGTGGATTGTAGCGCTGATTCTCAGTCAAAGAAGAGGAAAATTGGTGTAGCGCCAAAAAAGGTAGTTATCTTACAATTATGTTTTTTCCGATTTTTAACGTATAGTATATTATGTAGTGCTGCTTTTATTTTTCATATTTTCTGGTTATCTGATTGTTGTGTAACTGGTATTTTGTTGTAGTGGCAATGGCACACATTATGTTTCCCATATAAGTTTTGTGCCTATAGACATAGTGTATGTGTGTTATGTAATAGTTTTTATAGTTATAGACAGTTGTTAGAATAACCCCGTGCAACAATTTACCCTACTAGTATATCTATATAATTGTATACCCTGCTGGTTTAATTATATGCCGTATTGGTATCGTATGGTAGTTGTGATATTTTTAGTTTGTTTAGTTTCATTTTAAGTGAATTATATTTCTGAAATTATTTTATATGAACATTTTTTCCAGTGTTGGGATTTCCTTGTGCCTATTGACTTGGATTATAAACCAAAGGTTGATTGGGATACCAACTGCCATGTTATTGATCAATTGAAATCGAATTTATCAAAGAGGCAACTTCGAATGTTTAAGCGAACATGCTTTGGATATTTTTTGGATATGCCATCAGTGGTTGTTCAGATTCGTGTTCTGCACCATTTGCTTATGAGAGAAGTTCATCATGAGGTGAAAAACGAGATGCGGTTTGTAGTGAATGACTCTAGGTTGAGGTTTGGCTTGGGTGAATTTGCAGTTGTTACGGGGTTGAAATGTAAGGGTGATACAAGTATAGAGAGCATATCGGAGAATATGTTGATTTCAAAATATTTTGGGACTGCATCCGTTACATTTGTCCAGCTAGCAGACTGTTTTAAGAAGATGAAATGGGAAACGGATGATGATGCGTTGAAGATTGCAGTTCTCTATTTTGTCAACAGCTTCTTATTTTCTCAACTGAAAACAAAGGCGATTTCACGCTCTTACATTGACTTGGTTGATTCTGGTGATTTTAATAATTATCCGTGGGGTTTAGATGTTTATAGAGCTACAATTGACTCATGTTCCAACAAGTTTCAAGATAAGCCTTCTTTTTATAGACTTGGTGGCTTTCCGTTGGCTTTGCAGACTTGGTTGTATGAATGCTGCCCAAGTTTGGATGGTCACTTTGCTGATCATGTTGGAAACAAACTTCCAAGAATTTTGAATTGGGCAGTCAAGGGTCAAATCTCGAATGAGCGAGTTGCTTTGCGAATGTGTAGCTTGCAACGCGAGCAGGTAATTTTCTCATAGTTTTATTGCCTCTTTTAATGATTTGGTACATTAGTTTTGTTACAGTTGTATCAGTATCCCAGTTTAGTGATATACTCTGTTGGTATATATGTATACTATATTGGTATTAATTATACTATATCCCAGTTCACTGGTATACTCTGTTGGTATACATGTATACTATATTGGTATCGTATGGTAATATATATATTTTTTCTTTCATATTTACTATCATTTCTATTTCTAACTAGCGTGCTTAATAATTGCAGCTAAAGAACATCATCCCAACTGATGATGAGAAGAAAAAATTTGATGTGCGTGGTCTAAGCTTTGACATTGAAGTTGAGTGCACTGACAGCCAGCCCAGCCAGCCCGATAGCTTTCATGTTTTTGGCACTCAACTACCAAAGACACAAAGTATGCCTGAAAGTACTGGATGTGATTCTCAACCTACCAATGCTGAGGTAATGAAGGAGTTAAAAGCTTTGAAGCTTTTTGTAGAAAACAAGTTTGAGGAGGTGCTTGCAGCTATTGGTAAGGAGTCAATGAAGTCAACGAAACCAGATGGAAATTCAGCGGTATTCATCTCTTATATAATATAATGCTATAGTATTATGTTCAAATATACACTATATGCTTTTACGATACTATTCCACTCTTCACTCTTAGCGCACATATTATTCTTGTAATATACATAATACTAAAAATGTTAGTTTCTCATTTTCAGCATAAGCAACAGTATAATGATCCTGATTTTCGCGAGAAGTATAATGATTATGACAAGTTTGAAAGTGACCACATTGGGAATGATCCTGTAATTATTGGAGATAGCACGCCCAAAGAACCTTCTAGTATGTAAATCACAAATTTGTTTGATTTTTTTTTTCTGTTGTTTTTTTTAAATAGTACTCTTGATTGTACTTTTATTATATGTTTAGTATCTTGTTTTGCTGGGGTTGATCAAGATGGATGTGCTACTGCTGTCAATGTGAAGAACGCCACAACAAGTTATGGCGTAGTTAATGAGGATTTGCCTTCTGGTAAATTGTTGTACATGTCATTTTTTTGTTATGTATTTGTGAATTGACTAACCTTTTTAAAAAAAAATCTTTTTTCAGCCCGCTTCGTAAATGAACATGATTTTGGCTTTGATTCTATCTTTGATCTGTCAGCATCTGCAATTGATCAAATCACCGCCATTACACAACAAGCAACATATAAGCAATCATCTCATGATGTCAAAAAGTCAGGTCCTGCTCCACTGCCATCAGAAATACCTGTACAGACACGAGCAGATGTTGTTATTGAGTGTAATACTGCTCCACAAGGTACGATGTTGATATTATTAATTCTGTAGTTAGTATGTAACTGATAGTTTTTTATTTTTTATTTAATTAGTTATGTTGATAATGCTTTTATGATTTCAGTATGTCGTGTTGATGGTGCTGGTCAAGTGGATGTTGGTGGCAGTAATGTGAATTTGTCTTCTGGTAATGTCTTCTATATATAACTTTTCATTTTTTTTCTTCTAAATTTCTTAACTTTGTATATTTATTTATTCACTTGCATTTTTCTAATTTAAGCTCCATGTCAACACGGGATTGGTCTTTACTTGGATTCTGATTTTGACTATACTGATTCTCAACTTGATCAAATTGCTGCCATTACACAAGGAGTGAAATGTAATGTAAATCAACTAGAAAATGAACTGACAATTGATGTTGTAAATAAGTCTAAACCTGATCAGTCGGTATCAAGAAGTATTGTCCAGATACAAACAGACGTTGAAACTACTCCTCCAGCTTTTACACGGAAAAGGCGCCCCGCAGCTGTAAAACAGTCGCCGTATATGAATGACTGGCAATCTGGTGTTAGTGCAGTTGGGGGATCCTCGAAGGTCATTAAAGGAAGATTTCCATTTGTAAATGATATTTCAGAGTCTGTTAATTTTGAGCTTACAACTGCCTTCTCCAACTTTGTTGAAGCAAACATGCAATTGGGAGAGTGCATATTTGTTTCCATGTAATTTTGTTTTTATTTTTCTTAATGTTTGTTGTTAACTTTATCCATATCTTCTTTTATGCGAAACAGGGAAGTGTATTTACCTGCTGATCAAAAGCTAGAGCCTTATTTTGACTTTGGAGTTGAACAGATTGATGATAAGATGTTTTTCCATACTTTAAACTATTCTGGCAGGCCGCTTTCTAGTTCGGTATGTGTACTGCTTCTTATTTTATTTTTTTGTTATAGTCGTTTATTCATATTATTAGTGGTAGTCATACTTTCTTCCTCTTTTTTTTTTTTTGCAGCACTTGAATATTATATTCTACTATCTTAGGAAGAAGGCGAAATATGGAATTAATATGCCAATCAAAGTCACAACCACAGATACTCTTTTTAATAATATCATTCAAAGGGTTTTCAAAGAATTTGTAAAAGGTGGGAAACAAGATCATTTGATTGATAGATCGGACGATATCATGCAGTACATGAAAGGATTTAGGATGCATTGCAACACTCCATGGCACCAGGTTGATCATGTCCTTTTTCCAATTAATTTGGCAGAAAGTTGGCATTGGATATTGGGGTGTGTGTCATTCCACAAGAGATGTTTTTATGTATATGACTCGCTACGTAGTCGAAATCACAAAAAAGCTATTCAAAAGGTGGCAAAGGCTTATGCTGTATTGATCCCCCTATTTCTAGTTAGTATTGAATTTTATAACCAAAGAACTGACATTGTAGTAGAGAATGGTCTACACATTGGAAAGAATTTGACTGATCCTTTTGAGATTGAACTGGTTACAAATCTGCCAACGCTGCAAAATTCGTAAGAATAGTTACTTTATTTTTTACTTTTCCTCGTTTATATTAAAATTTTCAATTCTAATGGATTTTTATATTCTATTCATTTGTTTTATTTCAGAGATTGCGGAGTATATGTTGCTTGCTTTGCTGAGTATATTATTGAAGATATTGCAATCCCTGTTGAAAATTTCGACGTGGATGGTCTTCGAGCTAGGTTTGGTATACTGCTGTGGCACTATGGGAGGAACAAGCAGTTAAATGGTGAATCAAGTGAATCTGAAGCTCCAGTGGCACCTAAAAAGAGTCGTGGAAAGAAACGCAAGAAGTAGTATAGGTGTTTTTATTTTGTTTTAGTTAATAGTATCATGAAAACATTGCAGGATTTTAATAGTTTTTGGTGAAGTTTGGTAATATTAGTAGTAAATGACCTTCTGCAAGTGAAAATTAGGGGCAGATGAAACGAAGTTAAATGATCTGCTTTCAAATGTGTTGATACTCTTAGATTTAATGTTCATTTGTAGTTTTAGTATAGATTGTGTATTAATGCAGTACAGTTATATACCAATCAGGCATACTGGTATACCATTTGGGTATCATGTTGTATTTGACTCAACTTTTTTCCTGCATGAACTAGATGTAAGTACTGTCATGAGTTCCAAAGCGTACATATTTTGTGTATCGCGTTCTATCTGGCGCACCATTTGTATTTCTGCGCATATTTTCTTTTAGCCATATTAGTGCAATACCACTATATACCATTAAGGTATACAAGTATAATATTTGGATATCACATTATATTAATGTGAATATTAGTACAATACCACTATATACCAGCAAGGTATACAAATATAATATTTGGGTATCACATTAAATTAATGTACCTGATGATGTACAATAACTGCATATAAATCGCTGTCAATTTATTATACTTCAATACAGACATGAGCTGCAAAGCGTGCCCATTTTATTAATAAAGTATGTGCAAATATTGTATTTGCAGCACCACTTCTATTTCTGCACATATTTTGATACTAATAAGATATACAAATATACCGTTAAGGTATACGGATATACCACTATGGTATCACATATATATTTTAGCATCTTTTTTTCTTGAAGCAAGTAGATGTAAATGCATCCCACTTTTGTATACTAAAATAGAAAACAAACTGATTCTTATTCAAAATACAAGTATCCATATAAAATTGTTGCCAACAAGTAATTTCGCAAAGAATCATCATACCAAATATATGTCCAATGCAAGAAATGCATTTTATTTCTTTGCAATTGAAATGCTATGATTCTATGACATATGAGTTCTATCAAAACATTAAAGCATTATATCAATCTCTCTTTGGAATATTTCGGCATGTTCTTCGGTTGTGTCCTTTTCTCCCGCATTGTGAACATGTAACTGTATTTCCTTCCCAACCTCCTATGCCTCTCTTCTTTTTAGGTCTTCCTGGTTTGATTTGTCCTTTTGGTGGCAATACAACCCGCGAAGAGACATGTTCTGGAATTTTCCAAGTTGTTTCATCAAGCAATGGATTTACCGGTACCTCATATGTTTTCAGCAGGTAGTCTATGCTGTAGTAATCCGAGCAATACTTGTATGAATCCATATGGAATTTTTGTATAACTGCCATTGCATGTGGACATGGAATATCGTCTAGCTGAAACCTCCCACAAGTGCAGTTTCTTTCATGTAGGCGCACCACATTTCTTGTTTGGCCATCAATTACTAAATGTAATAATTCGGTTGATGGCAACACCTAGTATAATTTTAATTAACAAAAGTCATTAGCTAAATGAAGTAATAGTATTTTTTAAATAATAATATTCAGTTGTTTAGTGCACTAAGGTAAAAAAGTACAAATACAGTACATGCAGTGTTTTTATGACTTTGAAAATGCATACCGTCATCGTCTGTGATAAGATGGTATTATCTGCCAATATTTTTTCATACTTTGCACCAATCTTCATGAATGATTCCATTGCATCCTTCCTATTGGTGTAATTCCATTTTTGAATTAATGTTGCCATAAAGTCAAGTAAATTCACAACTGGGAGGTCTCTTGCATGCTTGTTTGCTGCATTTATTGATTCCGCAATATTCGATGTCATGGTCATGGTTCTATTTGCCTTGGAATGCGCCCGGGACCATTTATCGTATCCAACATCCATCAGGTATGATTTCACTCTGCTATCAATAGCTTCTAACTCTGCCATATGCCTATTGAATTCTTCAACAGTGTATGCTCTTGCTAACGCAAAATATACTTCTTTGATTAGTTTTTGGCTCTTCCTGAAGTTTGTCTTTATGTTGTTCCAGAGATGGAACATACATGCACAATGAGGGACTTCTGGATAGACAATTGAAGTTGCTTTCCATATAGCATCATGTCTGTCTGATACAATGCACATTCCCTCTCTTTGTCCATAGGTTTCTCTAAACTGCACGAAGAACCATTCCCACGATGCATCATTTTCCGAATCAACAATTGCATATGCTAGAGGTAGAATTTGTCCTGTAAACCCAAAGAACAAAATATCAATTATAACACACTATATTAATTTAGCATTGCATATAGTAGTCTAGTTATAGGTAGGTGCAGGTGTGTAGCAAAATATCTATATACTCTGTTGGTATACTTGTATACCATATAAGTATCATATAATATTTGATGCAGGTGTGTAGCAAAACAACAATATCCTCTGTTGGTATACTTGTATACCAGATCTTTTGGTGATGTTCTTTTATCCCAGGTTGTGACAGATTTATTTGAACCTGAGGTGCTGTGGGAAAATTCTTTAAATGAATGTAATTGGATTGTATTCTTACCCTCTGCGTCTTGCGTGGAAGCTGTAAGTATGGTCCCTCTATATGTTGACTTTAAAAAACTTCCATCAACTACAATTGTTGGCCTACAATAGACCCATCCTCTAATCGATGCATATATAGCTATGAATGCATACAAGAAGCTCCCATCTCCTTCAGTGTGTAGTCGTGTTACTGATCCTGGGTTAGCATACTCTAGCATATAAAGATATGTTGGCATTTTCTTGTATGACTCACTTGGTGATCGTTTCAATAATTGCATTGCTTTTTCTTTTGATCTCCATGCTTGCATGTAACTCAAGTCCATACCATATGCTTTTTGGATGTCTCTTTGAATATCTGTTGGTGTGTATATGGTTTTCGGGTCAACAAGTTTATCTTGTACCACAGCTGCAACAAAAGCTGAGACAACTTGTTTTTGTGAATAAAATCTTTTATCAGTTAAACAACTGTGGACAGAATTGAAATCCGTCACTTTGAAAAGATTTGATGCTCGCAGGCTTGATGCTTTAAGTTTCCAAGTGCATCTTTCATCCACACATTCAAGGATATAACTGTTTATAATACAAATACAGTTATGTATCATGTATTATTGATAAAAAATACACAAAAATTCATACAATTATATATTCATATAGTATACTATGTTGGTATACTTATATCCGTAGAAACTTTCAATTCTGATTGATGGAAAAAGTGAGGATTCCGGGGCTCTAGTATCAGAGTTTGAACATGCGCAGGTTACAGGCTATACTCACATAGTATACTGATTTAGCATTCATATATAATATATTGTTATTATGTTTTACTGATAATAAAAAGACAAAGCAATACAGTTATATACTCGTATAGTATACTATGTCGGTATCACTGATAAAAAACACACATAAACCAATACAATTTCGAACTCGCATAGTATACTGATTTAGCATAATTATATACTATATAGGTATCGCATAGTTTTTTAATTGAAAAGATGCAGACGAACCTTCTTGGGCATGATTTATGAACCCGATATTGGCACTTTTGCTTTACGGCATATTGTTTCATAACGAGAGCCAGCAGGTTCTTGTCTTTGTAAATTTGTCCCTTTTCAACATTTTGATGAAATTGATCAGATATGATGTTTCCATCATCAAGTTCTAAAATGGCGTCATCTTCTTCTTGCACATCAAACGTATTAATCATATCAGTGCTTCCAATTTCGCTTCCAATTTCTGCAATTTCTGATGAAATTGGAGCAACATCGAAACTGGAGGTGCTTGCAGCTATAGTGTTTTTAGCAAACGACACACACAGGGGAAATGTTGTCATCCCCGCACTTGATTTTTTCAATTCTATGTAAACGCTCACACTCATATCACTGCAAATCGTTATTGGTGGATATCCTTGAGCAATACAATACTGAATTAGTATTGTTCTACTGTCCTTTTGCGGCTGCTTTGAAATTTCTCTGACAAGTTGTTCATACTTCCAATACGGCTTTACTAGAATTGCATCCACATGAAAATTTACGAAATTGTTGTTATCATCCCATTCTCCATTATGCTGGAGCAGAATTGGAAGACTTTCCATGATTCTAAACTTATAATCACTTCTATGTCGAAATTGAATCTCAACAATTGAAATTTCAACAGTGTTCCTTCAACAAAACAACAACGAAATCAAACCTCTAGATCTCTATATCTCCAAACCTAGATTAGAATATTCAGTTAAAATCTACAAGTTTAGCTCCGAAATCAAAATCAAATCAACAACGAAATCAAAATCTGGAGAGAACAGTGAAATCAAAATTTGAAGAGAAGAGCGAAATCAAAATCTGAAGAGACCAGCGAAATTAAAATTCGAATAGCATCTTACTGCTCTTACTGCTCTTCAATTTTGTGGAAATTCAAATAACTTCTGCATTTTTCGTACTTTGTGAGCAGCTTCTGCATTTTTTAAGGTAGGGCATTAAATTGGTACGTTTGTGGGTAGTTATTTTGTTATTACCGCTTATTTTTATTAAATAGGTAGGAGTTGTAATTATTTAATAGGTAGAATTCTTTAATAGGTAGGGTAGGGTAAATAGTTTCACTATAATAGGTAGTCGTGTCTTTCTCCCTTTTAAATGAATTTAGACGGTTTCCTTCCTATTGGGCATGCATGTTCATTTGTAGTGGGCGTAGCCACCCTTTTGCCTAAATGACTTCTCCTATGAGAGTTTTTAATTAATTAATTAGCCTTTAACCATATCTAATATTAAGTCTTTTAATTAGGATAAGAGTTGAGCCATAATAGACAATGATAGCTCATGACTCTCCGAATTTTAGGGCATCATTAAAAAATGAAATTTAGGTGCGACGCGCCAAATAAAATCACAAATATGTGTCCCTATTTAATTATTATTTTTAACTCGAGCCGTGCCATTTAGTGAAATATCATGGCGCTCACAAAGTTAACAATGAATTAGTTGCTTTTAGGCGCGTTACTTAATAATTTTACCTTCTTAAATACGGGTGTGCATTTCATGTGACCCAAATCAAAATCCTAAAATGTTGAATAAAATGTGATTTATATTGCGGGTGCATCATGTGACGCGATCCAAAGATATGTTTTAAACGACGTTCAATTTTTCTTAAAATTAATTAAAAGCGGTAAATAATTTAAAATTGTAGGTTGAAAAATGTATTAAAATTAGATAATAGACCAATTATAATAGTTTAAGCGACCATGCTAGAACCATGGAACCCGAGGGTGCCTAACACATTCCCTCGGGTTAACATAATTCCTTAGTTAGAATTTCTAGTTCACATACTTCATATGAAAAGTCAAAATTTTTCTCGATTTGGGATTCAAAATAAACCGGTGATTTGGGACACCCAAATAAATCATCCCAAGTGGCTACTCTGATAAATAAATAATATCATTTCGAATAATGTCACTTAAAGTGGAAAAACTCTCTTATACACTATCTTTCTGGGGTGGCGCGTAAAAAAGGAGGTGTGACACACACTAACCCCTAGGAGACTAGTATATAAAGGGGTCCATTCATTTGTAATTCACCAAAAAAATAATTCAAGTGCTCTCTAATACAAATAATTCTCTTGTGTTCTTACTTCTATTCTCTTAGCGATCTTGAGTGTAGTAAGGCTGACTTGGTATGGCAAGAACGTGAGCAACTTGTGCAAGATCGTGAGTGAGTTGTCAAGTGCCGCACGTGTACTTAGTTAACAACTAAAGGCGTGACATATAAAATTCAAAAAATATTTTCGATATCCATAATAACACCTAATCCAAACAAATAATAAATTTAAGAAATTCAAATTCAAAATCAAAACTTTTCGAGGAAGAAAGTGAGCTTAACTTTGAGAAGTCAAGAATTGAACATCCGCCAACCGGCTCCATGAGTACTAATGATGCCAAAAAAAATATGGAATTAGATTCAATCGGTGTAAATGCAAATGTGATTGAGATTGACTCTAGTTCGGGGGAGATGAGGATGTCAAAGTCCAAGAAAAATTGCAAAGTGAAGGTTTGAGGTCACATTCCAAGCATTTTTCAATGTTGGAATTGTGTGGTGATACGGGAGTTGAACTACACGAGTCAATGTGGTATTGTAAGGAGGAAAAACTCATACCATTCATTTTACAGTTTGAGGAAATAAGAAAACAAAATGACATTCCTCACTTGAGAGCCAAGAAGTGTAAAATGAAGAATTTAAGCATTGGCTCGGTCATCAACTTACCACCCCCATTGTTCATGGTCACAAGCTTGATTCTAAGCTAGGTGCCCAATTTATATCATCCAAGTGGAGAGAAAAGTGGTAATGTTGTTTGCGCCGTGCCACAACGTTAAATGCGGCGCTTTCTGGAGGCAACCCATCGTTTTTCAAAAAAATTGGTTATTTTTGAAATTATCTTTTTTAGAATAGCTTAGAATGTTATTTTTGACTAATCTGTCAATTTTTAGATTTTTTGGAGTTGATTTGAACAGGTCGGAGTGGTCCGGAGGGTCAAAACCAATAGATGAAGAAAACTGTCAAAACATTCCCTGCTAAAACTGCTTCTGCGGCTTCCTGACCGCATCTGCGGTCCCACGGAAGCGGAAGAGAAAATCGCAAAAGCGGCTAGCGTTGTAGAAGCGGTACAATAACCGCATACGCGGCACCGCAAAAGCAGTTAAAATTTTACAAAAGCGGAAATCGAACAGGTTTTAATTGTTGAGAATTTAATTGAACGATTCAGTGCTAAAAAACAAAGCATAATTGTTCCCCTTTGTCCTAGCTCCCCAAATACGAAAATATTTTCCAAAAATCCAAAAAGCTTGCTTCTAAATTCTCTCTTGCACAAACTAAGGTACTATCTTCTCGACCCTCTCCTCACATTCTCTATTTTGCTAAATTGCAACAGAATTTTTTCTTTTTCTTTCTTTCTTGCTTATTGAAGTTTTCTGTTTTTTTTTTTTTGTTCTTGTTTAGTTTTGAATTCTTGTTGTTAACTTTAGGAAGTAAGGAATTGGTTGAGTGTAGTAATGATACCATTTTTATTGGACAAAAATTATGGGAAGTCTTGAGTACCACATTTTTGTGAAGAAGGTTTCATTCTAATTCGCTCGCAAAGTGTTCGATAGAATGCTTGAGTGAAAATCTTATGCAAAGCCGCACAAATTTGGTCTCATGTGAATCATGTTGTATTATAGTGCATTATGTTATAGTTTTGATGCCAAAATAGGGTTGAAAATACAAAATAAAAATAAAAAAAATAACTAGCCAGTCGAAAATGCTGAAGAAGACAGCAGAACCGCAGAAGCGGACATTTCTCCGTAGAAGAGAAACCGCTTTTGTGGTAGAAAATCCGCAGAAGCGAAAAAAATTAAAGAAAAAAAACCAAGAAATCGCAAAAACGGCTGAATAATCGCAAAACCGGTGCCACTTCTGCGGCTTCTATTCCGCAAAAGCGATAACTACCCAGAAATTCCAAAAGTAGTATGTTTGCAATAAGGGCTTCCCGGACCCGGTCCTCCTAATTTTTTGGCTCAATTGTAGTGTTTTAAATTGCTTAATATGATTCTATTGTCCAACTAGTTTTGTGTTGACTCTTTGTAGGTGTTTCAATTTGAAAATGGACCCAAACCCAATCGATCACACCATGAAATTCAAGAGGAAGTTGATGAGCTTTTTGATGAGTCGCATTTCATGTCTGCTTCACGTGAGCGCTGATATTTGGAGGATCTCGTCCATAAAAGAAAATTCTTGAAAAGGGAATCCTTGAGGACAAATTGGCCGACAAGCTCCCCGACTTCCATGCGCGGCTCTATTCATCCGAATAGTCTTATTTTATCGCCGCTCCATACGTAGCCAATGAGAAGTGGGTCAGGGAGTTTTATGAAAATCTCAGACGTATGAACTTTGATGACCCACAACTCACAATCAGAGGAAAGATGGTGAGGTTCAGGATTGAGCAAATCAATGACACTCTTGTAATCCCAAACTATCCTTTGGAGCCAGCGCAAGAGAGAAATAACTGTGAAAATGGAGTGTGGCTTGTATCTAAACTCTTCCCTACATACTTGAGAGAGAAATGAGGCAACAAAAAAAAATGGTTGAAATTAACTGACTTCACTGCCGAGGCCAAAAGGTGGTTGCACATAATTAACAATAGAGTATGTCCGTGTGGAAATGTCACTGATGTCTCATACACCCGGGCACTGATCATAGCATGCATTCTGGATGGCATTCAGGTAAATGTGGGATACTACATTCTGCAGGAGATGAGGCAGTACTTGAGAGAGTACTCGAGAGAGAAGGATGCAGGGTTGATGTTCCCATACTAATTACCAGGCTATGCACCAGAGCAGAGGTTGACATCCGTCCCACCGATCATTGTCTACTAGCTGACAAACCTTTTCACCCTCTGAGAGTGACAGGAGAGGGAACTGTGGTCAAGAACAAAAAGAGGAAAATCACATCCACAGCCACCGGTTCAGAGTCAGTCTCTCAGAGGCCATTCGGGATACTTACTCCGAGCTTCAATCAATTAAGGAGTTAGTGTCACAGCTTCCGAGTGTGCCCTCTTCCTCCCAGCCTGAGCCTTCTTACTTCTCCGCGGAAGATATGCATCATTACTTAGATGCTCAAAAAATCTTGGACGATAATATGAAGAAAATGGCAGCATCAATTACCAGACTGGAGGGAGCCTACGGCACTTTGGCCAAGGCCCATGCTGATCTTCAGTCGGACTTTCAGAGAAGAGGAAGAACAAGAAAAAGAGCAAATTCATGATTAAGATGTGGAGAGGCATCAAAGCCATCTTCAAGTGGGGAAAACCAGACGCAAAGATCCAGTGGCGGCCGAAGATGATAGTGAGGAGTATTCTTTCATTTCCGAGTCTGCTGGTGTGCGATGATGATGATGATGAGGATACCGATGATGATGGAGCCACGAGTGCAGCTCAGCACTGATCAGCCGTCCTCCCACATTCTTCTAGTCTCATGCAGACCTCAGGGATACCCTCAAACGTTTTATGCTTTATATTCAATATTGTGCAATGAGGATAATACAATATTCTAGTTGGGGTGGCTATTGTACTGTATTCATGTTTTGAGACTGTGTTCCCTTGCCGGGCTTATATTTATGTTATGGATATTGTTTGCCCTTGCCGGGCTTGTGACTATGCTGTTTGTACATTGTATGCCATTGCCGTGCTTGGTTTGATTAGTCATTTTTGTGTTTTTATTTTGCTTTCGTTATTTATTTTTCTTCTTATTAGTTTATATTTTTATTTTTAGTAGTATTAGATTCTTTTATTTTAGTATCCTTTATAGTAGTTTTCTTTTATTTTATTTTATTTTCATTTCATTAAATAAAATTTCCTTGGGTTTTCTTCATGCTACGGTTCTTTCACAAGGAACACTTTTGAAGTGAACTGGATGACTTTTCCCGATGATGGATAGATTGACAACTTTCTTAAGGGAATTAATCGTGTTTTGCTAGTATGGGGCTTTTGGATTATTTGGTACTAATAAAATTAGTCTCTTGTATGTAAATGGTAAATTAAGAATGCCCCTCCAAAATAATTCTTGTGATAAATTTTTGGCTCTTTTAGTGACTCTTTTGCCCACTTGTTTAAACATTGCTCTAGATGCCATTATAAAAAAATGATCTGTCTTGATTAGTTCATATGCCATGTGTGTTAGTGTTTGTTGAAATAAATCATGTGTTTACTTCTATCATCTAAAACTTGCCCGGTTAGTCTTTCGATGCTAATGATAGTATATTTGGTTGGAGGAATGATCTTAGGCTTTCTTTGTTTTATTTGCGAAAACCTCTTTAACCTTTCAAGCCTACCCTTGCTTAAAATAATATCACTAGTACCCTATTTGAGCCTTGAAACCTTTTTGTTTGGCTAACTCATTACAAACCTTTGACCTTCTTCAAAAATAGTTCCCTCTATTGAAACTGTCCCTACTTGAACATTGAAAGAGAGGCTAAAAGCCCAAGTTGGGGGTGTGGTGCTAAAGTAAAAATTGGTAAGGTTGTACATTTAGTGTAGGATCATATACCTCAAAGTGTTCATATTAACTCAATCAATCTCCAAAAGAAAAATGTATATGAAAAAAGGGAGAATTGTTTTTATATATATTATGGAGCCTTGAGAAAATTGGCGAGATATTCAAGGTGATTCCATATTGGGAACCATTTGCCAATGAGGCGATGTGAGTTGAAGACAATCAAAGTGCAAAAAGAATGAAACTTGTGAGCAGTGTTCAAGGAAGGTGTAGTCACTTGTACCCAGATGTTTATCAAACCCGTCTCGAAACCTACATTACAAGCTTAAAAAGTCCTTATGTGACCTCCAACCGAACATTCTTGAATAAGCGATAAATTAAAATAAGGGCAAGCTTATGGTATGAAATGTTGTAACACTTAATGTCTTTTGTGAGAGTGAGTGTTCTTGAAAAAATTGTCCCTTATTAGTAATTTTGGGACTTTCTTTCTTGTGAGGGCACATGAATTAAGAGAAATTGGTGAACCTGAATAAAGTAAGAATTTGTAGTGAACTAGTGAGTTTGAGTCACTTCTTGAGGCTTAGTTTTATCACTTGATTATTTTGGGACTCCTGTGCACATTGTTGAAGTTGTTTATCTTTATGAGGGAGTCATTCGGGAATGATGTGCATACTTGAGCCTAATTGTTAGTACCAACCAAATTCATTAGTATGATGTTTAAATTGGAGAATGTGATATGTAAATAATAGCAATACCACTTGTGTTGTAAATGGTAAATCCTCATTGAAGTTTTGGTTCTGATTTGCTTGAGGACAAGCAAAAGCTTTAAGTTGGGGTGTTGATGAGTGGTGATTTTACCACTCATTCTATCCTCTTTTCCGTAGCTTTTATGTCCTTTTAATTATAAAATGAGGTTGTTTAGGGTGGTTATTGTTAGATTTTCAGGTAAATGATTCTACGAAGTGGTTTGAATTGAATTGAAGTGGAATTGAACAAAAAAAGGTGAAACCATGTGCAAACTTCCAGTGAATCCCACTTTTGCGGATGAAAGGCCACAGAAGCGACTTCCCTTTCTGCGATTGAAGAATCGCTTTCGCGGATTTAGATGAAAAGACAGGAACTACTTTTGTTGTTGAAGTTTCGCTTTTGCGGAATCGCAGGAGTGCTTTATTTTTTGCTTCTGCGAAAATGGCACCATTGAGGAAACCGATTTTGCGGTTGATGTTCTGCTTTTACGGAAGCACAAAAGCGCCTCATTTTTTGCTTCTGCGGTCGCTGGCACTACTGACGAATTCCACGTATGGAATCCACTTTTTGCCTTTACGGAACCGCATCTGCGATTACTTTTTCGCAGATGCGAAAGCAGTGAATCAGGCTTGGGGCAAATTGGACATTTCATAAGTTCTCACCCCAAAATCAGTTTTATACTCGTCCCAGTAGATCTTTTGAGTATCTTTTGGCTTATGTTCAGTTCTTAGAACTAGAGAGAATATTTTTGGAAGCTAGGGTTTTGCACACACAGTTGGGTCTTGAAGATTGAAGCTCGTGGTTAATATTTTCTTACCCGTTTATGTTTATTTGTTCATTTCCTTGCTTTGTATTGAATATTTAAGTATGTAGTATTTATTTTCAACACTTGAACCTTGTTTATGAAAATATTCATATTTAAAGTGTTGATTAAATACCTAGTTATGCTTATGTATTGAATGATTTTTAATCTTTTATGAAGTGAGTTATTGTTACTTTAATTATTCTTGTTCTATAATGTTTCCAAAGGGATTAGCTAACCCTAGGACTCACCCATTAACTCCAAGATAATTTTGGAAAAGATAATTTGGGGTTGGGAGAGATTAATTAATAAGAACTTGAGGCATTAACCCTCGTTTTATAGATTCTACCGAGGGATAGGATTGAACTACTTGTAGCCATTCCAGATGTGCTTAATATTCTAATTGTTTTAGGGATAACAATTAGGAATTCTTTTTAGTCTTCGGAAGAAGATAATTTAGAAAAATTATCCATGGCTAATTAATATAAACTCGTTCATATTTGTAAAATCGTAAAATACATTGGATCGTTACTTGAGTGTAATTCCCGATGCACCCATACTTGTAGCCATTGATCATTTTACTTGCTTTCTTGGTTACTTTATATTTCCGCATTTAGATATAAAACACTTTTCAAACTAAAATTCTTAGTGTTTGGCTTTGCAAAATTAGCAATAATTTTCTTACGTGCCTAATCGCCTACACATTGTTCTTTGTACGATTCGACCCCGACTCATACTTGGGTAAATTATAATGCTACGACCATATCTATTGCATTTTAATAGTGGATTTGGACATGGCCACATGACGTGTCAGGGCATGGAAGGACGTGTTCATGGCACGTGTCAGGACATGGCCATGGCACGTTTCAGGATGTGTCACGATGTCAGATGATATGGCATGGCGTGGCCATGGCACGGGTCAGGACATGGCAGGGCGTGGGCATGGCACGGGTCAGAACGTATCAAGACACGTCCATGGCACATTTTAGGATGTATCAGGATGTTACATGACATAGCAGGGCGTGGCAATGGAACGGGTCAGGATGTGTCAAGACGTCGTAGGATGTAGCCACAAGACATGTCACAACATGGAAGGATGTAGGCTTGGCACGGGTCAGGAAGTGTCAGGACATGACCATGGCATGTTTCAGGACGTGTCAGGATGTCGCAGGTTATGGCAGGGCGTGGCCACGACACGAGTCAGGACGTCGCAGGACGTGTCCACAAGAAGGGTCAGGACATCCCAAGACATGGTAGGATAAGGGAATGGCACGGGCCGAGGCGTGTCAGTACATTTCCATGGCACGTGTCAGAACGTCACAAGACATGGCAGGGCATGGCCAAGGCACGGGTCAGGACGTTGCATGACATGGCTACAGGACGTGTCAGGACATCGCAATACATGGCAGGACGTGGGCATGGCACGGGTCAGGACATGTCAAGATATGGCCATGGCACATGTCAGGATGTGTCAAGATGTTGCAAGAAATGGCAGGGCATGGCCATGGCACGGTCAGGATGTGCTAGGGTGTCGTAGGATGTGGCTACAGGACTTATCAGGATGGCGCAAGACATGGCAGGATGTGGGCATGGAACGGGTCGGGACGTGTCAAGACATGGCCATGGCACGAGTTAGGACATGTCAGGACATCGCAGGACGTGGCCACTCGACGTGCTAGGACGTCACAGGACATGATAGGACATAGGCATTTCACGGGACGTGTCAGGACATGGCAGGATATGGGCATAGCACAGGTCAGGACATGTCAGGACATGGACATGGCATGTGTCAGGACGTATCAGGATGCCACAGGGCGTGGCTATGGCACATGTAAGGACATGTCAGGACGTCGCAAGATGTGGCCGCAAGACGTGTGAGGACATGGTAGGACATGTGCATGGCACGGGTCAGGTCATGACAGGACATGGCCATGGCACATTTCAGGATTTTTCGGGACGTCACATGGCGTGGCAGGGCGTGGCAATGGCACGGGTTAGGATTTGTCAAGACGTCGCGGGACGTGGCCACAAGACGTGTCAGGACATGGCAAAACGTGGGCATGGCACGGGTCAGGACATGTCAGCTCCCATTTAAACATACCATCTTGCTCATATTCGACTACATTCTGTAATAACCCGGATAAATAACCAAGGCTCTGATACCGCTGTTAGAATCGAAAAAAATCAGGTGTCATGTGGAAGCTAGCAAAGCAAACCTTGAACGATGATAAATCATACAACAAAGAGAAATTATGAAAAGAGACTATTACGTGGTTCATTCAACTGGCCTACATTCACGCAGAGATGAGTAATCCGCTATAATAAAAGAGAGTACAAATAATCGAGAGACCAACCTCACGAAGAGACAAACACAAGTGATAT
The DNA here is from genome assembly GCA_032618575.1 of Nicotiana noctiflora. Taxonomy (NCBI): domain Eukaryota; kingdom Viridiplantae; phylum Streptophyta; class Magnoliopsida; order Solanales; family Solanaceae; genus Nicotiana; species Nicotiana noctiflora. Next base: position 5,665 of record JASVEL010004707.1, on the reverse strand, counting down.
ACTAACACTTGCCCGTAAAGTTCTCCGCCTAAACACGACTCTCAAATCTCATATGGCTACATTGTGGATGCTAATGAATGAGAATGAAAGATCCTCAATTTATAGAACTCCAAAACTTTCCTACAAGAAAAGGAAATAACCAAATATGAAAGAATTATATTTTCCTTATAGGAAAAGAAAAACCCAATAATGGTAAATATGTTATCCTTTCCTTCATGAGATAGAAAAATCAATTATGGTAAGAAAATCTGGACAAACACCTAACAAAAATCCTACATCCAACTCAAGGAAACGATGAAAAAATATGTTTTGGAGACGGCAACAGCAAAATGCTCAATAACGTTCCTTTTAATTTTCAAACAGAGTACAATTCAAGTTTGGTGCCCTCAAGTTTTAAATAGGAAAAAATTAATTATAGTTTATCTAATTATGAAATACTTCCCATTAACACAGTATTTATTTTGGTCTTATTAAATGATCACTTACGCAAAATAAAGAAAGGGGTTTTTTCCCTATATATTCACTACACAAAACAAAGTTTTCAGTGACAATATTTGTGTCGAACACTTCAATTGTCACCAAAAGTAGTGCTTTTTCGCCTCTCAACATGGCGATCTATAATTCTGTGATGACTTTCTGTGGCAATCTCTCAGCCTCATTATTACTAAAAGAAGTGCTATGTACGTCAAGAGCCAAAACTAGTGAAATGTTGTTATTATAGGTATGACTTGTTAGCCTGGACTTTTTGTGGCAACTTTCGTAGCCGCCAAAAAGTTGTATTCCATGTTCCGTGATGACTTTCTGTGGCGACTTCTTAGTCATCACCAAAAGGTATAGTCGACTTAACGGGACTTTTGTAGCCGCCACCGCGGAACTTATGACTTTAAATACAATGTTTGTTTTAAGTTTTACTTAAATTTTATTGTATCGTACTATTTAAATCCGTTGTTACGCAATGATCGATTTAATGTGGTCGCATCGTTTACTTGTTTTGCTCTCTTGTCTTACCCATTCTTATTATTAGATAGTTCTATTTTATCCTTTATCTTACTTTTTTATATAATAATATTTCCTCTTACCTTACTTTTATATTTTTTATAATATTGCATGCAAGTAAATTTTTTATATTGTTGTTGCATGACATTACGAAACGACGATAAATAATACAATCTATCCAAATATTGTACGCATCAAAACGATAAAATACAATGCAATACTGTACGATATATTGTAAAATGATACAAAACAACCATCCAAATATGTTGTTAATAGTCGCCTTAAATATTTACGTTGTTTTTTCAATCTAATGATTCTATTTTTCATTTTATTTCCACTTTTGAGGGCTCCATTGATCCGAATTTTCATAAACATTCTTTGTTAAATGGTGTACAGTTTTATTTTTATAGTTCGATATCACGTCGTTAGTTGTTAACTAAGTACACGTGCGGTACTTGATAACTCGCTCACGATCTTGCACAACTTGCTCACGTTCTTGCTATGTCAAGCCAACCTTACTATACTCAAGATCGCTAAGAGAATGGAAGAAAGAACATAAGAGAATCGTTAAAGGAAGCTTTGTATTAAAGAGAACTTGAATTGTTTTCTTGGTTGGTGAATTACAAATGAATGCCCTCTATTTATACTAATCACCTAGGGGATACTATGTAAATAATATTTATTTTATAAGTCCTTCCATATTTATAAATAAGTCCATTCTCTAGAATATTCTACAAGCCTAGAAGATTACAAGGACTTTCCTAGAAAATCTATAGGATTCTAAGGTCTTCCATGAGAAATCTCCATATTTCTCTAGAACCTTCCTACAAGTGCATAAATATCTAGAGCTTCCCAAGGAAATTTTCCATAGTTCTAGAATATTCTACCAAGATCTAGTCCAAATTATGTAACTGTTCCATGTGGCAAAAATATGTGCCAAATGGCACCTATGTGGCGTGATGACATGGCGGGTTATCACACTCTCCCCCACCTAATATTGCGACGATCGTTGCGCAATGCTGCTGCATAAACTCTCAGATCTTATCTTTGAATTGTCACAAGTCTTCATATCATTCTCACGTGTCCTCCTTCGGTGATTACCCTTTCCAATAGACGAGGAATATAGCGGTGGCTTTTTGCCCTTGTTTTTGCATGGCTTGGTAATCTATGATAGCCTCAATATCCCGATCATACGAGGCGGTGATAGTCATTGGAGCTCGACTTGATTGGCCCCTACTCGGATCATCCATATCTTCATGATATGGCTTAAGCATGCTGGCATGGAAGGCATGGTAGATCTTAAGATACAATGGCATGTCAAGCATGTATGAGATCTTACCTACCTTGGCAACAATTTTAAATGGCCCTCATACTAGCGAATCAAATTCTGATGCATGCCTTGAACTGTCTTGGGTTAAACTTCACCATGACCATGTCCCCAACTCTATAATCTATGGGACGCCGCTTACGGTCCACAAATTTCTTCATCTTCTTAGCTGTCTTATCCAAGTAGGACTTAGCAGTGTCGAGCTGCTCCTCCCATCCTTTGGCCATATGATAAGCCCCCAAACTCTTTCCTTCGAAGGCGGCTGGTAATGAATGTAGAGTTTGTGGTTGTTGGCCTATGACTAGCTCAAATGGTGTCCGCCCCGTGGACTCACTCCGTTGTAAGTTTTGAGAGAATTGGCCGATGTCTAGGAGCCTTGCCCAATCTTTCTGATGCGCACTTACATAATGCCTCAAGTAGCATTCCATTAAAGCATTGACCCGTTCCATTTGTCCATCCGTTTGTGGGTGGAAACTAGTAGAAAAGTGCATTTCCATGCCTAGTATATCGAGCAACTCTCACCAAAGGTTCCTAGTGAAGCGGGGGTCTCGATCACTGATGATATGCCTTGGTAATCCCCAATATTTTACCACGTTCTCAAAGAATAACTTGGCGGCTTCATTAGTTGTTCAACCCGGTGAGGCAGGCATGAATGTGGAATATTTGGAAAATCTATCCATGACCACCATAATAGTACCATAACTATCGGACTTCAGTAGGCAAATGCTAAAGTCCATAGTCACACTCTCCCATGGACGATTTGCAACTGGTAATGGCTCCAAAAGTCCTCCGGGTTGTTTTTGTTCAACCTTGTCCTGTTGACAGACAAGACAAGTCCGCACATAGCACTCTATGTCATCTCGCATGCGTGGCCAATAGTAGACCGACTCAACCAAGGCCCTAGTGCGACGTTGGCCTGGATGACCAGCCCACGTTGTATCATGACTCTCCCTTATGATCCGCCGTCTGATGTCTCCAAACTTAGGCACGTAGACCCGCTGACCCGTGGTAAGTAATAGGCTGTCTTCTACCCAAAAACATCTTGTCTTGCCCTGGTTGGCTAATTCGATAAGTTGTTTGGCTATTGGATCATGTTGCATGCCTTCTTTTATAGCCTCACAAATGTCCTAAGTTGCTAAAGTGATGGCAGCAAGCTCGGCTTTCCGGCTCAAGGCATTAGCTACAACATTACATTTGCCCAGTTTGTACTTTAGCACATAATCAAACTCAGCCAATAAGTCTTGCCACCTAGCCTATTTTGGTGTGAGCTTCTTCTGCGTCTGAAAGTAGCTAGTAGCCACATTGTCGGTCTTGGCCACGATCCTCGAACCGAGCAGATAATGTCTCCATATAAGAAGGCAATGCACAATTGCAGTGATTTCCTTCTCTTGCACCGTGTAACACCGCTCCATCTCATTTAACTTGCGGCTCTCAAATGCTATAAGATGTTTATCCTGCATCAGGACAACCCCAATGGTGAAGTTTGAGGCATCTGTGTGTACCTCAAATGTCTTAGCAAAGTCAGTTAATGCCAATACTAGCTCCTCTATTACAGTTACCTTAAGGCCTTCAAATGCCTTTTAACAATTCTCCGTCCAAACCCACAGGTTGTTCTTTTAGCAACTCGGTCAATGGTATGCTCTTTGCTGAGTACCCACTGATAAATCGACGAAAGTAGTTAACAAGTCCAAGGAAGAATCTTAACTTAATTACCTTTGTAGGTGCCTCCCTCTCCTGGATAGCACGTACCTTAGCCTCGTCCATGCATAGCTCGCCATTGCTAATAACATGGCCCAAAAAGTGCACCTTTGATTGTGCAAACTCGCACTTCTCCCTCTTGATGTATAGTCCATTCTTTGCAAGACTTGGAAAACTCTCCTTAAGTGCTTCATGTGTTCCTCCAAGGTGTTGCTGTAGATGACTATGTCATCTAGGTAGACTACCACGAACTGATCAAGGTAGGGATGAAAAATCTTGTTCATAAGAGTGCAAAATGTGGTTGGTGCACTGGTTAAGCCTAAGGGCATCATCAACCACTCAAAGGCTCCATATCTTGTCACACCTGTTGTCTTTGGCTCATCCTCTTTAGCAATGCGAACCTGGCAGTAGCCCTTTCGAAGATCCACCTTGGAAAAGTATTTAGCTTGCCCAAGTCTATCGAATAAGTCAGCAACAAGCGGGATCAAATACTTATTCTTCACTGTAACCTTATTAAGTGCTCGATAGTCTATTCACAAGCGCAGCGATCCATCCTTCTTCTTATGAAACAATACTGGTGCGCCGAAAGATGCCTTTGATGGGAAAATGTGACCAGCATCCAGCAACTCTTTCAATTGTTTCTTGAGCTCCTCTAGTTCGGGCGATGCTATACGATATGGGGAAAATCCAGGTGGCTTAGCCCCTGGTTCCAACTCAATCTTGTGAGCCACCTCTCGCCTAGGCGGCAAGTGTTTAGGCAACTCCTCAGGCATGACATCTTTGTTTTACTCAAGCAACTTCCTTATGCAAGTGGCAATGTCTCTTGAAAACTCTTGTCTTTCTCTAGTCTTGCAATGGTTGCCACAAACGTCGGCTATCCCTTCTTGATCCCCTTGACAACCTGCATAGCTGAGATTTGCGCTTGAATATATCTATGTGGCATAGTCATTGTAGGTACCATGCAATCTCCTTCTCGCTCCATAACTAAGAGACGTTGGAGGTAGGTGTCGATCAAAGTATGACAGTGTCTAAAGAACTCTTACCCCAGTATGATGTCAAAGATATCAATAGTGGTTACGGTAAAGTTTGCTGTACCTTTCCAAGATCCCAATTTGACACCTACTCCATTAGCTATCTCACGAGCATTTTGTACCTAGGTATTCACGGTCTTGACGCGAGAGTTGGTTGGAGCAAGCTTCAATCTAGTCTCTTTGCCGTAGCCTTAGTCACAAAGTTATGAGTTGCTCCAGTATCCACCATTGCACGAGCGAGCTTGTTGTTGATGGTGAGATCCACGTACTGATTGCCACTCTCGGTAGGTTGGATAGATTTTTTTGTGACGGGACCACATAATCCTGATCATACCCAACTGTGTGGTTCCCGAACTCTCTCATTGCGGCTGCTCCTTTCGTTCATGGACTATGGCGCTGAAGCTCTTTAGGCCAGGACAATTCCTGAAGCCGTGCGGCCCTTCACATATGTAGCATCGCTTCTTCTCAGCCTATGCCTTCTTCTCGGTATAACCCTGACGACCACTCGACTTTTTGGAATCTTGAGTCTTGGAGTGTTGTTGATGTATCTCCTTGCCATTGCCACGATCTCCCCCACCTTTGACATTGTAAACCTTTGACTCCTTGCCATTGC
>JASVEL010004706.1:0-54314 GCA_032618575.1 Nicotiana noctiflora | reverse complement strand
ACAGTTGAACAGATTATATTCTCTTCTGGCGGAGATGTTGATGTGTATGATCTCCAAGCTTTATGTGATAAGGTGATTACATTTGTCAAATTCCATTTGCACTGGGGTATAAATTTGGTGCTTTCCTATTAGAAGTTTAGGCAACATAAATTTCAATTGAACAAGCAGTGATGATTTGGTGCCTGGAGATATGAAATTACAATGTGCAACATGATATAACACAAAATGTTAGTATTATGAAGTTCATCCTCTTCAGCTTCTTCTGTAGCTTTTCATCCCTTCTAAGGGTTGACTTGAATATGTTCATACTGTCATAGGATATAGGAATAATTGCAGTCATGATTCATATTCTATTAGTCTGGAGTCTAGTCATTGTGAATGATTAAATTTTGGGGGCCGTATCCACTTATTCACAATCTATGGAAATGCAACATGAGTTGGGGACAAATTTAAATACACAAAATTCAAGCCAACATGTATTGATTGACGGGTAAATGTTCGTTTCTTTTGGAATCAAATTGGAGATCAAGTTTTGAGTTCCAATATGAAAGGTGGAGCAGAAGAGCTTGAAGTACAATATGAAGAAGAAGCCAAAGCAAGATTGACGAGATAGAGTGGAAGCTAGCCGCAATGCCAAAATATCTCTCTAGTTCCTCATCTATGGATACAAGAATCCTGTCCTTATATACTTTCTTTTATTGCACAGGAGGTCTATTCCCGTCAAGCTTTCTTGTGGTAGTAATGGCGAACTCATTTTATTTTTGGAGGATTTTGCTTTCTATTCTTGCAGCTGAGAAGCCTCAAGCTGTGTCCCCTAACATCTATAAAAAGCCCTTCCTCCTCCTTCCCTCTTAATTATCAGGTAAGCTCCAGAATGGCTGCAATTATGAGTTGCTTTCTTCCATGGGGAAAGCCGCAATTGAACTCTAATTCTGGAAATAAGTTGGGGACCTTTTATCAAGTATATCAGATAGAACCTGAATTAACCGTGGTGCACTTGCGGGAAACTCGTTGCCGAGGGCTTGTGCACCCCCGGGATTAGTCGGGGCTCTTAGAGATTCGGACACCGGTACAAATCAAAAAAATGATAGAGGGCCAACTGTCGCTGTTTCATACAAGATAGTTCCCTTTCACTTTGATTTCCTTCTTTCCTTACCAGATTCCAAGAATACTAGTCCATGTACTTTTCCTTTAGTACATGGGAGGTCTATTCCCAAAATTTATTTCTCCTTTAGATGGGATCATTTTAAGGTACAGTCTGCTAAAGAATTAAAGGCTAGTAACACATTAAACAAGTGATTCTTTTAATTGAAATGCCACTTTTGTTACTTCAATTAAGACAGGGACTTGGCCCTTGGGTAGCTATGCTAAGGATAACAAAATGCAAATCGAAATTCAAAAAGTGTATTCTTTCACTGTGGATGTTTAGTTGGTTGACGCAACTTTTGATTACTAGGACCTAACACTTCTTAAGTTCTGAAAAGTTGTGTGCTTTCAAGTTCCTACTGATACGTGTGCAAATAATCCCCTTTTAGATGTTGCAAAACTAAACTTATGTGTTATAGTATGTGATTGGTTTGACAGGTTGGATGGCCTCGAAGGCCATTGTCTAAGCTAGCTGCTGCTCTTAAAAATAGCTATATAGTTGCAACTTTGCATTCCAGGAAGTTCTCTTCAGGAGAAGGTATGTAGGTAGAACTACTTTATTGTGGGATTCATATGTTTATCTTTTAGTATTATGCCCAATTATCTGAATTTGTTTGCAAATGAGTTTTATAAGTAAGTGATAAAAGTCTTAGTCTATTTGGACAAGTTACTTGGCAGAGGGCAATGGAGAAAAGAAGCTGATAGGCATGGCTCGTGCAACATCAGATCATGCTTTCAATGCAACAATTTGGGATGTTCTTGTTGATCCTTCCTATCAGGTATCTGCTCTGTGCGCCTTAAAGAAATTTGTCCGTGCTGTCATAGCTATTTAATTAGAGGCTACTGGTCATTGCTTGTACTAGTCAGGAATCAGGATAGGTTTTCCTTAAACTTTTCATGTAGTAGCGCAATTTTTGTTTCTTTTTTTAAATGATGCAAGTGATTTTTTGCGCAGAGGTATTTTTTCCTGATTATTTTTGATTGGTCCAAGTTGTCTACCTTACATCTTCATTTTTCCAAGTAATGCAATACAACAACTACGCCTCAATCCTAAGCTAGTTGAGGTCGGCTGAATGAATCCTCACTAACCATGTCGCTCTATTTAGACGCATATAAGTTCAATATTTAAAGATTTAAGTTATCATGCACTAGGAGTTCTCTTTAATTTCTAATGTTATACAAGCTTCTAACGAGACTAAAAGCAACTAGGGGGGCCCAACGTTCACTCCTATATAACATATATCCATCTTAACATTCACATTTTTGCGATGTCTTGTGGATATATTGAATCCTAGGGGTCCAACGTTCACTCCTATATAACATAACTGGCCTTACAATTGTTCTATAAGATGTGTCTTTCTCTTTGATATGTATCCTCTTATCGTATAAGACTCTGGTGCACTTCTCCATTTCAACCATCCTATTCTGATTCTACGTGTAACATCTCATCTACCATAATACCTCTGTCCTAATTTATATGAATGTATTTGATTGGGCACGGAGAAAAAGAAATAAAGGAAGACTTTTGAAACTTGTCTAAAACAAACCATAAAGAGGTTTTTGGGAGGGTAAAGGTTAAAATGAGAGAGCTTATGCATGAAATTGGGGGAAAATAAAGAGAGGGGAAGGGGCGAGGGAGTTAGATGAATCTGTGAAAGCGAGATTGGGGGAGGTTAAGAAGGAAATAGTCGAGTTAGCGATAGCTCAGGATACTAGTTGGCGGCAAAAATCGAGGTCGCCCAGGTTGAAGGAGGTGGATTTGAATACCAAGTTTTTCCATAGGGTGGCGGCTACAATAGAAGGAGAAACTTTATAGTATCCTTAGTTGTGGATCGGGTGAGGATTGATGGAGAGTAGGAGGTAAAACGGGCAATAGTGGGGTTTTATGAGAACTTATACAAAGAGAAAGTTAGTTGGAAGCCGACTTTGGGGGGAATAGAGTTCAACCACATAGGGGAGGGAGGCAGTGAGTGGCTAGAAAAGGCTTTCGAGGAGGAGGGGTGCACGAGGCTGTGTCGAGTTGTGCTGGTGATAAGGCCCCCGGGCTTGATGGTTTCTCTTTGGCCTTCTTCTAGCTTTGTTGGGACACGGGGAGTTGATGGAAGCCGTTGAATACTTCCGTGTGAATGGTTTTTTCGAGAGAAGTATCAATGCTTATTTTATTACTATTGCGCCTAAGAAAGAAGGTGCATCTTGTATTAGAGACTACAGGCCTGTAAGTCTTGTGGGGAGCATTTACAAGATTTTTTCTAAAGTGCTGTCCAACAGACTCAAGAAGGTTCTTGACGTGTCTATTTCGTCTTCCGAGAATGCGTTTGTGGAAGTTAGGCGGATCCTGGATGCTGCTTTGGTGGCAAATGAACTTGTATACTCCAGAAGGAAAAATAGAGAACCCTTACTATGTAAGGTTGATCTTGAGAAGGCTTTCGACCATGTCAATTGGGAGTTCGTGGATTTCATTATGATGCGGATGGGGTTAGGGGCTAGATGGAGAGGATGGATCAAGTTCTACATTTCCTCTGGTTAATGATAGCAATGATAGCTCGTGTGGTTTCTTTGGTAGCTCCAGGGATCTCAGGCACCCTATCCCCCATGCTATCTATTCTAGTGATGGATACTCTGAGTAAAATGATGGATCGTGCAATGGCGGAGGCTTCTTGAGAGGATTCTTAACTCCGATCGGGGTGCTCATTACCCGTAGAGTCTCTTATTTGCTCTTTGTGGATGACACCCTATATGGATTAGTTGACCTACCTGAAGCAAGTCCTTCAGTGATTTCAGATAGTATCAGGACTCAAAATCAACCTAACATTAATGCTTTGTCTTATGTTCTCAGATGTAAGGTGGGCTTCCTTCCCACTACTTACCTGGGTCTCCTATTGGGCGCTTCGCATAAGGATACTACGGTTTGGAACCCAGTGATAGAAAGAGTTGAAAAAAAATTAGCAGGCTGGCAGAAACGGTACTTGTCAAAAGGCGATAAGGAAGTGTTTATTAAAAACACTTTATCGAGTATGCTCACCTATTACTTGTCCCTGTTGTAAGCTCCTATGAGCATCACGGAAAAATTGGAGCGGCTTCAAAGGAATTTTCTTTGGGATGCGGCGGATGGAGCTAGAAATTTCATCTAGTTAATTGGCAGACAATCACTTCCCCAAAGAAGTGGGCTGAACTTGGAGTAAAAGATCTTAGCGTATTCAACAGAGCTTTATTGGGAAGTGACTATGGAGATTCGGGGTACAAGAACATGCTCTATGGAGTGAGGTCATAGTAAAAAGTACGATTCCACGGGAGGGGTTGGAGGACCAAGGCAATCACAGAAAGGTCTGGCATGTGGAAGAGCATCACGAAGAATTAGGAAGCCTTCGGTGGCAACATCACTTACAGGGTGGGTGATGAAAAGAGATTCAGCTCCTTCCCCACGTCTTTAGAGTTTCAAACCAGAAGGAATTGATGGTCTAACAGATTCGTAGGGAGCATGAATGGGGGTAGTATGGGACCTCTCATTTTGAAGGAACATGCAAGATTGGGAGATTGCGGAGCTCCAAGATTTGTTGACACTGCTATATGGGCAAGACATGCCCCAACCATCTTATGATTCTTGGATATGGGGTTTGCGTGGCGATGGTTTGTTCCTCGTAAAGTCCTTTTACCAGAGTATGTTGGTGAGAAAGGAGACCACTTTTTCATACTCCTCGTTGGCACTGCTATATGGGCAAGACAAGCCCCAACCATCTTGTGATTCTTGGAGATGGGGTTTGCGTGGCGATGGTTCGTTCATCGTAAAGTCTTTTTACCGGAGTATGTTGGTGAGAAAGGAGGCCACTTTTTCATACTCCTCGATCTGGATTCCTAAGGCGCCCATGAAGGTGTGCTCTTTTGCATGGCTACGGCGGCGAGAGTGATTTTGACTGCTGAAAATCTGCGAAAGAGAGGAATTACACTTGTTAGTTGGTGCTACATGTGTAAAAGCTCAGGGGAAGAAGTTATCATCTTTTGTTGCATTGCCCTGTGTCCTCGGCTTTGTGGAGGGCAATCCTGAATCTTTTTGGTGTTCAATGAGTGATGTCAAGCAATGTAAATGAAATGTTATATAGCGAGGTCGGTTTCCGTAGAAGAAGAAAGCAAAAGGCGTGAAGTTCGCCTCGTTAGCTCTGATGTGGATAGTTTGGGGGAGAGAAATAGGAGAGCTTTTGAGGGAATTGGGTCTCCTTTTTCACATCGTAAGGATAGTATTTTATCTTTGATCGCTTTTTGGTGCACTCATATAGCTCCTACTTGTATAGAAGATTGGGCGTCTTTTGTAGAGAATCGTGTTGTAAAGTAATTTCTCTACTTTTTGGTTTACTTCCTGTATACGGGAGTTCTCTCCCTTTTGATTAATATAATTTACCTTGTAAAAAAATGGCAGAATAGCCTAAATGGCACTTATACTTATCCTACTTTGTCATGCCGGTCCTTATACTTCACAAAGTTTCATCTATACACTTATAGTGATTAAAATACACTATTTTAAACCCCTTTGACCATTGACCTAGCTTATGTGGCGTAAATAATACTGAGTGGCTAAAATGATTGGTACACACGCGCAAAAAGAGCGTGAATACAATAATTTAGCAGAAAATGACTAAAATAGAAAAGAAAAAAAGTGAAAAATAAAAAAAAGAAGACTAGCGAAGAACCCATGTTCTCTTCATGTTGCTGCCATTGTCATAACTTCTTCTTTTTCATCAGAATCAAAGATAAAAAATCATCATTATTTTCTTAGGCAAAATTATTAGAATAAAGATAAGTTATCAACAAGAACTTCATCCAAAAAAAATCAAGCAGACTAAGAATATCACTAGACTAAGAATATCACTGGAGCATGTCAAAAATTCATCATTGGTTATATATGAAGCCTTGAACCATCAGTGCAGTTGTTGCAAACTTCACAAAGTCAGCTCCAGATGCCTGTATTCTTGCTACTAGATTGCCGAGCTCCTCAGATGATGGTGTATTATCGTAGTTGTGAGAAGAAACAATAACTTTGCATTTTGCTGATTTATTTCCATGTAGAGCAGTATTGAACTCATCAATGGCCTTTAGCTCAACATCAATGTAATCAGCTCCCAACTCCATTGCTAATTGAAGTGCATCCAGTCGACTCACTTCAACACCAGCATACTGACCCCCTTCCCAAGTGGGCCTGTAAGTGAAAAGGGTAGGCAAGGGGGAGTGTTTGATAATAGTATCAATATCTGATTGAGGATTAAAGCTTTTCAAGCTATCCAACCAAACTTCCACTAGATCAACACTAGTAATTTTAGCCTTTTGCATTAGATTCAACATTTGATCCACTATGTCTGCCATGATTGGTGCACAAATTAGTGTTTGGTTCTTCCTCATTGCCTCACCCTCATGCCTATTTACTATCTATTTGATTTTCTTCTTCTTTTTTGTTTTCATTTAATAATGAACATTTTGAAGAATGATTGCTGGGTGTATTTGGGGTAGAGCTAGAGAATATTTAGAGTTGCGAAGGTGAATTAATGGAGGGGGGACTGTTTGGGGTGGTGAGGGTGGCGGCATACAGGTGGGAAAAACAAGAGATAGAGAGTAGAGGGGAGGAGTGAAGTGAAGTGAAAATAAAATAAAAAATAAAGTAGTAAATTCTGAAATGAATTGAAAAAATAATGATGTGGCATAAAAAAAATTTGAGGCGGACATGGATGTGGCATCCACATTGGATCGTTGAAGAGCACGCGACGTCGGAAGGGTTTAAAAGAGTTGTTTTGAACGAGTAGAGGTGTCTGGATGAAACTTTGTGGAGTATAAGGACCGGCATGACAAAGTGAGATAAGTATAGGTGCCATTTAGGCTATTCTGCCAAAAAATATTCATAAGTTAATTTGACTAGGAATGCTTTCAATGCAACAATTTGGGATGTTCTTGTTGATCCTTCCCATAATTGCAATATTTAACGAAAAATGGATTTAACTAGGAAATGCTTATTATGATAACCATGATCCTCACTTGTCTGTATATTGGATGCGTCTTATTTTCAAACTTAGGTGGAACTATTACTGATGGTTTTTTTGATAATCTTCTTGTAATTCGAAGTTAATTTTGAACTAACATAGTCGATTTGATGGATGTTTTTGACATTCAAAGGGACAAGGACTCGGAAAAGCTCTTATTGAGAAACTGATAAGGACCCTTCTCCAAAGAGACATTGGAAATATTTCATTGTTCGCGGATAGTCAAGGTACCATTAGAACCAAGGTCTTTGATCTGTAAAGATTTGTTTGGTGTTGAATCCTATTGGCAAGTTTTTGTTGAAAAGCTTTTAAATCTTCTTTGAATCTTATATGTTAAAAGTAATCTTTTCTTACAGTTTCTCCATTAACTTAAATAGGCTTCTGAAGCAACTTTCTTTTTTCTTTTTGCAGTTGTGGAATTCTATAAGAATCTAGGTTTTGAACCTGATCCAGAGGGTATTAAGGGAATGTTTTGGTATCCAATGTATTAAACATGTATAGTTGGACCAACAGTTTCGGCCTCTTGCTCTGTACAAATTCCTCAGCGTGGTGCGGGAATGTGGCTGTTGGATTCTGCGACAACATGCAGCATTCTTCGGAAGCTTATGAGCTTTTTGGCCATCTTGTAATGTACATTATAATGACTATGGAACATTTGCAATTGTATCTAGAGGGTCATGTTGTATTCTTGTTAGAGGATTTCGGTATATATGCACAAGGACTAGGTTTCTGATAGTTTACTAGATGCTGCTTTTGATTAAAATGTACCCTCATTAATTTTTTAATAGATCTTGTTCCATTATAACCATATCATTTTCCTGTTGCATCTTGGCTTGGCTGTTCTTGACAGTGGTGCAAATTGTTACTCTCCATTTCCTAAATTAGCAGTTATATTTTTTATCTTTACATGTTCGATGACATGATGTTGAGTAATGCACAAGTAACAACAATAACAACTATCCAATGTAATTCCACATCGTGGGTTTCTGGGTAGGGTAGTGTATACGCACATCTTACCCCTACTTTATGAAGTTAGATAGGCTATTTCCAATTATAGACCCTTAGGCTCAAGTAACAATGACAGAATGCTCTCTTTTATCAAATACATGCAGTACAGGAAAAAATAGCTTTATATCAGTTTGTCTTTCCGCGTGAGATAGTGTGCCATGCATGTTCTATTCTGAAAAATCTGCATTTCTAACTTGACAGATTTGGTCTTGTTTTCGTGCAAATTGGGACATAAAAAGTATTATATATTTCGATAAATAGGGAGTCAACTTGACATGGGAAGCATTCCAACAGCAGAATGTGTAAACAAGAGAAAAGAAACAGAATCATATAGCTTTTGAGACAAAGCTGAGGTTACCAAAAGAACATTTGCACAATGTACCTGTTTGGTCAGAATCTTAGCCCATTAATAACCTACAAAGCTAATTACCTTTCCTAGCTAATTCAAGGCTAATAAGTGGCACGACCACTCATAGTTAATGGCATTCGACGCCCGTCCGATACGATTTTAAGGCTACGGCTCCTCCGTTGTCAAAAAGATCAACTTGCAATGTAGTCCCAGCCACCAACGGCGAGCTCATGCAGCTCATAGCTATAAATATCAAGAAAGAAAACTTCATAGTCTTCTTCTCTCCTTCCCCATGGGGACTGTCAAAATAGAGAGAGAAAGAGAGAGGGAGAGGAACGGATAAAAGAAATATAATCTCACAAAAAATACAACATGATTGTAAAGGTCTAAACCTCTTCATGGAGAGGCAGACCACACCATTGTCATCAATAAAAGCTATCAACATTTCCCACCCTAATCGGGAATATTCTTAATTATTCTTCTTTACTTGATTCTTGAATTATTATGACTTGCTATGATTGACCCATAATCTATGTATATTATTTTGTATTCACAAAGTATATGTTAACTTTTGAAGCAAACGATTTGGCACCGTCTGTGGGGATTTCCTAGCAAGATCGCGTAGTCTTTCCTAGAACCAAAAGAAAAGGGAACACCAGGAAAGAAAAAATGACCCAACTCAAGCAAGCCCACTATCTCTCTTATTCCCGACAATGCAAACGACAAGAAGAAGTTCCCCCCCCCCCCATAGGAGGATCCCTACGCATCATCCCCCACACTCCCGATGCAGGCCTTTGTCAAAAATTGGCGCAGAAATATCCCGAGCCGAGCTCCAACTCAAAACCACCCACATACCCCGATTGGGAAGACAACGCGTAAACTACTCGAATCCCGAACCAAAATCGAGTTCCACCACTCAATACCTCCAAGAATTGATAAAGTTAAACAACAGTTGAACTGGGACTCAGTCCATGCGCCTTCACCAATGAATTAAACTACGGTTGAACCAAAACTCGGACAATGCGCCCTCGCCTCCAACAATTGATAAAGTTCAACAATAGTTGAACTGAGACACAGGCCAAGCGCTTTCGCCAACAAATTCAACTACGGTTGAACCAAGACTCGGGCTATGCGCCCTTGCCTCCAACAATTGATAAAGTTAAACAACAGTTGAACTGGACTCAGGCCATGCACCTTCATCAACAAATTCAACTATGGTTGAACGAAGACTCGGGCTATGCGCCATTGCCTTCAAACAATTGATAAGGTTCAACAATAGTTGAACTAGGACTTAGGCCATGCGCCTTCACCAACAAATTCAACTAAGGTTGAACGAAGAATCGAGCTATGCGCCCTCGCCTTCAAACAATTGATAAAGTTCAACAACATTTGAACTGGGACTCAGGCCATGCACCTTCACCAACAAATTCAACTATGGTTGAACCAAGACTCGGGCTATGCCCCTCGCCTCCAACAATTGATAAAGTTCAACAACAGTTGAACTAGGACTCAGACCATGCGCCTTCACCAACAAATTCAACTACGGTTGAACCATGACTCGGGCTATGCGCCCTTGCCTCCAAACAATTGATAAAGTTCAACAACAGTTGAACTGGGACTCAGGCCATGCGCCTTCGCCAATAAATTCAACTACAGTTGAACCAAGACTCGAGCTATGCGCCCTCGCCTTCAAACAATTGAGAAAGTTCACCAACAGTTGGATTGGAACTCAGGCCACGTGCATTTGCCAACGAATTAAACTATGGTTGAACCAAGATTCGGGCTATGCGCCCTCGCCTCCAACAATTGATAAAGTTCAACAACAATTGAACTTGGATTCAGGCCATGCGCCTTCGCCAACAAATTCAACTATGGTTGAACCAAGACTCGGGCTATGCGCCCTCGCCTACAACAATTGATAAAGTTCAATAATAGTTGAACTGGGACTCAGGCTATGCGCCTTCGCCAACAAATTCAACTACGGTTGAACCAAGACTCGAGCTATGCGCCCTCGCTTTCAAACAATTGATAAAGTTCAACAACATTTGAACAGGGACTCAGGCCACGTGTCTTTGCCAACGAATTCAACTACGGTTGAATCAAGACTCGGGCTATGCGCTCTCGCCTTCAAACAATTGATAAAGTTCAACAACAGTTGAACTGGGACTAAGGCCACGCGCCTTCGCCAACGAATTCAACTACGCTTGAACCAAGACTCACGCTATGCGCCCTCATTTTCAACAATTGATAAAGTTCAACAACAGTTGAACTGAGACTCAAGCCATGCACCTTCGCCAACAAATTCAGCCAGACAACGACTGGTTCGCTAGTGAAGAGAATTCATTATTGAATTGTCTAAAAGAGGAAAAGAAAGAGGAGTTGAGAAAGAGAAAAGAAGCATAGAAGATCCAAAGAAGAAAAGACACGGCAAGAGAGGGAGAGAGGCGATGAGGGAGATTACTGAATATGTAGAATTCGGCTTCCACATTAAAATGCTACAATCTACTCATTTAATACTTATTTATATAAAATAAATAAATTGTATATCAATTTATAATTAAGTTAAAATTTCATTAGTGAGGGTAAATAAGTTACAAATTAGTATAGCTAAATAAAAATTCTATATTTATGAAAGATCACAAGTCTATCTATTGATTGAATTAAACATAGTATATATTGTACATAAGTATATATGAATATATGAATATGATCTATTTGATAAAATTTAAGTAAGCTCGAACTTTAAGAAAAACTTAAAACTTGTGATCCAAAGTAAGCCATAGATATTTATGTGACTAAATTATTTATTAAGGATAAAATGAGTAATTTATAGTTAACAACTTTTAAATATAAAAAAAATTAAATTAACTAAAAAGAAAATGAATTACATAAAACGGTACTGAAAGAGTAACATATATCATTCGCATAACATCCAACGACTATCAATATTCTATAGCTTGCTTTTTCAAATATTGATCAATCAACTTTCACTAAGTGATACACCAGATCACTTGAAGGAGAAAAGCATTTGGTTCCAAACAAATATCCCCAGCAATTAATTTCAACTATTATTCATTTTCAACATAAATATCAAGGATAAATCTGGTGGACTGCAAGAAAACAAGAGACTGACAAAGCCAAATAATCTAGTTGGAGTTTTTTTATTTATTTATTAAGAAAGCCCCAAAGAAGGGGTATTAATTCCATTAATAAGTCAAAAGATTACATAGAGGGGGGACAAAAGCCTAACATTTTGTACTAAATATGCAAAGAACTAATGTGTAGAAGAAATAAGCTAAGATGGGGAGTGACTCCTCAAGTTACTGTTTTGCTTCCAAAAGAGATTGACACTTAGTGGGCATTTGGACCTAACAAATGTGGAATTCTAGAAAAAAGTGAAGAAACAAAAATCAACTAAAAATAGTATTTGAAAATTAGAGTTGTGTTTAAACATGAATACAATTTAGCGTTGTTTTTAAATTTTTTTGAATGAGTTGAAGTAAAAATTTTAAAAAACTTTTTGAAGTTTATCAAGCTTTTAAAAAATTTTGAAATTCGACTTCTAGTGAAAGTTAAAATTTTCATGACCAAAAATTGATCCCGAGAAAAGTGAAAATTTCTTATGGCCACCCTACATAGATAAATGAAGACACCTTTCTTCATTCTAATGCTGAATGTAGGAGATCCATTAGCCTCATTCTTCATTGTGGATTTTACCTGTCTAGGTAAGGTGATATCCTCAGTGAATAAAGTGTTATGTTTAATTGTCTTCTTCGAAAATGTGCTCGAGTTGAAAGAAACCTTATGAGGTCATATTCTGCACTTGAATGATCTTTTCTCTAATTTGCCAAAAAAGGGGTGATGTTGCCATTGATCATTTGGATAACTAAAAGTGAGTCAGATTCAATAAAAACATTAATGAATCCATGTTGAAGACACCATCTCAACCCAGTTTTTAAAGAAAGTATTTCACCATTATTATTACTGCAATTCCCCAAGTAGGCTGTAAATGTCATGATAATGCGGCCAATGTGGCTAAAAATTGCACTTTCTGGATTACCTTTACTACAACCATTAACATTAAACTTTAACTAATTCTGGGAAGTTTTGATCCATCTGAAATTGGTTTGAGTTTGTCAACTAGTTCACATACGTATGGCATTGTAGGGGAAAAAATAATAGGAATTGAGCAATCAAAATGAGTCTTATTAGGTGGGTGACTTGACAATTCACCTTTCTAGAGTAAAATCTGATGCCTTCATATTTGTGAGAACATCTGAATTTCTAAATTTCCCACAAAATAATAGGAAGCAGACACTTCGCAAAATTAGATCATGAATTTTGTTTCTTGGCTTTAATAGCCACGATCTCATTAGCAAAAAGATGATTAATAGTTTTCAGATTTTCTCAAGAACAACACTAGCTTTTATAGACTTGCATCACTAGTCTTTTTTTACTTTTGTCTCAGATTCATTAGAGTAGTTGAAGCTCCTTTTTCTGTCCAAATCTAGTCGGAGTGCTTGTTAACTGTATCCTATTTTTCACATCAAACAGTTTGAATAGCGCACACACAAAAACAGATACTATATACTGTATGTATATGTTTTGCACGTGCAAATTTTTATGGTGATTGGAGGTGCAAAAGGTGACATGATTGACAAGCAATTGCAGGAATTTCTCTAAGTTAACATGGCAAAAGGAGAGACATGATTGACCAACTATTGAAATTATCCTTTAGCAGTTGTTA
The DNA here is from genome assembly GCA_032618575.1 of Nicotiana noctiflora. Taxonomy (NCBI): domain Eukaryota; kingdom Viridiplantae; phylum Streptophyta; class Magnoliopsida; order Solanales; family Solanaceae; genus Nicotiana; species Nicotiana noctiflora. Next base: position 41,044 of record JASVEL010004706.1, on the reverse strand, counting down.
AACCTAAATTGGGTTTAATGGTTGTTATGACACTGACAAATTTAACAATAGTCCGATTTACTACTGGTCGTTGAAAAATAACCAAATTTCAAAAGTCATCGAAATTTAACCACTTTTTATGTAAAGAGAAATCTGAACGAAAACACTGTCCAAAATTTGAAAAATATGCCGCAAATTTTACGGGAGTTCCAGCATAAGTATGCTTGAACTCTCGCAAATTTTACGAGAGTTCAAGCATAATTATGCTGGAACTCCCACATATTTTACGGGAATTCCAGCAAGTATACATATCCAGTATAATATACTGGAGTTTGGAGCACTGGTGCTCCAATCTCCCGCAAATTTTACAGGAGTTAGCAAAGTATACTGGTAATATGCTGGAGTTCGTACACAAATGCACCAGAACTCCAGTAAATTATACTGAACCGGTCCATGTTGCAACAAAATAGTAGCTATTTTTCATTGACTTGGTAAACACTGGCTATTTTTGATTGACCAGTGTGAAAACTGGCTATACCATGATATTTTGACCACATTTTTTATCTAGCAGTATAACATTTACAGAACCTCTAATTTGAAACAAACCATATTTTTCCTTAAAACTATTAACGGGATCTGAAATTTAGGGGTGTTCATAAAAATTCGAAAACCCGAATCAAATCAAAAACCAAACCAAACCGACCAAAAAACCAATACTTTTTGGTTTGGTTTGGTTTTGGTTTTGACATTTAAAAACCGATCAAATTTGGTTTGGGTTTGGGTTTAATTTAAAAAAATCGAATCAAACCAATTATAGGAGTAGCTATTTTAAATTTATTATTATACCTATATATGTATATTTTTAGATAAATTTTTAAAAAATTATAATAAAGATAAATCATTTGCACTTTTAGTACAATTCTTTACCTTTACATTCTAGTATAGTTGGTGGTTTTTTTGTTAAGAATAAGAGTCTATTTCATGTTAAAAATAATACGTATATTTTTAAGGGAAAAAGGTCAAAATTACCCGTGTACTATTATTAATTGCTTACTTGTGACCCCCGTTATACTTTTTGGTCATTTTTGCCCCTACCGTTAAAGAACTTTTAATAAATACCCCTAATCCTAACGCCTATACACTGTGGCAGCTGACCACATTAAAACTGTCCTAGTCAGCTGCCATGTCAGCTGCCATGTCAAAGGGGCCCACCAATTTAAAACCCTTCTACACCCCACTTACCCGTGACCCATAACTCGTTTGCCCACCATATAAATAATATAGACCCGTCAAAATTAGCTACTAGGGTCATTTGGTCTGCATCAACGATAGAAACGAGAGAGAAAATCTTCGATAGAAACGAGAGAGAAAAGAGTTGAATGTTGAAAATAACCACCGATTTCCATTGTTGAATGTTGTTCGAGGTACGTTTCCCCAAAACTAAACGTTTCTGCTAGTTTTATATGGTTGTTGTTTACTGTCTTAGGGTTCGTATAACTTGTTTTTGTTAAAGTTAGGGTTTTTTCGACCATGCTTCGTGGTTTAGGGTTTTTGTTATTTCAGATACTCATTGTCGTTTAGGGTGTTTGTTGTCTAAGATATTGACTAGATTTTTGTCGTTTGCGTTTATATGTATCTTTCACCTTTATACCCTAATTATTTTTTTGATTCTATTGGTCGGTTAGGGTATATTGGTGGAATTGATAATATTTGGTACTTATTTTAGAAGACATTTATCTTTTTTAGTATTTCAAGTATGTGTGGTACCTTTTATTTTTTAAAGAGGGGTCAGTTAGGGTTTTTTAACTGAAAAGGGAGTTGAGGTATTTGTTAATAGCTGACTTGTTGTTATTTGGTCCCGTGTTTCACCTGCATTTACTTTGAAGATGATGCTCATGTTGGTCTATTACATATATGTTTATTCCTTACTTTATTGTGGTAGGACTCTAAGTTTGGATTGTTTATTATGTGGTCCCTCATTCAATTTTTTGTCTTACCTCTGTACCTTTTTCTTATTCCCTTTATTTATCAAAGTTTTTTGGTTATTCAAGTTTTCACTTTCACCTTTTCCTTCTTTACTTCTTTATGCATTTAATACGGTAGGTTGTATTAACTTTATTCATGGTTGTATGCAACCTTTTATAGATGGTGCTACTGGAGTTAGTTTTTCATCATGGTGGGGAATGGACTAGTAAACCACACCCACGATATACAGAGAAGTATGTGCACATCAATAAAGGTTTTGACTCTGACTTGCTCAGTTATGCTGATTTAGTTGCTGAATTTGATACAAAGTTTGGGTATATAAGGGTGCAACAATTAATAGTAAAGGGTCCTGGGGGTAAATATTATGAAATAGATGGGGATGTTGGGATTAGGACTCTATTGGACCTTGTTAATGACCAGTTGAATGTTATTCATTTGTTTGCTGTAGAAGACTGTGAACCTACACTTGATGTACCTAATATAGTCACTCATTGTGAGTCACACACAGTAGAAGTTGAAGTTGCTACTGATTGTAATGATAATGATAGTGAGGAAAATCATTCTGCTACTGATTCTGATTCTGATTCTCTTGAATTAAGTTCTGATGATTTGGATCAACTTTTTTTACAAAAGAAGAGGGTCATCAATGATAGGTTAACTGATTATAAAGAGTTAGATAAGTCAATGACATTTAAAGATATACCTGAAGCTAGGAAAACTGTCAACATGTATTCTCTTGCAAATGGGTATGACTTGAAGCAACTTAAAAGTGACCCTACAAGGCTTAGGTACAAATGTGTTGGTAACTGCCCCTTTGTTTGTCATATATCTAAGGATTCTTCAGGGGGTGGGGTTAGTTTCAAGACTTTAGAGCCTAAGCACACATGTGAACCAGCATTTGAAAATCACAGAGTTGATTAAAAAACAGTAGCTGATTACTTTAAAAAGGGCTTGCAAGATAACCCAAAAATTAAGATTAAAGAGATGAGGGCAAGCTTGAAAGCTGCATTTAATGTAAATGTTAGTGAATCTAAGTGCAAAAGGGCAAAGAGAATGATTTTGGAGAAACTTGAAGGTAGCTTTACAGATGAATATAATAAGCTTGTTGCCTATGCCAATGAATTAAAACTTAGCAATCCTGGGAGTGATGTGATAATTAACTTATCAAAAGATGCTCTTGAAGAAGGAAAATGGAGGTTTTTAAGGATGTAAATTTTTTTTCAAGCAATGAAGTCTGGGTTTAAGAGTGGTTTGAGGCCTTTTATTGGATTGGATGGAACATTTTTGAAAGGGAAGAGTAAAGGTCAGTTGTTGGTGGTTGTTGGTCAAGATTCTGCCAACCATTTCTATCCATTGGCTTGGGCTATTGTTGACAAAGAAACAAAGCTTACTTGGAAGTGGTTCTTAGGTCACCTACAAACTTCACTAGACCTGAAAATGGGCGAAGGGATCACATTTATATCAGATATGCAGAAGGTATGTACTATCTATTTGTACTGTTACTTCAGTTATTTTTGTTGATTACTTTTTACTGTTATCTGATGTTATCTACTGTTTATTAGGGATTGATTGACTCAATTCAAACAGTTCTTCCAGAGTCACACTTCAGATTTTGTGTAAGACACATAGAAGTAAATTGGTGTAAGAGAATGGGTGCTGGTGAATACAAAAAATTGCTTTGGTGGGCTGCATGGAGTACTTATGAAGAGGACTTCAAAGATCAGATAAAGAATATGGGTGAAATAGGTGATGATGGAAAGGAAGTTGTGGAGGATTTGTTGAAGTATCCACCAAAATGTTGGAGTAGGGCTTTCTTTGACACTGTTTGCAAAAACCAAGCTGTAGACAACAACTTGACTGAGTCCTTCAATGCTTGGATCTTACAAGCAAGGCACAAACCAATAATTAAGATTCTTGAAGATATTAGAATCAAGGTGATGAACATGATTACTGAACATCAAGTTGAGGTGATGTCATGGGGAAATGAATACAGTCCTAAAACAATGGAGTTGTACAACCAATTCATGAGGATTGCACTGAAATGTCATGTTAATGGCAGTGTAGACCATGGATATGAGGTGACTGAAGATAATGACAGGCACATTGTGAATTTGAGATTACAAAGATGTACCTGTAGGGCATGGGATCTTTGTGGCATTCCATGTCCTCGTGCAATATGTGCATTATTGCACAAGAAAGTGAACCCTCTAAGTCAGATCCATTGGTACCTTACCAAAGAGGCTTATCTCGAAATTTACTCACATAAGTTGTAACTAGTTAGAGGAGAAAAGTTCTGGAAAATTGAACCTTCACAGTATATGGATCCACCATCTTTGGTGAAGATGACTGGGAGACCAAAGGTTAAGAGAACAAGAGAAAAGAATGAGGAAGTTAACAAGCAAGGACAATGGTCTAAGTCAAGGAAAGGGAGGGTAATGACATGTAACAACTGTGGTGAACATGGACACAATGCTAGAGGTTGTGCAAAGGTAACTGTCAACTGTCAACAAAAACTTTTCTTTTTCTATCATTCTTTATGTTTCAACTGTCAACAACTAACAAAAACTTTCTGTCTTACTAACAGAAATCTAAAGGAAAGCAGCTCATTGGAGGCAACAAGAAGGGAAGGCAAACAAGAAGGAGGAGAACATTACTTGATGAGCAGCCCAAATCTCCCTCTGCTGCACCAGTGCCACAAGAAGTCAATGAAGAGGAAATTCTTCTGTCAGCCCCTCAGAATAGTCAGCCTAGTCAAACAAGTCAGCCTACTCAAACAAGTCAGTCTACCAACATGGTGTTCATGCCAACACCTTCACTGCAGAGGAAAGAACCAGGCATTACTGCTTTTCCAGACTTTGACCCTGAGCCTGAGCCTGAAACAGCTATAAGGCCAAGAAGTATATCTGAGGCAAAGACTAGGCTACAATTGAGGCAACTACAAACTGTAACAATTGGAACAAGGGAAATCAGCTTTGTTGGTGATTCTAGTGGTGTGAGTAAGCCATCAAACCTACCATACTCACCAAAAAAGCTGCAATGGAAAGGCAAAAATGCTATTACTGGTAACCAGCTTAACAAGCAAAGATTGGCCAAGTTGAAAGCAAAGAAGGGTAATGGGAACAAGCAGACTTAACCCACAGTTCTGCTCTTTTGGAATGTAGATCAACAAAACTCTATCATAGTTGTATATTTTTGGTTGTGATGTAATTATTAGCCAAGTAAACATGTTTAACTTGTGTGGCAGTTAAGTGAGTGACATGTTCACTCGGATGTCATGTTATCATCTACTTGTGAAAGTTTTTGGGGTGATAATGTGACATCCCCTTTATAGTGGTTGAATGTAGTTTGAATGTTGTTTAGGTTAGGAAACTTGATGTCTAATTGTCACTTGTTTATGTAGGTTTTTGGGGTGATAATGTGACATCCCCTTGTGATGAATGAAATTAGTATTTGTTGATGTATTTCATTGCTTTAAACTGTATTTTGCAACTAATTCTGTGAGTTGGATATAATTAAGTTTCTTCTAAGTGTTAAACTTACTGTGTTAAGCAGTGAAAGAAAGCTGGATATAATTATGGTGTTATGCAGTTAAAGCAGTGAAAGAAAGCTGCATTTTTGTTGTTATTTCTCCTCAATTTATTTGGTTGTAAAAATGAAACAGCTACATAGAAATAGTACTCTCTTTTGCTGGGCATTAGTCAATCGGGCAATATGAGGCATATGGTTTTATGTAGTTATCTGTGGACACTGGGCATTAGGACTGGTTGTAAACCAAAAGAGTCATATTGCATAGCTTTAGGCCCGTGTAAACCAAAAGAAGCAGAAAGCAACAGCCAATGAGCAGGCTAATGGAAAATCAAATTCCACAGATATTGCAGCAGAATTTGAGAAGTTATGTAAGGCTACAAGCGAACATCTCTCCATCAAACAAATGAAGCGATACAACAACAACAACAACAACAACACAACCATTGAGACGGTTTGTCTAATGAAGTAATATAACAACAACAACAACACTAGTGTAAGCTCTAATTAAAACAGTTCAATAGCTCTAATTGAGTTCATTATATTACAAAAACATAAAACTAAGTCTAATATAAAAGATTCAAAAGAAACTACATAACACATTCTCATCCACTTTCACTTCATCATCGACGCCAAAACAAATCCAACAAAAAGTGCCCATGAGATCATAAGCATTATCCTCGTCTTTAAAACCTTCTTTTCCAATTTCGTAACTTTTGCAGCTTCAGCTTTGTGTAGACCCTTCAAGGCAATTAATTCTTCTTTCAATTTATCCCTATCATTTTTAATAGCTTCCCAAGATGATGTTACATCTTTAGTTGTAACCAAATCATTAGAGACCGAGATTTCATCTTCCCATTGAAAATAACCACAAGAACGATTCTGTCAAAAACAAAAAAAAAAAATCACAAGATTTAGAAGAAATACAACAACAACAACACTAATGAGCTGCTCTAATTAAAAATCACAAAAAATCACAAGAAATCACAAGAATAGAACGATTCTGTCCAAAACAAAAAAATCACAAGAAACTAAGATCGTTAATTTTAAACACAACTACAAATTAGAGCTAACAATTACTAATTTGGATCTTTTGTTACACAATCACTAACCTTAGGCTTCGGACATTTAAAAAATCGCCTTCCAGGGTTTAATGGAGTCGATGAAGTGAAGTGATTTGCAAAGATGCCACAACGACACCTAATTTGGGAAGAACAACTGCCTTGAGACATTGAAGATGAAATGGTGGGCCTTTAAAATGGTAATTTACGGGTAGAAAAATGGGTTCTTTGTCTAAACCCTAAATGTTGGTAATTTACGTATAGGAAAATGGGGTGTAGAGGGGTTTTAAATTGGTTGGCCCTTTTGACATGGCAGCTGACTAGGACAATTTTAATGTGGTCAGCTGCCACAGAGGGTTAGGAGTATTTATTAAAAGTTCTTTAACGGTAGGGGAAAAAATGGCCAAAAAGTATAACGGGGGTCACAAGTAAGCAATTAACAATAGTACAAGGGTAATTTTGACCTTTTTCCCTATTTTTAATGTATCTTAAATTATTAATCACTATCTGATTCAGTTATCATCGATATATTTTAATAAATAATAAATTTCTCAAAGGGCAACTAATTTGATAGTTTCACATTTTAAGAAAAAATCGACAAATAACCGAAAAACTCAAAAAATCGAATCAAGAAAAAACCGACTAAATTGATTTAGTTTGATTCTAATATTTAAAAAACCAACTTACTTAGTTTAATTTCTTTTTAAAAAAAAACTGATCTAAACCGAACCAAACACCTCCGCAGATCGGGTAGAGGATTCTTGCGACCAGTTCTAACTTAAGTGGGACTGAAGCATAGTTGACCGATTGACTCCACCGCAATATCCCAACCCCATCAAGCAAATAAACACAGCAGTAGAGAAACTATCAAACTGTACTAGGAAAGAAAAATACAGCAAATTATGTTCCCAGCAAGAGTTTGACTCAAATCAACTGACAGATCTCTACTAAAATGTGCAAAATGCTCACGTGATTCAAGTAAAATAGAGAACTCCATGCAAGTGATTAAGCCAAGAATACCCAGAAATTTCAACTCGTAGGTACTAATGTAGTAAGTTTAGCCAAACAAAAATTCAAGTCTATGAATACACATTTTTCAAAAGATAAGTGTTAACATCATCGCCTTTTGATGCTCAATAAATAACAACAAACTCATAACCTAAGCTCACATTCCTGTAAATGCTTTCTTCCCCCCACCAGCTGACCCAGCAGGAATCACCTTTAACACATTGAACCTCACAGTTTTGGACAAAGGCCTGTACAGAAAGAAAAATTGTAACTACAGGTTGCAAAAACAAAAAGAAAAAACAAATATCGAGAATCTAAGAAATGGAAAAAACAGTAAACCTGCACTGTCCAATAATAACATGGTCTCCCTCTTTCACACGGAAGCATGGTGATATATGAGCTGGAATATTAGAATGCCTCTTCTCATACCTGAAAAAATATTCATCTTGAAATCTACAAAACACTAGTGAAGCAGCAAGCAATTACAACAGCGAGAAAGGCCTTGCCTCTGGTACTTCTTGACATAATGTAGGTAGTTGCGTCGGACAATGATAGTTCTGTTCATCTTAGCACTGTGGCATGTACCAGCAAGGATACGACCTCTGATAGAAACATTGCCAGTGAACGGACATTTCTTATCAATGTAAGAACCTAAAATCAGGAGAGATAAGACAATTAAAATAGACAACAGGATAGAATGCAATGCAGAAATTAAAATGAAACTTATTCTCAGTCAGAAATCAGGAATTTAGCCTCCCCTTGCCAATAAATTAAAACAACCAATTACTTCAGCAATTTATGCAAGTTTCTATTAACAATGATGACATGCACAAGACATAAAATGATATTGTCAAGAACACATTAACAATCTCAATCCATTAGGCAGAAGAACTCCAATTGATCACAACTCACAAGCAATGACCATTGTAATAACATTGAAAAAACATTAAAGAAGCTGTCATTCTTTTTCTGCGAAAATTCTGCCTCAACTGCTCCCCGAGGAACATTAGGGCTAATACAAATGGTTTCCACAGAATAAACACAAGATGAAGAACTTAGTACAAGAACAGATTTCAAACAGGTATCTCCAGGAAGTTTATGAGACGCTCTCTCACAATCTGTTAATCTCATAGAGTTTTAGCTGTATAACAAAAAGAAAGATAAAATATAATGTTAAATCCTACAAATCAACATAGTTGTCCTTGAATACAAAACCTACAGAGCACTACGAACATGCAGGTGCATAGATATCAGTACCTTATCATTTAAAAAAACAACAAAATTTCAACTTCCGCTGCTAAACCCAAGAAATCTGGCCAAGGGAACTTTACAGGTGCATCACATAGAATCAAGGTGCATCCGCCGGAGTCATTTCAAACACCTTTTTTTGGCTGGATGTTACACTTATGAACTCCTATTGGTTACTTGTTAATAATTTGGTAACTTTCTCAAATAACTAAGGCAAGATAATCAATTGGATCGATCTTACATAGACCACCATATGTGCCCCCCAGAGATCACAATTTCAAAATTAGAAAGAATATCAACTTCAATCAATACACAGATTACACTCATATGCATGAAACAATCATTCTTCATTGGCATGATGGCTATCGAAATAGCATAACAGCTTTGGCTGCAACACTGTGAATGAATATGACTTCTGAATGAACAAAATTCTAACGTAACCAACTATGCTGTGCAATCTCAACAAATTCCACCTAATTCAAAATTTAAACTGCAGAAATAGAATATCTAAGAATAAAAACAAACTGCAGAAGGGAACAAGGAAGCACATGATAGATCCATTGAAAGCTTTCTAGAATATAATTCATTATACACTATTACAATAAGATGCCGGTGTTATACATAAAATAAAATAGAAATGAACCTTCAGTAGCCTCGCGGGGAGTCTTGAAACCTAAACCAATGCTCTTAAAGTAGCGATTGCCACCCTTTCCTGGCCTCTTTCCCTTCCCCGTCTTCTTCGAGCTGCCAGCCAATTACAAAGCAGACCTTAGCCTCAAATCTCCCAAATTGAAGAAAATGCTTCAAATAAATATATACAAAATGCTCACCTAAGAAAGACACCAGGCTGCTTCAAGAAGGCCTTCTCCGTCTGCAACTCAAAAGCTAATCAATCATATTTCCCTACTAGAATAGAATGTCGCGAAGAATATAAAAGTGTACCTACCTGTTCAGCCATTGTTGTGATATGCTGCGAAGTTGAATGAGCTGATATTAACGGCTTGGCAGCAAAACCCTAGTAGAGACTCCCTGAGCAAACCGTCGGCTCTTTATTAGAATGACGTATTAATTATTTCAGCCCAAGTTTTATCACTCTGGCCTACTAATTTCCATGGGCCTTGTCCCGATATTATTTAGGAAATTAGAATAGGTTAAGACCTAATTATAACATATAAATACTTTTTTAAAAATTTACATAATATAATAACTTTTTCTATTTTTGTAGCAAAAAATTAAAATTTAATTATTTCCTATATTTAAGCCATAATTTTCTCAATCCAGTATAACTCCCCCGTAAAATTTTATTTTCTCTTTCATCTTAATACATGTTTTCTTAAAATTTCCCAAACACAGTTATATTGTATCTCTCAAATCACTCTCCTCCCCTAATACTCTTCTTCTCTTCTCTCGATTCATCCGACACCCAATCTTCTCCCATTGTCGAGGGTTTAAGTTTCTTCATCCAATTTCTACAGAAATACAAGTATTAACAGGTATATTTGTGTATTTGTTCCCTTCCTCCATTGTTGACATCCTCCATTGTCAACAATTTTTTCTTTTTTTCGTTAATTTTTTTTCTTTATATTTTCATAATTTCGTTATCAATCAACAGGATTCTTCTATAATGACACATGCAACGCCATCTAAGAGATTACCAAGAGGTGTACCCACTAAAATTCTCAATTTTGATGGGCCATCTTTCTCATTGCAATTGACATAATCCGAGTCTGATTTTGGGAATGTTTCGGCTTCAAAATTTGTTGAAAAGAGGAGTAAATCACAACATGACAAGTCTAAAGAAGCTCAAGTTGATAAATCTCCAAAAGAAACCAAAAATCAAATTGGGTCAAAAAGGAAAACCCCTATAAAAACTGCAAGAAACAAAAAGGTAATACCCATGTTGAATATACAGTTATCGATTTCGGCTATTTTATTCTAAATTTTTATATTTGAAGTTTCAAGTGTTTGATTGTATTCATATGTATAATTGTGTATTTTTGATTCATACATCGTGTCTTAGCAACTGTTTATTCCACTATGCATAGCTATTTATCGATTTTATTAGTTTTTTTCGAAATTATTCATTTTGATGTTCTGATCATGAAATTGTATTCATATGTATTTGTATGCATTTGTACTAATTAATGTTTCCTGTAATCTGTGTTATTCCCAGTATGCCTAGGCAAGTTTTTTCCAATTCGAAGTGTTATTCCAGTAGTAATAATACTTGTATGCATATGTATTTAAATGTATTCATCTTATATAAATGGACTTATGAGTTATTTTATACAACATATACTAGTAGTGTATTTATATGTATTAACTTATATCTTTTTATTGTTAATTACAGGGATTAGATTTGTTTGTTAAGAACCAGCCAAGATTAGCACCCCATATTAGTAGTTATACTAATACTGAGATAGTATCCCACCTAAAAGACAAACTTACTCCCGAACAGTACCAACAGTTCGGTCATACTGTCTTTGGGCCATTCCTTCAGATGAAGCGATGTGATGTTCAACATCAACTGTTTAGATGCTTCATGTCTCTACAATTAAACGGAACCCCAAGCAATGTTTTTGGATTATATGTAAATGGTACTGAGTTGCACTTCACATTAAGGGAGTTTGCTATCGTGACTGGATTAAAATGTGTAGGCGAAGATGTAGATTTTGAGTTCGGTGAAAGTATTCCTAACAGGCTTGTTGTGAAATGTTTTGGTGGTGCTAATATAGTCAAGAAGAAAGATCTGATTGAATGCTTCAACAACAAGGCATGGGGTATTGATAATGACGAGGATGCACTGAAGATCGCATTGTTGTATTTCATTCATACCTTCATATTTTCATCTGAGAAGAGCATTGCGTCTATTCCCAAGTTGCATTTTGATTTAGTAGAGTCGGGCATTATTCTGAATATCATTGGGGTGTTAGCGCATTTGATATGTTGATAAATTCTATTAGCAAGAAGATGGACAATGTCAAGAAATATTACAGGATAGCTGGGATGCCCCTAGCTATGCAAGTCTGGTTTTACGAGTGTTCTTCTTTGGTTGATTCCAAGATTGTTGTTCGTGTTGGCGATGTTGTCCCAAGAATTCTCAACTGGAGAACAACTGGAAATCCGCCAACTTTTTCATATCTGATGAATGGAATGTTCAGTGACACTGGAAACAAGGTAATATACAATAGTTATTATATTTTTATCAATATTCTGTTGTTATACATTCATACACATAGCTGTTATATACACATTAATACATATTAATACATATCTCTCATTTTATATTCATACAGTTAAATACAGGGATATAGAACTGTATTTTAATTTATTCTTTTACTTTTCTCCGGATTGTTTTCAATAACATTAAGCCTCAAGGAATAGAGCTTGCTGCACTACAGATTCCCCATGGGTGTACAGATGATGAGAAAACACAAAATGCTGCTCATTCACACAAAACAGAAGATGACAGTGATGACTTCTCTTCTACACCCAATTTGCGTTCTAAGAGAAAGCTTTCTGAGAGTGTTGGTCCTTCATCAACATCACCAAATAAGAAGTTCAAGGAAAAGGCCAAGATTTATACAGGAGAAAGGGTATATCATCAAAAAGTTTCTCCTGTTGGTGTGTCAGATATGCAACACAAAAGTGGGAATGACGATCAGCTCCCAGATGTTAAGCAAGATGAAGTATCTGCTTTGAGGAAAGACTTTAATGAATTCAAAGAATATGTAAGTATTTTCTCTTAGATTTGTTTATTAGAGTTTAATGCTATATTTTGTATTAATCTTATAATTGTTTTATACTGTTAAGGTTGTTGGTGAGTTTAGTTCTCTTAGAACATTGATATATGATAACTTCAAGATGATTTCACACCATCTTCAACAAAATCAGCCAAGCGAGCCCATTTGGAAAGATGATGGTGGCATTCACAGTGAGGCCAGAGATAATCATGAGGTAAATGTGAACTTATATCAGGATGACTCAGCATATAATGATAATGTATTTAATTGTATTAACATGTATATTTTTGGCTTTATATATCACAAAAGCAGACTTCCAAGCCGGATGAACCATCCAAAATACCATCTACCACCACTGACTTCTATGTTTCACAATTTGAACTGGACGACAAGTTTCTACCCAGTCAAATACCTGAAACTAGAATAGTGGTTCATAGCAATGCTTTAAAGGATGAAGTTACACCTGTCCAAGTCCAAAGGAACAGGCGACTAAGTAGATGGAACTCTTCGCCTTACCAATCTAACTTCGACTCAGGAGGTTAGTGTAACGACCCGGCCCGTCGTTACGGAAATTAACCACCCCGTCATGTTGTAATTACATGCTTTATGCTTTTATACCAGTGTTAGAGCCTATCGGGTGAGTTAGGAGTGAATTGAATTGAAAATGAAGCAAATAGCATGTTTGAAGGAAGTTTGAATATGGAAAGTCAACCTAGAGTTGACTATCGAGTTAGAGTGCTCGGAATCAGATTCCGATGATTCGACTAGTTTCGGGAGATCATTTATGACTTAGGAGAGCAATCGGAATTGAATTTGGAGGCCCGGTGTAGTTTTAGGCTTGAATTGGCTAAGGTTGAATTTTGGCAAAATCCGAACGGTAGGTGAGATTTTGATCCGGGGGTCGGAATGGAATTCCGACAGTTGCAGTAGCTTCGCTAGGTGATTTTGGATGTGCCTGCAAAATTTCAGGTCATTCGGACGTCGTTTGGTCGGGTTTTTGATCGAATGTGTAATTCGGAAAGTTTTAAGAAATTTAGGCTTGAATCCGTGTGTAATTGGTGATTTTAATGTTTAGGGTGGTGTTTTTATGATTGGAACAAGTTCGTATCTTATTTTGGAGTATGTTGGTGGTTTTCGTTGGGGTCCCGGGGGCCTCGGGATGAGTTCGGGGGTCCAAACGGACCAATTTGTGCCAAAAGGCACTGCTGTTCTGCTGCAATAATTGCAGAGAATTTTTGTTCATCGCGATCGCGGGAGGTGTGATGCGATCGCATAAGGTCCACGGGTTGTGCATCGCGATCGCGTGGTGATGTCTGCGATCGCGTAGGTCAATGGCGGAATGCAGTGCGATCGCGATTGGGTTCACGCGATCGCGTAAGGTCAAGTCCGGATGCAATGCGATCGCGTGGATGGAGTTGCGATCGCGTAGGGATCTTCTGTTGTTCACCGCGATCGCGTGCCAAAGGCTGCGATCGCGTAGAGGAAAAATCAGGCCCCAGGGATTTGTGCATCGCGATCGCGTGCCAAAGGCTGCGATCGCGTAGAGCAAATTGCTCTGGCAATGAGTTTAATTACAGAACATTTTACATACGGGTTTCATTCATGAACCCTCCATTTTTGAGTTCCAAGAGAAGAAATTGACGGGAGATTGTTGGGAAATCATCGGGGTTTCGTCGGAGGTAAGTTTATGGCTTAATTACATCATTTTAACATGAAATCCTTGGTTAATTCCCTGTAAATGGAAGATTAATTGTGGGTTTGAGCCCTAAGCCTAAATTGAAGAAAAACACCGATTTGAGTGGGCAAACGGAGTCCGATTTTGGTAAATTTTATATGTATGGACTCGTGGCGAGGCGAGGGTTCCAGAAATGTGAATTTTGTAAATTTTCGGAATGTGGGCCCGGGGCTCGGGTTTTGGCAACTTTGGGAATTTTGATGTAAATTGAGTTATTTCGAATGGGTTGTGTTTAATTAGCCTATATTGATGTATTCTCATTGATTTTGAGCAGATTCGGCATTCAAGGTGATTGAATTGCGAGGCGAGCTCAAGGCGGATTAAGGCTTCTATCGGATCGAGGTGAGTGGTGGTAGTAAATAATGTACTGAGGGTTTGAAACCCCGTACTTGCACTTTACAGTGCTATGTAGAGATGAGACACGCGTCATGTGACGAGCGTGGTGGCATTGGGATTTGGGGATTGGACTTGGTCCTTCCCGACTAATAATATACTGTGTATTATGACTGATAATGAGATTATAAATGTGTAGTTGGGCTAATAGCCATGTTTGGGGCCTTGTGCCGATCTGTAGAGCATTAGGGAACCTATAGAGCTAGGTGACCCTTATATCGTGTTAGATACATAAACTCAGCCATAGTTATAACTGTATAGCATATCATGAGCCAGTATTAGATGTGTACTTGGAGGTAGACATAGGGTGGAATTCCTTATTCTAGCTGAGTGAGCCTGAGAGGCCAGGTCTATATTGACTGGGATAGGGTCGAGGACCTATTGCGAGGTATTATATATATATATACCTATATTGGATCGGGCCGCACGCCACAGCAGTATATATAGTGGATCGGACCGCACGCCGCAGTAATATACATGTGGGACGGACCGCACGCCGCAGTATTATTGCGCTTGGGCGGTAGGAGCCCCTTCGGAGTCCGAGTCCGCACACATTCTCAGTCGAGCGCGGTATTATAATATTATATGTATATATATATAATTTGGATCGGACCGTACGCCGCAGTAATATATGGTGGACCCGGCTGCACGCCACTGTATCATAGCGCTTGGGCCTGAGGAGCCCCTCCGAAGTCTGCACACACCCCCAGTGAGCGCCGTCGACGTTAAATGGCTGCACGCGGCAGCGGTATATGTATTGGAGCGGGCTGCACGCCGCAGCATTATACTTATTGATATTCATATATATACTAAAATACTGATATGATATAGACATATGTATATGTCTCCATATATTGAGATAGCTGTATACCGTAGTGGTATGAGTGAGAATGTGGTCAGTGTGGGACCTAGATGGCATAGATGTGGACTGGATATTGGGGGTATTCATTATAGTGATGACTTACCTGTGAGGTTACCCTTAGAACTGTATAGTGATAGTACAGGTGTTCTCACTTCCAGTCGTTGTTTATTATTGTTACTCACTGAGTTGAAATATACTCACCCCACTCCCCCGCATTTTTGTGTGTGCAGATATACATGATTAGGAGGGCAGTTGAGCTATCGCACCTGTTTGTGTTATCGCCATTCTATGGAGACTTCGAGGTAGCTGCCGACGTCCGCAGGACCCGATATTTCTTCCTACTGTCTTGATTTATGTATTGATTATTTCTTTCCGCTCCGATCTTTGGTTGTAAACCTTATTACACTTACGTTCTTTAGAGGCTCATGACTCTTGACCCTTCGGTCTGAAGGGAGTTAATATGTTTTGGGACTTGGTTCCCTGTTTGATATATTTATATCACTGTTGCTCATGACTTGATATGCTTAAATGGCCTAAAGAGAGCTTCTAGCCCCGTTATTGTTATTGATTGGTCAGGCTGGCTTAGCAATGTGCTAGGCGCCATCACGACCGGATTTGGGGTCGTGACAAGTTGGTATCAGAGCCTAGGTTAACTAGGCCTCATGAGTCTTGAGCCGGTTAGTAGAGTCTTGTGGATCGGTACGGGGACGCCTGTACTTATCCTCGGGAGGCTGCGAACCTTTAGGAAACACTTCACATTTCTCGGAATTCTTATCGTGCGTACTTGATTCAGCTTGAGATACATTTTTAAAATTCCTTCCGCACGTCTGTGTACGCATCGAGCGCTCAGTAATATAATTACCTTATGGCTTGCAATTCCCCGATCGAGGGGCGAAATATAATCTCCGTGAGTTCATGTTGGGCCAGTCGGGAGGACTCGAGGCCAGATCATTGTCTATGGCTTGAGCACCAAGGTATTAATTCCGCGAGCCGGTATTATGAAGTTCATACGATCGGTACTGATCCTTATCGTGCAAATGGCAGTTTGATAATGGGAGAGCTGTAAGGTATTCAGTTCTTGTTGTGATTTGATATGCAGCCCTAGCTATGGGCGTGAGAAATATTTTCATCGCCTCTTAATTGGAAGGTAAAGTGCCTTATGTGTAGTGGAACGAGTTCAAACTCAGGAAGACTAAAGTGATTATGCTATGTGTATCGTGGTGAAAGGTATTTGATATATGTTATGATTCGAGCAGGTGCAGTACATGCTCAGGTATAATTGTGATAATATGATTCGTATAGTATTGAGATTTAATGTTGTTGAAATACATTGTGATATCTTGTTGAGTTGTGGATGTATTGTTAGAATGGTTTGGTGATTCTCTGGCAGGTGGATAGGCCAATTTACAAAGGAAACTCTGCCGAAATTTTTGGAAAATTCGGGACTTAGAAAAGATTTTGCCACCTAAAGAGGGCGCGTAACTGTTGTGTGTGAATGAATGCAAGAATTGCAAAAGGGTTAATATTTCTGATGATTCGAATCTCCGCCGAAGCTTGTAAATGACTTGAGTTTAATCTAACTAGAACTTTGTGGCATCATTTGAGTAATACTGATATGAGTGGTTGAAAGTGCTTCGATGAATGGCTTCGAGCTAAGTTGGGGAGGTTGCTATTGATTAACTGATTGCACTATTGTGTGCTATGTTGATTCTGTCTCTAAGTATGTTGGGAAAATTCTGATAAAGGTTATGGTGCTTCGTAGATGTGAAGAAATACTAGGGTATTTTGAACTGAGGTTGGTAAGGAATGCTTGGTATATAGAAAAGAGTGATAGCTAATAGTATCTGTATGTAATCATGATCTGCAGTGTCAGAATTCTAATAAGGCACGAGTGGTTCTGTTCAATAAGACAGCTAAATTACAGCTGAATAAGGATGACTGACGCCCGAGAATTGTTTGCGGTGTTCAAGACTTTGCTTGTAACGGTAAGGTGTCTTAAGATTGTGTATATGGCTAAAGATGGCGGTTTCGTTAGAAAAGATCAAGGCTTGTGTTATATCATGTGAATGATGGGATTCTACGTATCCGTATTGGGAAGTAATAATAACGTGTGGTTGAATGTGGTACTTTTGGGAAACATTGAGAGAGTATTCAGTGGCCTATGGGTCTCAGGCCGTGTGGTCTTGTGTACGAGTCTTGTGTGGAAAAAAAGGGTTGAGGCGTTGTCGTACTACAGTAAAGGCTGATATGAAATTAGAAATGAATCAGAAAGGAAACTGGGTAAATGGAACAACTTGTTAATAAATCGAAGCGGTATGATAAAGAATACGACTAATTCCTGGTATGTGGTTGAAGTAATGAGTCTTGCAGATATCGTGCAATAAAGCTTTTGAGTGTTGGCAGTCGTGTAACTCGATATGAGTATAATATGGGTATAAGGACTCAGTCCTGGCAGTTTAACTTATGCAATGTGATTGGGAGAAAGAGTTTATGATGTGTTTTAATGTGGTTTGAAAAATGAGTGTATTTCCTGTTGGTATGCAAAGCTTGGAATGTGTAATGAGTTTTCTCTATATGAGATCATAAAAGTCCTTGACTAGTTGATTGCGTCGATGTTTGCGGCGTAGGAAAGGGATAAGAATTTCCATGTTATCTTAGTATGGTATACGCGATGTGTTATGGAAAGTTGATAATGGTATATTCTAGGTTTTGAGAACAGTTCATAATATATGGGAAGTCAATAAAATTATTGAGCAACGCGAACTGCAGATGAATTAAGAATCGATCTTTCTGATGATTTAAGAAAACGGTACTGCTATTCTATTAACTTGGCAGGGAATATGATCCAAAAATGACAAGGTAATGTAAACTGATGATATCCAGTGGTATGGTGGTATTCTCTTGTGGGATCGACTGTAATAATTGAGTCGTTGATGACATAGTGAAATTTATGAATGGCTTTCTTGGGATGAATGGACGCTTGAGGTGCGTTATGTAATCGCACGGTGAAGTACGGAATCAGGCATAGTGATTCCTGTGTTATGTATGTGTTGGAGACTAGAAGTTCTCGTAATCCGCCTATGCAGTGGTTGTATATCGTGTGTATTAGCACTGTTCAGCTCTTAGCTTGATATGATGAATTTGGGTTATGATACCTTATTTCAGACTGGTTGACATAAGCCGGGTCGTCTAGACTAATGTGATATGGGCTATGTCGGAAAATGGCACAAATTGCGTAGCAGAGAGCATCAAAGTATGCTCCAACAGAGTAGTTGTACCCAGGACCAGCGGACGGCTGGTAGGCATTGCTTTGTCAGTTGGACCTTAGTGGCGGATGTTAGTGTAGAAGTATCTACCATTGATTCAGTTCCAGTATTGGGGAAACTTTGACGGGTGCAATGCAGGTGGCCGAGCTTGAGGCTATGTATATGTTGTTGCAATGAGCGACTTGTCTCGATGTGCATTCCCTTTGCTAGGTGTATTCGTGGATCGGGTGGCACGCCGCCACAGGTATAGTATTTGGGTCGGGTGGCACGCCGCCACATGTATGGTATCGGGATCGGGTGGCACGCCGCCACATGTATGCTGTTGGAACGGGTTGCACGCCGCAACAGAATATTGTGAAAATGTAGTTAGTGGTATGTTACCGTGTATGCAGTACTTCCTAGCTTCTGAGGAATAGTCCGTATTAGGCATCGCTCGGGGAATAGCACATCGGTTGTGTCCTTTCAGGATTTGATAGCGAATATCATTGTATCACCGCAAATGTGATTGATTGCTTGAGTCCAGACATAGATATGCGTGTGGCTGACCGTTTGAGCTTGGTAACTTGAGGTGCTTCATGAGAATTGGTGTTCGGATAGAATGATGAATTGTGGCAAAGCCACGTGATGTTATGACCTTTCGAGGAGGATTCAGGTACTCTAATTCTATGATGTGAGACAAGATTTCAGTTATGTGTTGTGATGGTATTGAGGAATTTGAATTATAGCTCTTGTGTGTGAGCCGGTTGTCATGATTCGAGCGTGTTCAGATCGTTCTTATTGGAGCCTATGTTGTGCTCGTCGTGGCTTAGGCCGGTGTTGAGGTGTCATATCACCAGTGCGGTGTGTTAGAATCGAAATAACCGTTGGAGTCATTAATGAATACGAGCATATTGGATCTTAGCTTGTTAGAAAGGTAAAAATCGAGGTTTGGCTCCGAAACCTATCGTGGTATGAGTTTAAAAAAGGGAAATAGATTCACGAATGGTTAACCTAAGAGATGGGTTCGGTATATCGCGTGCTTCATCTGCCGTGGGCAGGACATGGAGGTGTTGGAATAAGACTCTATCTAATGAAAGAGGTTTTCAGCTAGTATTTGGTTATTGTGGCCTGTTGTTGTGATTAGAGACTATCGTCTCGAGTGATGGGGTTGTCGATACATCATATGATCTCACCCGGAGTAGTGAATGTGGGCTATTGCAGTGGATTCGAGTGTATCCTGAGTATAGGCATGGGAGTTGCATTTGACATATGATTTCAGAAAGTGCAATGTGATTTATGGTCCAGATGGTCTGTGAAATTTTGACTATATGGTGTTTTCGGACTTATGTGAGATAGGGTGACGTATGATCGCCGAATATATGTTTGGTAAGGTCATTCAGCTATTGGGTTGCTTCTAGTACAACTCTCAGTACGCTCGAGGACGAGCGCTTGTTTAAGTTGGGGAGAATGTAACGACCCGGCCCGTCGTTACGGAAATTAACTACCCCGTCATGTTGTAATTACATGCTTTATGCTTTTATACCAGTGTTAGAGCCTATCGGGTGAGTTAGGAGTGAATTGAATTGAAAATGAAGCAAATAGCATGTTTGAAGGAAGTTTGAATATGGAAAGTCAACCTAGAGTTGACTATCGAGTTAGAGTGCTCGGAATTAGATTCTGATGATTCGACTAGTTTCGGGAGATCATTTATGACTTAGGAGAGCAATCAGAATTGAATTTTGAGGCCCGGTGTAGTTTTAGGCTTGAATTGGCTAAGGTTGAATTTTGGCAAAATCCGAACGGTAGGTGAGATTTTGATCCGGGGTCGGAATGGAATTCCGACAGTTGCAGTAGCTTCGCTAGGTGATTTTGGATGTGCCTGCAAAATTTCAGGTCATTCGGACGTCGTTTGGTCGGGTTTTTGATCGAATGTGTAATTCGGAAAGTTTTAAGAAATTTAGGCTTGAATCCGTGTGTAATTGGTGATTTTAATGTTTAGGGTGGTGTTTTTATGATTGGAACAAGTTCGTATCTTATTTTGGAGTATGTTGGTGGTTTTCGTTGGGGTCCCGGGGGCCTCGGGATGAGTTCGGGGGTCCAAACGGACCAATTTGTGCCAAAAGGCACTGCTGTTCTGCTGCAATAATTGCAGAGAATTTTTGTTCATCGCGATCGCGGGAGGTGTGATGCGATCGCGTAAGGTCCACGGGTTGTGCATCGCGATCGCGTGGTGATGTCTGCGATCGCGTAGGTCAATGGCGGAATGCAGTGCGATCGCGATTGGGTTCACGCGATCGCGTAAGGTCAAGTCCGGATGCAATGCGATCGCGTGGCTGGAGTTGCGATCGCGTAGGGATCTTCTGTTGTTCACTGCGATCGCGTGCCAAAGGCTGCGATCGCGTAGAGGAAAAATCAGACCCCAGGGATTTGTGCATCGCGATCGCGTGCCAAAGGCTGCGATCGCGTAGAGCAAATTGCTCTGGCAGTGAGTTTAATTACAGAACATTTTACATACGGGTTTCATTCATGAACCCTCCATTTTTGAGTTCCAAGAGAAGAAATTGACGGGAGATTGTTGGGAAATCATCGGGGTTTCGTCGGAGGTAAGTTTATGGCTTAATTACATCATTTTAACATGAAATCCTTGGTTAATTCCCTGTAAATGGAAGATTAATTGTGGGTTTGAGCCCTAAGCCTAAATTGAAGAAAAACACCGATTTGAGTGGGCAAACGGAGTCCGATTTTTGTAAATTTTATATGTATGGACTCGTGGCGAGGCGAGGGTTTAGGAGGTAAATGTGAATTTCGTAAATTTTCGGAATGTGGGCCCGGGGCTCGGGTTTTGGCAACTTTGGGAATTTTGATGTAAATTGAGTTATTTCGAATGGGTTGTGTTTAATTAGCCTATATTGATGTATTCTCATTGATTTTGAGCAGATTCGGCATTCAAGGTGATTGAATTGCGAGGCGAGCGCAAGGCGGATTAAAGCTTCTATCGGATCGAGGTGAGTGGTGGTAGTAAATAATGTACTGAGGGTTTGAAACCCCGTACTTGCACTTTACAGTGCTATGTAGAGATGAGACACGCGTCATGTGACGAGCGTGGTGGCATTGGGATTTGGGGATTGGACTTGGTCCTTCCCGACTAATAGTATACTGTGTATTATGACTGATAATGAGATTATAAATGTGTAGTTGGGCTAATAGCCATGTTTGGGGCCTTGTGCCGATCTGTAGAGCATTAGGGAACCTATAGAGCTAGGTGACCCTTATATCGTGTTAGATACATAAACTCAGCCATAGTTATAACTGTATAGCATATCATGAGCCAGTACTAGATGTGTACTTGGAGGTAGACATAGGGTGGAATTCCTTATTCTAGCTGAGTGAGCCTGAGAGGCCAGGTCTATATTGACTGGGATAGGGTCGAGGACCTATTGCGAGGTATTATATATATATATACCTATATTGGATCGGGCTGCACGCCGCAGCAGTATATATATTGGATCGGACTGCACGCCGCAGTAATATACATGTGGGACGGACTGCACGCCGCAGTATTATTGCGCTTGGGCTGTAGGAGCCCCTTCGGAGTCTGAGTCCGCACACATTCTCACTGAGCGCGGTATTATAATATTATATGTATATATATATAATTTGGATCGGACCGTACGCCGCAGAGAATATATGGTGGACCCGGTCGCACGCCCACGCATCGTAGCGCTTGGGCCTAAGGAGCCCCTCCGAAGTCTGCACACACCCCCAGTGAGCGCCGTCGACGTTAAATGGCTGCACGCGGCAGCGGTATATGTATTGGAGCGGGCTGCACGCCGCAGCATTATACTTATTGATATTCATATATATACTAAAATACTGATATGATATAGACATATGTATATGTCTCCATATATTGAGATAGCTGTATACCGTAGTGGTATGAGTGAGAATGTGGTCAGTGTGGGACCTAGATGGCATAGATGTGGACTGGATATTGGGGGTATTCATTATAGTGATGACTTACCGTGAGGTTACCCTTAGAACGGTATAGTGATAGTACAGGTGTTCCCACTTCCAGTCGTTGTTTATTATTGTTACTCACTGAGTTGAAATATACTCACCCCACTCCCCCGCATTTTTGTGTGTGCAGATATACATGATTAGGAGGGCAGTTGAGCTATCGCAACTGTTTGTGTTATCGCCATTCTATGGAGACTCCGAGGTAGCTGCCGACGTCCGCAGGACCCGATATTTCTTCCTACTGTCTTGATTTATGTATTGATTATTTCTTTCCGCTCCGATCTTTGGTTGTAAACCTTATTACACTTACGTTCTTTAGAGGCTCATGACTCTTGACCCTTCGGTCTGAGGGAGTTAATATGTTTTGGGACTTGGTTCCCTGTTTGATATATTTATATCACTGTTGCTCATGACTTGATATGCTTAAATGGCCTAAAGAGAGCTTCTAGCCCCGTTATTGTTATTGATTGGTCAGGCTGGCTTAGCAATGTGCTAGGCGCCATCACGACCGGATTTGGGGTCGTGACAGTTAGTGATCTTTCAAACGTAATATTCAACTTTCAATGTTATTGAAATATTTATATCAGTTCATAACCAAAAACAACTTGTACAGCATGTTCCTCTGTTAAGTTGACACTAATATTTGAGCAAAGACACCCGTTTGAGGAATATTCAATAAAGGGGCCTAAACCTATGTTGCTCATCGAAGAATATGTAAAGTGGGTTCGTGATGGTCTACTAGCAAGACATGATCAGAAGTGAGTTTAACATAATTTGTTGTGTTATATTTTTCAGTAGTTTAATGTCTATAAATAACTAATGTTATACAATACTTGCAGAGGTAATCTTGAAGACCATTACAAGAAAAACAAGTCTGCACTTCACATTCCAATGGATTTTGGTGTTGACCAAGTTATTTCAAAAAACTGGTTTTACCTTCTGTCAATCGATGGGAAGTTATGGGATGACAGCGTAAGTTTTTCATTATTGATATATTTTGTCTTCATTACAAGAATAATCTGGTTTTACCTTTTGTCAAAACTATATTGAATAAACATGTATTAATCTGTATTCAAATGCTACTAGTTGAATGCTTAACTGCTTCTTCTTATGATAATGCATTAGCTAAGCTTGTACTTATTAGCTGCTAAACAGTTATTGATAATCCATATAGTGATTTTGATGAATATGTGCTATAATTGGCTGTATTTGAAAAGTTCTTGAGTTTTATTTTTTTGGGGTTCATTTTTAATATCTGAATAAAATGAAAGAGGTGTCAAACTTGTTGTATTTAGGGACTATATATATAACAGTATGTATCAACATGTATTATACTGCTTAACATTTGGGTGCTTAACTGCTTCTTCTTATGATAATGCATTAGCTAAGCTTGTACTTATTAGCTGCTAAACAGTTATTGATAATCCATATAGTGATTTTGATGAATATGTGCTATAATTAGCTGTATTTGAAAAGTTCTTGAGTTTTATTTTTTTGGGGTTCATTTTTAATATCTGAATAAAATGAAAGAGGTATCAAACTTGCTGTATTGAGGGACTATATATATAACAGTATGTATCAACATGTATTAACATGTATTATACTGCTTAACATTTGGGTGCTTAACTGCTTCTTCTTATGATAATGCATTAGCTAAGCTTGTACTTATTAGCTGCTAAACAGTTATTGATAATCCATATAGTGATTTTGATGAATATGTGCTATAATTGGCTGTATTTGAAAAGTTCTTGAGTTTTATTTTTTTGGGGTTCATTTTTAATATCTGAATAAAATGAAAGAGGTGTCAAACTTGTTGTATGTATTGAGGGACTATATATATAACAGTATGTATCAACATGTATTAACATGTATTATACTATGGTTTCATCTATTTTTTTATTTTATTTCACCTCTGTTTTCTAGTTTATAGTGTTCTTGTCACGACCCTAGTTCACCAATTGTGAACATGTCGTGATGGCACCCAGTTCCCAAGACTAGGTAAGCCTAACACGTTGCGGAATATATAAGTTATAAATACTTAAATAAGAAACAACGGAAAAATAACATAAAAGATATGTAATCCGTGCCGCTTGGCACATACATCCGTCACACAATGAATAAAACACTACCAAGATCCGGAACCCCACGGTAACACAGACTAAAAGGGAAATACAACTGTGGCTCTATGTGTAAAGAGTATCTAACAACGAAATGAAGAAAAATGTCAACTAGTAATACTAGAATAGAAGGGAAGCGCGGACGTAGCAGATCATACCTCGAAGTCTCCCAGAAAGCTGCGGAATCACCTAGTACGAGCCTGCTCTGATGTACCTGGATCTGCACAACAAAAGTGTGCAGAAGAGTAGCATGAGTACACCACGGCGGTACTCGGTAAGTGCCAAGCCTAACCTCGATGGAGTAGTGACGAGGTAGGTCAGGGCCCTACTGAGAAAACAATAATATAATGATGATAACAAAATAAACATTTTAAATGATAATAATTTCCGAAATAACAACATTATGATGATTACTGCAACTGTCTACAATTAAGCTAACAACAAATAACCAACTCAAATAAACAAATCCAGGATCTGTGGGAATTGAACCCACAGTCCCATTCTCAGTACCTCTGGGTCTCCGGGAATCAAACCCGCAGCCCATATCTCAATAAATAATCAATTACTCAGGATCTCCGGGAATCGAACCCGCAGTCCCTACCAATAACTCAGGATCTCGGGAATCGAACCCGTAGTCCCTACCAATAACTCGGGATCTCGGGAATCGAACCCGTAGTCCCTACCAATAACTCAGGATCTCGGGAATCGAACCCGTAGTCCCTACCAATAACTCAGGATCTCGGGAATCGAACCCGTAGTCCCTACCAATAACTCAGGATCTCGGGAATCGAACCCGTAGTCCCTACCAATATCACGTCGGGTCTCTGGGAATCGAACCCACAGCCCTGGGTCTCCGGGAATCGAACCCGCAGTCCACAAGCACAACCAATAAAGGAATCCACAGAGAGAATAATTATGCTTAACTATAACTTCACCGAAAAATAGTACCAATAATTAACAAGGAGTTCAAATAAGGCAATTAGGCAACTAAACTGTTAAGTGCTACCTAATCATGCTCTTCTAACCACTACCGGGTAAAAATATCAAATTAACAGCCAAAGACAGAAATATCGCTCATCGAACATTTTTAATAAAGTACGTGTTCAACAACCAGCGCATGTACACACCCGTCACCTCGCGTACAAGGCATTTAAACTATCACATAATATCCTAGGGGTGAAAATTCCCCCACACGAGGTTAGACAAGCCACTTACCTCAATTCCGGTACAAAATCGCTAAAAATAACCCTCTTGCCGCGAATGTCGGCCTCCACAAGTGTAGTATCCGATAAAAATCAATAGAATCACATCAAAATAGGCCAATTGGGCATTACCCAATCAAATTAACTCAAAATACACCAAAACCCACAAGTTGCCAAAACCCGACTTTCGGTACGCTTATCGAAAAATCACGAAAATTATATATTCGGGTTTCTTATCTCAATACGAGTCCGTGCATATAAAATTTATCGAAATCGGACTCCGTTTGCCCATTCAAATCAAAGATTTTCTAACATTTAGGCCTAGGGCTCAAACCCACCGTTAATCTTCCAATTTCAGTGAAATAATCATGGATTTCATGATAAACCAACGAATTAAGGTCAAGAAACTTACCCCCGATGATTTCCCGGTGATATCCCAGCGTTTCCCCTTCAATTCCCTCTCTTGGAGCTCAAAAATGGCGTTTTTGATTTATGGGTCGCGGCTGAAATGTTTCTGGACTTAAGTCACTGCCAGACATTTTTACTCTATGCGATCGCATGATCCCTGTTGCGATCGCATAGAACAAATTTTGACCCTCGCCAAACTACTCTATGCGATCGCATAGTCCTCAATGCGATCGCAATGCTCACCAAAATATACCTATGCGATCGCATGCCCTGCTCCGCGATCGCATAGAACAAAAGCTGGACCTGGGACCCCTCTTCTCTATACACTATGCGATCGCATAGGACTGTACGCGATCGCAGAGAACAACTTTCCAGAACTATGCGATCGCATATCCATGCCCGCGATCGCATAGAACAAATACTTGGCCTCTCCAAAACCTTCTATGCGATCGCATCAGCCCATTGCGATCGCATAGAGCATTCGTCTGCAGCAGCACACACCAGCAGTTAACAACATTTCTAAAATGCATGAAATAGCCCGATTGGACCCCCGGATTCATCCCGAGACCCCCGTGATCCCAACGAAAACCACCAACCTATTCCAAAACACGATACGAACTTATTCCAATCATCAAAACACGTCTAGCAACATCAAAACCCATAATTCACATCGAATTCAAGCCTAAATTTCTTAAAACTTTCCGAATTGCACATTCGATCTAAAACCCGACCAAACGACGTCCGAATGACCTGAAAATTTGCGGACATATCCAAAATCACATAACGAAGCTACGAAATTGTCGGAATTCCATTCCGACCTCCGGATCAAAATCTCACCTATCGTTCGGATTCGCCAAAATTTCAACCTTCGGCATTTCAAGCCTAATTGAGCTACGGACCTCCAAAATACATTCCGAACGCGCTCCCAACCCCGAAATCACCTAACGGAACTAATGGAACCATCGGATTTCCGTTCCGAGATCGTCTTAACACTTTTCCGGCTACGGGCCATTTTCTAGCTTCAAAGCTCTTATTTAGGGACTAGGTGTCCCAAAATGCTCAAATTTTCAGAACGGACTCTCCCGGCAACCCAAAATGGCAGAAATGAACTTAGGGGAACAGTTAAGTTAGGGATTGGGGCGTAATTTTCTAAAACGACCGGTCGGGTCGTTACATCTTCCCACACTTAAAGATTCGTTCGTCCTCGAACGAGCATAGAAAACATACCCGGAGTAGTGAAAAGATGAGGGTACTGGCTGCGCATATCCTGCTCGGTCTCCCAAGTCGCCTCCTCGACCGGCCGGCCCCGCCACTGAACCTTTACCGAAGCGATGTTCTTTGACCTTAGCTTTCTGACCTGCCTGTCTAGAATGGCTACTGGCTCCTCAACATAAGACAGATCCTTGTCTAGCTGAATCAGAAGTGAAATCCAACACATGCGACGGGTCACCATGGTATCTCCGGAGCATGGAGACATGAAATACGGGGTGAACTCCGGCTAGACTGGGAGGTAAGGCCAACTCATAAGCAACCTCCCCAACACGCCTCAAAATCTCAAAAGGGCCAATAAATCTAGGACTCAGCTTTCCTTTCTTCCCAAACCTCATAACGCCCTTCATGGGCGAGACTCGAAGCAGAACCCGCTCGCCAACCATAAAAGCCACATCGCGAACCTTCTTGTCCGCATAACTCTTCTGTCTAGACTGGGCCGCACGAAGTCTGTCCTGAATCACCTCGACCTTGTCCATAGCCTCCTGAACCATATCAGTACCTAGCAACCTGGCCTCGCCCGGCTCAAACCAACCCACGGGAGACCTGCACCTCCTACCATATAGGGCCTCGTACGGTGCCATCTGAATACTAGACTGGTAGCTGTTGTTATAAGCAAACTCCGCCAGTGGCAAGAAGTGATCCCACGAACCTCCAAACTCAATCACGCACGCACGGAGCATATCCTCCAAAATCCGAATAGTGCGCTCGGACTGCCCATCAGTCTGGGGGTGAAATGCTGTGCTCAGCTCCACCCGAGTACCTAACTCCTGCTGTACAGCTCTCCAGAACCGTGAAGTGAACTGGGTGCCTCTATCTGAAATGATGGAAACTGGAATACCATGCAGCCGAACTACCTCTCTGATATAGATCTCTGCCAGTTGCTCCGATGAATATGTAGTGCTCACCGATATAAAATGGGCGGACTTGGTTAGCCGATCCACAATGACCCAAATGGAATCAAACTTCCTAACCGTCCGTGGAAGTCCAGATACAAAGTCCATGGTAATGCGCTCCCATTTCCACTCGGGAATCTCAATCCTGCTGCATCAATCCACCCGGACGCTGATGCTCATACTTCACCTGCTGGCAGTTGAGGCATCTAGAAACATAATCAACTATATCCCTTTTCATCCGCCTCCACCAGTAATGCTGTTTCAAGTCCTGATACATCTTCGCGGCACCCGGATGGATGGAATACCGCGAACTATGGGCCTCCGCTAGAATCAACTCTCGAAGATCATCTACATTGGGCACACAGATACGCCCCTGCATCCTCATGACTCCATCATCCCCGATGGTAACATCTCGAGCATCACCACGCCGAACTCTATCCCGAAGGACAAGCAAATGAGGGTCGTCGAACTGACGCTCCCTGATGCGGTCAAATAGAGAAGACCGAGAAACCACACATGCCAGAATCCGGCCGGGCTCCGAAAGATCCAATCTAACAAACTGCCTGGCCAAAGCCTGAACATCCATCGCCATAGGCCTCTCTGAAGCTGGTAGATATGCTAAACTCCCCAAACTCTCCGCCCGACGACTCAAGGCATCAGCAACCACATTAGCCTTGCCCGGATGATAGAGAATAGTAATATCATAGTCCTTCAGTAGTTCCAACCATCTCCTCTGACGCATATTCAGGTCCTTCTACTTAAGCAAGTGCTGCAAGCTCCGGTGATCAGTGTAGATCTCACAAGGAACCCCATATAAATAATGACGCCAAATTTTCAAGGCGTGAACAATGGCAGCCAGCTCCAAATCATGAACAGGGTAATTCTTCTCATGCACCTTCAGCTGTCTCGACGCGTAGGCAATCACCCTACCGTCCCGCATCAATACCGCACTGAGTCCAACTCGTGAGGCATCACAATATACAGTATAGGACCCCGAGCCTGTAGGCAACATCAATATAGGGGCCAAAGTCAAAGCTGTCTTGAGCTTCTGAAAGCTCGCCTCACACTCATCCGTCCACTGAAAAGGGGCACCCTTTTGGGTCAATCTGGTCATAGGTGCTGCAATCGAAGAGAACCCCTCTATGAAACGACGGTAATAGCCCGCCAAACCAAGGAAACTGCGAATCTCAGTAGCGGAGGAGGGTCTGGGCCAACTCTGCACGGCCTCCACCTTCCTCGGATCTACTCGAATACCATCACTCGACACCACGTGGCCCAAAAATGCCACCGAACTCAACCAGAATTCACATTTAGAGAACTTGGCATAAAGCTGCTTCTCCCTCAGAATCTGAAGCACTATCCTCAAATGCTACTCGTGCTCTTCCCGGCTCCGGGAATATACTAGAATATCATCAATGAAGACAATCACGAACGAGTCCGGATAAGGCCTGAACACACTGTGCATCAAATGCATAAAGGCTGCTGGGGCATTAGTCAGCCCAAAAGACATCACGAGGAACTCATAGTGACCATACCGAGTCCTGAAGGCAGTCTTCGGGATATCTAGCTCCTGAATCTTCAGCTGATGATAACCAGAGCGCAAGTCAATCTTAGAAAACACCTGTGCACCCTGTAGCTAGTCAAACAAGTCATTAATGCGAGGCAAAGGATACCGGTTCTTCACTGTAACCTTGTTCAACCGACGATAGTCAATACACATACGCATAGAACCGTCCTTTTTCTTCACAAACAACACAGGAGCACACCAAGTCCAGCACTCCAGGAGACCCTGGCCCAGTTCATGAGTATGTATACCACTTTAGCTCAGGCAGATTTGCTTCCTCTCACTATAGCTACATGACAGGCCGGAGGAGGGGCCCAGACTCCCGCAGCCGCTACACCTGAGTAGCGAGTGCTAGTGGGACAGGTTCTAGAGATTATTGTTATGCCTCATACCGCCCCAGCACAACCCGGAGGTGGACCAGCTGCCTCTGAGGACGAGCAGCGTAGATTGGAGAGGTTCAAGAAATATGACCCTCCAGTGTTTAGTGGTTTGGCTTCAGATGATGCATTGGGTTTTCTAGAAGAGTGTCATCGTATTCTTCGTACTATGGGGATTGTGGAGACCAGCGGGGTTTCCTTCACTGCTTTTCAGTTTCGTGGGGCCGCTTATGATTGGTGGCGCACGTATAAGTTGGATAGTCCAGAGGAGTCTGCTTCATTGACTTGGATGCAGTTTTCAGATCTATTTTTGAGGGAGTTTGTTCCGCACAGCCTTAGGGATTCTTGGCGCTCGGAGTTTGAGCGGTTGCGACAGGGCTCCATGTCAGTATCGGAGTATGCCATCAGTTTCACCCGTCTGGCCAGGCATGCACCGGCTTTGGTAGCCACGGTTCGGGAGAGAGTGCGGAGATTTATTGAGGGCCTGATTCCGCCTATCCGATCCAGCATGGCCAGAGAGTTGGAGACAGATATATCTTATCAGCAGGCAGTTAGCATTGCCAGGAGGATCGAGAGTATGCTCCCTAGAGAGCGGGGAGATAGAGGCCAAGAGGTCTCGTGAGTCGGGCCATTTCTCTGGTGCCCGCACTTCAGCAGCCGGTCGTTTTGGCAGGGGTTATTCCGGTCGTCCAGTTCACTCAGCATTGCCCGCAACCGGTAGTACCCCAGCTCTTCCAGCACCTCAGGAGCCCTATTATGCTCCCCCAGTTTCCAGTGCACCTCCTGCGCGGGGTCCTTCCAGAGGTCAGGCTAGTGGGGGTGAGGCCGGTCAATCACAACCACCGCGTCCTCCCAGAGCTTGTTTTGACTGCGGGGATACTCGCCACCTGGTTAGGGAGTGCCCCAGGCGTAGGAGGAGACCCAGAGGTACCGAGGATGGGACTGTGGGTTCAATTCCCACAGATTCTGGATTTGTTTATTTGAGTTGGTTATTTGTTGTTAGCTTAATTGTAGACAGTTGCAGTAATCATCATAATGTTGTTATTTCGGAAATTATTATCATTTAAACCGTTTATTTTGTTATCATCATTATATTATTGTTTTCTCAGTAGGGCCCTGACCTACCTCGTCACTACTCCATCGAGGTTAGGCTTGGCACTTACTGAGTACCGCCGTGGTGTACTCATACTACTCTTCTGCACACTTTTGTTGTGCAGATCCAGGTACATCAGAGCAGGCTCGTACTAGGTGATTCCGCAGCTTTCTGAGAGACTTCGAGGTATGATCTGCTACGTCCGCGGATCCGGACGCTTCCCTTCTATTCTAGTATTACTAGTTGACATTTCTCTTCATTTTGTTGTTAGATACTCTTTACACATAGAGCCACAGTTGTATTTCCCTTTTAGTCTGTGTTACCGTGAGGTTCCGGATCTTGGTAGTGTTTTATTCATTGTGTGACGGATGTATGTGCCAAGCGGCACGGATTACATATCTTTTATGTTATTTTTCCGCTATTTCTTATTTAAGTATTTATAACTTATATATTCCGCAACGTGTTAGGCTTACCTAGTCTTGGGAACTGGGTGCCATCACGACATGTTCACAATTGGTGAACTAGGGTCCACAAGTGTAGAATCTGATAAAAATCAATAGAATCACATCAAAATAGGCCAATTGGGCATTACCCAATCAAATTAACTCAAAATACACCAAAACCCACAAGTTGCCAAAACCCGACTTTCGGTACGCTTATCGAAAAATCACGAAAATTATATATTCGGGTTCTTTATCTCAATACGAGTCCGTGCATATAAAATTTATCGAAATCGGACTCCGTTTGCCCATTCAAATCAAAGATTTTCTAACATTTAGGCCTAGGGCTCAAACCCACCGTTAATCTTCCAATTTCAGTGAAATAATCATGGATTTCATGATAAACCAACGAATTAAGGTCAAGAAACTTACCCCCGATGATTTCCCGGTGATATCCCAGCGTTTCCCCTTCAATTCCCTCTCTTGGAGCTCAAAAATGGCGTTTTTGATTTATGGGTCGCGGCTGAAATGTTTCTGGACTTAAGTCACTGCCAGACATTTTTACTCTATGCGATCGCATGATCCCTGTTGCGATCGCATAGAACAAATTTTGACCCTCGCCAAACTACTCTATGCGATCGCATAGTCCTCAATGCGATCGCAATGCTCACCAAAATATACCTATGCGATCGCATGCCCTGCTCCGCGATCGCATAGAACAAAAGCTGGACCTGGGACCCCTCTTCTCTATACACTATGCGATCGCATAGGACTGTACGCGATCGCAGAGAACAACTTTCCAGAACTATGCGATCGCATATCCATGCCCGCGATCGCATAGAACAAATACTTGGCCTCTCCAAAACCTTCTATGCGATCGCATCAGCCCATTGCGATCGCATAGAGCATTCGTCTGCAGCACACACCAGCAGTTAACAGCATTTCTAAAATGCATGAAATAGCCTGATTGGACCCCCGGATTCATCCCGAGACCCCCGGGATCCCAACGAAAACCACCAACCTATTCCAAAACACGATACGAACTTATTCTAATCATCAAAACACGTCTAGCAACATCAAAACCCATAATTCACATCGAATTCAAGCCTAAATTTCTTAAAACTTTCCGAATTGCACATTCGATCTAAAACCCGACCAAACGACGTCCGAATGACCTGAAAATTTGCGGACATATCCAAAATTACATAACGAAGCTACAAAAATTGTCAGAATTCCATTCCGACCTCCGGATCAAAATCTCACCTATCGTTCGGATTCGCCAAAATTTCAACCTTCGGCATTTCAAGCCTAATTGAGCTACGGACCTCCAAAATACATTCCGAACGCGCTCCCAACCCCGAAATCACCTAACGGAACTAATGGAACCATCGGATTTCCGTTCCGAGATCGTCTTAACATTGTTCCGGCTACGGGCCATTTTCTAGCTTCAAAGCTCTTATTTAGGGACTAAGTGTCCCAAAATGCTCAAATTTTCAGAACCGACTCTCCCGGCAACCCAAAATGGCAGAAATGAACTTAGGGGAACAGTTAAGTTAGGGATTGGGGCGTAATTTTCTAAAACGACCGGTCGGGTCATTACAGTTCTATATCATTAAATAAACATATATCGAATAAACATGTATTAAAAAAGTATCAAATCATGTGTTCAATTATAACTTTTCCTTTTCTTTTGGTTTTAGCACATAGACGTCATATTCTATTATTTGAGAAAAATGGGCAAGTACAACCAGCACAAGGGCTTCACATATACCACAGTTGACTGCATCTTCAAGACGAGAATATTTGAGATATATGCTAGGTATGAAGATACAGATAGCGATACGAATGTAGCCAAACAAGAGGATGTTGTTTGTGAGTACATTAATGGATACAGAATGCATGCTAATGTACCTTGGAATACTGTGGATAATGTGTTGATACCTGTCAACTTGAAGGACAAGCTTCACTGGGTTTTGGTTGTTGTTAATTTCAAAGAAAGATGTATTAGAGTGTATGACTCTTACACATCCGCCGGTCATGATGCCTATGTTATATTTGAGATTGCAAAGTTGGCCAAGTTACTGCCTATGTACTTGTCTATTAGTGGCTTTTACATAGACAGTCAAGGCATAGACTCGTCTTCATATCCGGCAAACACTAATCCAGACCATAATGAACCATTTCAAGTTGTGTTTGTTCCAGATTTGCCAAAACAAAAAAGTGTCTAGCATGTAAGTATTCAATCATCACTTTTTATATATACATATTTACTCTTTTTATTCAATTAATCCTCTTTTTTGAATCACAAATTATTGTAGGGATTGTGGGGTGCATGTTGCAGCTTATGCGGAGTTTTTTTGCACTGTTGGAGATATTACACAAAAAACACCATTTGATGCAACTCTTCTCCGTCAAAGATATGGTGCTTTGTTATGGGATTATGCTTTACACAAGATAGAGGCTGGTGCAGTAAGCGAAAGTGAAGCACCTTCAAAGATTGGAAGGCAAATATCTGAATTGGATGCACACAAACAGATAGTTTTAGAATAGTTTTATGTTAGTTTACTTGTTTCGTTCCAGTTACTTTGGGTTTACTGTGTACTAACTAATTAGCAGAAACGTGTTTTAGTTTTGAATGATAACCTGCAATTAAGGTACATTTTGCACATTTTGGGTTCAGTTGTATATTACCTTCATTAATATCAGTTTCATTCTGTAATATACAATTGTTATTAAGTTATATTCAACTGTTATAAGTTCAGGTGCATTAAGTTGTATTCTTAAGTTATGTTCGGGTGTATTAAGTTAAATTCATAAGTTATATTCAACTGTTGTACTCATCAGTTATATTACTCAGTTATACTCATCAGTTGTGTAATATACAGTGCTTATTAACTTGTATTCATAAGTTTTAAGTTGAGGTGTATTAAGTCGTATTCATACGTTATGTTCAATTGTATTAAGGTGTATTCATAAGTTATAATCAACAGTTGTTCAGTTGTTTTAAGTTATATTCATCAGTTATACTCATAACTTATGGTTAGGAGTATTAAATTGTATTCATAAGTTATGCTCCAGTGTATTAAGTTGTATTCATAAGTTATATTCAACTGTTGTCCAGTTGTTTTAAGCTATATTCATCAGTTATACTCATAACTTATGGTTAAGAGTATTAAATTGTATTCATAAGTTATGCTCCAGTGTATTAAGTTGTATTCATAAGTTATATTCAACTGTTGTCCAGTTGTTTTAAGTTATATTCATCAGTTATACTCATAACTTATGGTTAGGTGTATTAAATTGTATTCATAAGTTATGATACAGTGTATTAAGGTGTATTCATAAGTTATATTCAACTGTTGTCCAGTTGTTTTAAGTTATATTCATCACATATTTTCACAATTAATGTTTAGTTGTATTAAGTTGTATTCATAACTTATATTTGAGTGTTGTCCAGTTGTTTTAAGTTTTACTCATCGGTTATATTCTTCAGTTATATAATATATGTATTCACGTGTATTAAGTATTATTAAACAGTTAAGTTTTAGTTGTTGTCTAGTTGTATTTAAGTGTATATTGCCATATAATTTCAACTGTTAGTTAATATAATTCAACAAACAGTGTTCATGTACTGTTTAAATATATTAAGTTTTATTCAAAATCAATATTTTATTAATATTCAATTATAAACACCCATGTTCTAATATATGTATAGTACTAATATAATTTCATAAACACTTCACTCATATACGTATGATCATGAATAATTCTACTACATATCATTCAGACAAATTATTGAGTAAACAATACATTCGAGTATACACTTATTTATTACGTGGAGCATTCCTACAAGTTCTCTTGTTATGTCCTACTTGACCACATATGCTACATGAATGTTGATTTTTCGGCAACAGCAATTCACTTAAAGTTTTGTCGCGCTTCTTCTTTGGCCTTCCAGGAGGTCTTTTCCATTTGGGTGGTAGTACAACCTCATTTGCAACATGTTCTGGTATACTCCAATCATTTTTGTCTGGTAACGGGTAAATTGGCACATCGTATGTCATTACAATTGTACTTGGCTTGTAATAGTTGGAGCAATAATCATCTGGCATTAAAAACTTGCTCTTCAATACTTCCCATGCATGTGGGCATGGCAATTCATCAACTTGGAACCTCCCACAAACACATTTTCTCTCGAGCATGCATACTGTGTAATACCTCCCACCATCGTTGACAGTATATAAGTATTCAGTTGAAGGTACCACCTACATTAAAAAATATAATTTTGAACACATTAAACATTAATAAATTATATATATTTCAATATTTAATTTCTTCATCCAAGTACTTTAAAAATCAACTGTTAGCAGCATATGTATACACATGTATTCGAGTGTATTAAATTGCATATTATAAGAGTTTCAAACTATATATGCTGCTAACAGTTTTAACATTTATTTATGTGGAATACGACATTAAACAACAAACTTACAGTCATACGAGTACACATTGTCTCATTCAACTCGAGCATCTCCTGGTACTTTTTTCCCAAGGTCTTGTACGTATGTGTAGCTTCTTTACGGTAACTACAATTTCACCGTCCAAACATCTTTCTAACTTCTTCTAATAAGTCATATATTGGCAATTCTCTTGCTGAAACCAGTGCTGCATTAATTGACTCAGTTATATTTGAAGTCATTGTCCATCCCCTATTAACAGGTGCATACAACCTCGCCCACTTTTTGTATCCAGCTAACTCTAAGTATTCTTTCACCCTAATATCTACCTTTTCAATCTTCTCCATAAAACTATCAAATTCAGACTGTGTGTATGCTTTTGCCATCGAGAAGTATATTTCGCTCAACTTGGAATGGCTCTTTTTGAATTTCTTGTAAACGTTATTCCAAAGATGCCATATGCAAGCAAAATGTGGTACATCTGGATACACTCTCGATATAGACTTAATGATACTCTCATTTCTATCACAAACAATGCACATGTTTTCTCTCACACCGTATGCTATTTTGAATTGTTCAAAGAACCACGTCCAAGCAGCATCGTTCTCTGAATCAATAACACCATATGCTAATGGCAATATATGACCTGTTAAATATAATTGTAAATAATTTTTTATACATAAATATGTTATTACAGAATTTAAAATAACAAAAATTGTATTATTAAAAATGTATTTACCTGCACCATCTAACGTGCTTGCAGAAACAAAAGTCCCGGTGTAGTATGATTTCAGATGACTCCCGTCCACTACAATAATTGGTCTACAATGATCGAACCCCCTTATAAATGCATACAATGATATATACACGTACATGAATTCATTCTTTGCCGATTTTTCCATTCTAATGTGAGAACCAGGATATGTCTTATCCATTGTGTATAAGTACCCAGGTAATTTTTGATATGATTCAGCCGGTTCACCTCTAATAAAATTGATTACTTTTTCTTTTGCCTCCACGCCAACATGTAGCTAACATTTACACCTAAATCTGATTTCACATCATCAATAATGTCCTTCGGAGTGTATTTCCTTTTATGATTTGTTAGCTTTGGCCTTATAATACCACTTATCAAGCTACTACTAGCTTGCCGCTGCTCGTATACTTTATCCTTCAACGGACATGTATGTTGTCATTGAATTCTCTCACCTTGAATAATTTGGATTTATTAATACTTGATGTCTTAAACCTCCAATCACAATTTTCAGAATTACAAATTAATGCATAGCTGGAAAAAAAATGCATAAACAACATTAACCATTATGACTTTTAAAATTTCTATGAATATATCACAAATTCATATCGGTGTATATGTAATGTTATATACTATTATATCGGTGTATATGTAATGTTGTATACTATTATATTTCAATATTATAAAACTGACTAAATACAAAAAAATACAACTATATACATATATATATTATTGTAAAATTCATGCTGCTCCAGATATATGTGGTTCCTCTGTTAATTATTTTTAATTACAAATACATATGGATACATATAAATACAATTAAGTTAACGAAACACATTACCTGACAGCATTAGACCTATCAACACAAAATTGAAACCTTTGAGTTATAGCATAATTTTCCATCACCTCTTTCAATGTCGACTTATATTTGTATACTTGTCCAGCAATAACCTCCTTCTGATCAGTCTTTGTTATTATCAAATACGTGTTTTGTTCCAAAATTTCAATTGTTTCTCCAGATTTGATTAGCTCTATAGCCATAGTATCATCTGTTTCAACATCATAACTTTCACGTACTTCTTCAATTTGCACTATATCCCCTTGATTTACACCAACTTCTTCGCTAATTTCTTTCTCTGTTGTTGTTATGCAAAGAGGATACATCCCAAATTGTCGATTCTCTTTTTTCAATTCTACATACACTTTGTATCCCATATCATTGTGTATTTCCATTGGTGTGCGATTTCCATCCACACTATATAGAATTTTAAT
The DNA here is from genome assembly GCA_032618575.1 of Nicotiana noctiflora. Classification (NCBI taxonomy): domain Eukaryota; kingdom Viridiplantae; phylum Streptophyta; class Magnoliopsida; order Solanales; family Solanaceae; genus Nicotiana; species Nicotiana noctiflora. The sequence continues at coordinate 2,393 of JASVEL010004706.1, read as the reverse complement.
GGTATTTGAGTTCAAATCAATACCCAGTTGATTCGAAATTGAACATACAAGATCTTTGAAGGAACCAAACTCTTTAATAAGTATTCCCTCAATTGAAAAGTCGACATAATCTCCCTCATCGTTCCACTTTCCTGAATGTCGCAACAACACTGTTAAACTAGCCATATGTATTTTTCCGCAATTGTATACGTAAGAAGAACTTATACTCCTCTGTTTTTCTCGTTAATTTGGTAAAAATATAGCAGATTTCATATGGATTTTGTTTCTTTAAGTTAGTTAACTAGATTAGGGGAAATCAAATTTTCTTGGATATCTTTCCGTTTTTAAATTTTTCAAATTCCCCAAATTTACGCTTACTCGTTGCTATTTTCATGCTAAATACATGTTAATACACTTAAATACAGTTTGTCATTTATATCAATCCCAATTTATGCGGCGGATCTTAATGTTGTATTATTAAATACAACTTGTTTAATACATTAAATACACTATAGAATACGGTAAAACATTCCTATATCATGTAATATTAGAAATGGTTTCTAATTATTGCTAATTAGGTCTTTATGAATGCTCTTTATGAAAAATTCTCTATTATTTACTCACTAGTTAATAGTCCGCGCTTCGCGCAGTTGTTAAAGAGATGAATATGAATTGTGCATTAAAAATAACATTAGGTAACTTATAAGTAAAATCAACTAATAAGTTCCATTATAATCTAATACAAGAATATTGCATAAATTTATAGTGCAATTGGTACAAAATAACATGACCCGAAATATTACCGTACATACACCGACTATAAAAGGAGTAAGATCAATGGCCAAGCTAAAAATTCTATAAAGGATATTCAAGGTTAAAAATATATTTATAAAAAGTTATTTTTGACATATATATATATATATATATATATATATATATATATATATATATATATATATATATATATATATATATATATATATATATATATATATATATATATATATATATATTTTTTTTTTTTTGGAAGAAGATTTTTTTATGGACACTCTTTATTTTCTTCTTTCTTGAATAATTATCTTACCTTTTTTCAATACCTCATCACTCTTTCCAGTAAATTATCAAAGAGAACAGACAAAAAATATCTCAAAGGTTGAAATCAATAAAGGCATAAAGAAAAAATAAAAAATCCAAAAGCAGAGAGAAATTCTTACTTTAAAAGAAGTAAGAATAATAAAATATAGTATCAATTATAAGAATAATAAAATATAGTATCAATTATAAGGCAACGTAATAAATTATATCTAAATTAATAAACGTACAATAAAATAGCAAAATTGACATGGTAGATAAATAAGTAAGTATTTGATTTCATTGTTGGCTCGGGATATCAAATTAAAGGGAGAAGTTAGTTGTCATAATATCAAGAGAAGAATAAAGGGCAAATAAATAATTAAAAGAAGAAGAAATATGGTCATCTCACTAAAACATATTTTCTTGTTGTCATCTTCTTCCGATCCATTTTTTTTGCCCTACTCAAAGCATAGAGTTTTTGTTTCATCCTTGTCCTATTCTTATCTTATATTTACTCCAAAAGACAAAACTGTTAAAATTTTCAATGTTCCTAAATAATAGCAACGGTTTAGTTTGTAACTTTTGGAAACGGTACTTTTAAATTTAAGGGAACAGTTTCGTGTGTTTATTTTGGTAACGAAAATGTTTTAGGTCGTGACTTTTGAAAATTTGTAAACATAAATTGAATGTTTTTTATATAAAGAATGAGGAGAAAATGGCAAAAAATAAGAAAAAAGATAAATAGATTCCTTGGCCTATAAGATGTGCCAAGTCATCTTATAGATTCCCTCAATTATATATATATATATATATATATATATATATATATATATATATATATATATATATATATATATATATATGTAGAGGTGTTTTTATTCTTTAACTACTGGTTAATAGAAGAGGGCATGATATATTCCTCTACTTTATTTTATTGTTCAATTATGTTCTATGTTATACTTTTCGTCCAAATTTATCACTGTCATCTATAAAAATTTTATATTTGCCCTTATTTTAACGGTTAGGACACGTGACACATTCTGAATACGGAAAAGGGCCTGATATATCCTTATGCTTTAATTTATTGTTCAGTCATATTACTCATTATACTTTCCATCTAAGTTTACCCATGCTCTCTATCAAAGTTCTATATTTGCCCATATTTTAATGGCTGGGACACGTAGCATATTTTTGGAGAAAGAACCAGTACAAAAACAAAAAAACTCCAAACCGCCCTAGAACCCATGACCTGCATGCTCTTTTTTTCTCTCTTAATTTTTTTTCCAAACTTCTCTTAAAAAAACGTTTAATCCATGTAAGAGATTATCTTAGTCTAACAA
>JASVEL010004705.1:625000-801784 GCA_032618575.1 Nicotiana noctiflora | reverse complement strand
GTAGTATAGGGGAATGTTCGCATTTGAGAACTATTGTTCGCATTTGCGAACAAGGCTGGATATGGGAATGTTCGCATTTGCGAACTATGGTTCGCATTTGCGAACATAGGCAGGACATGGGGATGTTCGCATTTGCGAAAAATTGTTCGCATTTGCGAAAAATTATTCGCATTTGCGAACAAGGCTGGATATGAGGGGACTTCGCATTTGCGATCAGGGTTCGCATTTGCGAGCCCTGCCTTGATTTGCCCCCTTTCGCAATTGCGAGAAATGCTTCGCAATTGCGAAGCCAACAACTGGGTGAAAAACCAGCAGTGCAAAAATTCAGAATTTAATCCAACGGCCTATCAAATTTTTACCCGAGCCCCCCGGGCTCCAAACCAAATATGTACACAATATCAAAAATGCATTATGAACTTGTTCGTGCGATCATATCGCCAATAACACATCGTCTTCATCAAATCAAGCTTCAAGTTCATGATTTTTATACTTTTGGTTTTCAAAACCTTCAAACTTGGAACTCAAGGTCCAAAACATATCAAACGACATCCAAATGTCACCAAACTTTGCAGAAAGCACATATATAATATTTAAGACTTGTACCGGGCGTCGGAACCAAAATACAAGCCCGATACCAAGGTCAATTAATTTATTTCCTTTAACAATTACATCAAAAACAATTTCATCGAAAAATTCATAACTTGGGCTCTAGGCCTCAGAATTCGACTCCGGACGCATGTCCAAGTCCCATATTTTCCTACGAACTTTTCGGGACCATCCAATCTCGGGTCCGGATCCGTTTACCAAAAATGTTGACCGAAGTCAACCATATCAATATTAATATCATTTGTTATCCAAATTTCTCATAGAATTCATATTTTCTACCACAAAATCTTTTCGGCTACATGCTCGGATCGTGCACGTAAATCGAGGCAACATAGAATGAGGTTTTCAAGGCCTCGGAAGCTCGAAATGATTAATAAAATAAGTGATGACCCTTTGGGTCGTCACAATCTCGACCTCTAAAACAACCGTTCGTCCTCGAACGGACAAAAGAAAAGAGTACCAGTCGGGAAACAAGTGTGGGTAGCGGCTCCGCATATCGGACTCGGACTCCCGGGTCGATGCCTCGGGAGGCTGACCTCTCCACTGAACACGCACGGAAGGATAGCTCTTCGACCTTAACCGTCGAACCTGCCGGTCTAGAATGGCCACCGGATTTTCTATGAGGTAGAGGCCGGCCGCGCGAAGCAAGCTGATAACATTCGAGATTATGCGGGATTATACACAAAAGATCCTTTTTAGGCTCCTCCTCGTAAGATAGATCATTGTCCAATTGGACGGTGCGGAAGTCCAACACATGTGTGGGATCGCCGTGGTATCTCCGAAGCATAGATACATGAAAAAGTGGATGCACGGCTGATAAGCTAGGCGGCAAAGCTAATATGTAAGCCATCCCTCCCACTCTGTCTAGAATCTCAAATGGACCAATATACCTAGGGCTGAGCTTGCCTTCTTCCCGAACCTCATCACGCCCTTCATAGGCGACACTCGGAGCAATACTCGTTCACCGACCATGAAATCTACATCTCGAACCTTACGATCCGCATAAGTCTTCTGCCTGGACTGAGCTGAACGCAATCTCTCCTGAATAGTCTTGACCTTATCCAAGGCCTCCCGAACTAAGTCTGTACCCAACAACCGAGCCTCTCCCGGTTCAAACCATCCAACTGGTGATCGACATCGCCTACCATACAACGCCTCATACGGAGCCATCCGGATGCTAGATTGGTAGCTGTTATTGTAGGCGAACTCTGCTAATGGTAGAAACTGATCCCACGAGCCTCCGAAATCAATAACACAGGCTCGAAGCATGTCCTTAAGAATCTGAATAGTCCTCTCGGACTGGCCATCCGTCTGAGGATGAAATGCTGTACTCAACTGAACCTGGGTGCCTAACTCCTGCTGGACCGCTCTCCAGAACCGCGAGGTAAACTGCGTACCCCGATCAGAGATAATAGATACCGGCACTCCATGGAGACGAACAATCTCCCTAATGTAAACCTCCGCTAACCTCTCCGACGAGTAGGAGACAGATACTGGAATAAAGTGTGCTGATTTGGTCAGCCTATCAACAATGACCCAAATAGCATCAAATTTCCTCCGAGTCAAAGGAAGTCCAGTAACGAAGTCCATAGTGATCCGCTCCCATTTCCACTCGGGAATTTCAATCCTCTGGAATACACCACCAGGTCTCTGGTGCTCATATTTCACCTGCTGACAATTTAGACACCAAGCGACATACGCAACGATATCTTTCTTCATTCTGCGCCACCAATAGTGTTGCCGTAAGTCCTGGTACATCTTCGCGGCGCCTGGGTGAATAGAATACCGCGAACTGTGGGCCTCCGCTAAGATTAACTCTCGAATCCCTTCGACATTAGGCACACAAACTCGACCTTGCAATTTCAATACCCCATCATCATCTAGATTTACCTGTGTGGCACCTCCCCGCTGTACTGTATCTCTCAACTCGCGCAAATGAGGATCATCAAATTGCCTCTCACGGATACGCTCTAATAAAGAAGAACGAGCGACCGTGCAGGCTAACACTCTGCTAGGCTCAGAAATGTCTAATCTCACGAACCGCTTGGCTAAGGCCTGGACATCCAGAGCTAATGGTCTCTGACTGACCGGAATGTATGCAAGACTACCCATGCTGGCATACTTTCTACTCAATGCATCGGCCACCACATTGGCCTTACCTAGGTGATATAAGATAGTAACATCATAGTCTTTTAGCAACTCTAACCATCTCCGCTGTCGTAGATTCAATTCCTTTTGCTTGAACAAGTACTGTAGGCTTTTGTGATCAGTGTACACCTCACATGTCACACCATATAGATAATGCCTCCAGATCTTTAAGGCATGAACCACTGCTGCTAACTCAAGATCATGAACTGGATAATTCTTCTCATGTATCTTTAACCGCCTCGAAGCATAAGCGATAACCTTACCATCCTGCATCAATACCGCTCCAAGCCCTGTACGAGATGCGTCACAATAAACTGTATAAGGCCCTGCACCTGTAGGTAGTATCAACACCGGTGCGGTGGTCAAGGCTGTCTTGAGCTTCTGAAAGCTCGCCTCACACTCCTCTGACCACTGAAACTGGACACCCTTCTGGGTCAACCTGGTCATCGGGGCCGCAATAGAAGAAAACCCCTCTACAAATCGACGGTAGTAATCTGCTAATCCCAAGAAACTCCGGATCTCAGTAACTGAAGCTGGTCGAGGCCAATTCTGGACTGCCTCAATCTTCTTTGGGTCTACCTGAATACCTTCCACCGATACAATGTGACCCAGAAATGCTACCGAACTCAGCCAGAACTCACATTTAGAAAATTTGGCATATAGCTGGTTATCTTTCGGAGTCTGAAGAACCATTCTGAGGTGTTGCTCGTGCTCTTCCTGGCTGCGGGAGTACACCGGGATGTCATCTATAAAGACTATCACGAACGGATCTAAGTAAGGCCTGAATACCCGATTCATCAACTCCATGAATGTTGCTGGGGCATTGGTCAACCCGAAGGACATGACCAAGAACTCATAATGCCCATATCTAGAGCGAAAAGGCTGTCTTAGGAATGTCAGCCGCCCTGATCTTCAGCTGATGGTAGCCTGACCTCAAGTCTATCTTAGAGAATACCCTCGCTCCCTGGAGCTGGTCAAACAAATCATCAATCCTCGGCGGTGGATACTTATTCTTTATTGTCACTTTGTTTAATTGCCGGTAATCAATACACATCCGCATCGAGCCATCTTTCTTCTTTACAAATAATACAGGTGCTCCCCAGGGGGAAACACTGGGCCTGATAAAGCCCTTCTCAAGAAGGTCTTGCAACCGATCTTTCAACTCTTTTAGCTCCGGCGGGGCCATACGATAGGGTGGAATAGAGATGGGCTGCGTGCCCGGTGCTAGATCAATACAGAAATCAATATCCCTGTCGGGTGGCATGCCCGGCAGGTCTGAAGGAAAAACCTCAGGAAACTCCCGTGCAATAGGGACCGACTCAATGGAAGGAACTTCTGCGCTGGAATCACGAACATAAGCCAGATAAGCTAGACACCCCTTCTCGATCATGCGTCGAGCCTTAACATAGGAAATAACAGTGCGAACGGAGTGGCTTGAGGTACCTTTCCACTCTAGTCGGGGTGATTCTGGCAAGGCCAAGGTCACGGTCTTAGCATGACAATCTAGAATAACATGGTATGGGGACAACCAGTCCATCCCCAATATGACATCAAAATCCACCATATCCAAAAGCAATAGATCAACACGGGTCTCAAGACCCCCAAATATAACTACGCACGAACGATGCACTCGGTCGACTATAATAGAGTCACTCACTGGTGTAGCCACATAAACTGGAATATCCAGAGCATAGCTGGGCACGGCCAAATACGGTGCAAAGTAGGAAGACACATATGAATATATAGACCCAAGGTTAAATTATACTGAAGCACCTCTGTCACAAACAAGAATGGTACCTATAATCACGACATCTGATGCCTCTACCTCTGGCCTGGTCGGTAAAGCATAGAATCGGGGATCAACACCTCCCCTCTGAGCTACATCTCTGGGACAGTCATCCACTGGCTGACCTCTACCTCTGGCTGGACGGTCTCCACCTCTACGGTCTCAACCTCTACCTGTACGATCTCTACCCCCGCCTCTGGCTGGCTGGGTAGGTTGAAGGTCAGCTGGGGCCTGAATCATGGGATAAGGGCCCCGCTGCTAAGTGTTGCCCATCGCTCGAGGGAAAAACCTGACAAGATGACCTGGGTCACCACAACCGTAACAACATTTAGGCTGATGGGGATGCTGGCCCTGACGAATTGAATGGCCCCCACGAACACTCTGAAGAGGTTGAGCACTAATAGGAGGCTGATCTGAATACTGCTCACGAAACCCATAATCGCCTGGTCCACCCGGTGAAGCCTGAATGGCGGAATGGAAAGGTTTGGAAGACTGGCCCCTATCAAAAGATTCCTGCCTCCAGAAGAAGAACCACTAAATCTGTCGGAATGGCGAGGCCTCTTGTCTGAAGGATAACCACCTCTCCGAGCAAGAGTCATCTCAACTCTACGTGTTGCATTAGCTGCCTCCTGAAAAGATATATCACTCCCTACTCCCACAGCCATCTGAAGTCTAATCGGCTGATTAAGCCCATCCATGAACCCGTGGACCCTCTGCCGCTCTGTGGGGAGTATCATCACTGCATGACATACCAAATCAACAAATCTCGTCTCATACTGAGTGACAGTCATAGTACCCTGCTGGAGGCACTCAAACTGCCTCCGAAATGCATCTCGCTGTGTAACAGGGAGAAACTTCTCCAAAAATAACTCTGCAAACTGATCCCATGATAAAGCCGGGGACCCTGCTGGTCGAGTCAATAATCTATCCACCGAGTCTTGGCGGATCCTGCAAGCCTCAATGTACCGAAGTCAACTCCATTTGTCTCCACGATCCCCATAGTCTTGAGAATCTCATGGCAGCTGAATAAGAAGTCCCGAGGATCCTCTGATGTGGCACCGCTGAAGGTAGTGGTAAACAGCTTGGAGAACCGATCAAGTCTCCATAAAGAATCGAAAGTCATGGCCGCTCCATCTCCAGCCTGAGCTGTGGTACCTGACTGAGTGGCCACAGCTGGCTAAACCACTGGTGCCTGAGGCTGAGGAGCTACTGGCTCCGGAGTACGAGCAATATGAGTCTGGGCCCCTCCTCCAGCCTGAGAAGTGGGTGGTGCAACTGATAATAAACCTGCTCTGGCAATGCTGTCCATAAATCCCGCTATCCCGACCAAAGCCTCCCGAAGATCCGGGGTAAATAAAGCCTTTCCTGGGACCTGAGCTGGGCCCACTGGAGCTGCTGGAACCGGAACCTCCTCGTCAATCTCAATATGAGGCTCCACCTCTGGAGTAGCTGCCTGGGGCTGAGCTCTACCCCTACCACGGCCTCTGATACGGCCTCGGCCCCTGCCCCTCACGGGAGCTGCCTGGGGCTCGGGCTGCTGGTCAGCGGACGAAGAAGCGCGTGTCCTCACCATCTGCGAAAGGACAGAATAGAAATTCAATCGGTAATTGAGGAACAAGTCGCACGACAAGAAAGAACAAATGAGAGACTCTTTCCTAACTCAATAGACTCTGGAGGACAAGTACATACGTCTCCGTACCTATCTCTCAAACTCTACTAAGCTTGTTCGTGAGTGGTGAGACCTATGTAACCTAGAGCTCTGATACCAACTTGTCACGACCCGGATTTTCCCCCAACATCGGGATCGTGATGGCGTTTACTCGTGGTAGCTAGGCAAGCCACTGTATTCAAACTATCATGTTTTTAATAAAATTTCATAATTAATTTATCAACAAACCATAACTTTAATTAAATAAGTGCGGAATACTTTATCGAAATAGAAATAACTAGTTACAAAGTAAAAATCATACCGAAATCCTCTACCCAAGATGTGGAGTCACCAACTCACGAACTACTATTGAATACTACACGTAAAAGTTTGAAAGAAATATAACATAATTCTGTTTGTCTCGGAACAAAGAGACTACGACTAGTAACATAAGTAAAGAGAGAGACGCCGGGCCTGCGGACGTCCGCAAGCTACCTCGGTCTCAAATGTGATCAACTCCCACGCAATTGATTTACTGTTGCTGCTCCCGATCGTAACCTAGACACTGTGCAAAAACGCACGAAATGTAGTATCGACACAACCAGACCCCATGTCTTGGTAAGTGCCTAGCCTATCCGGCGAGGTAGTGACAAGCCTAGGACCGGACACCCACGAATAAACTGTGCAGTTCAATATATATGTATACCACAGAATAACAAGAAATAACCAAGTAATAACACAATAAGGAATATCTCAAAGAACTCAACAATTAACAACAGTTAATAAGTTCACAAGGAAAACAAAGTAAAATGGAAACACAAGTAATATCAAGTCAAGGAATAGCAAGTAGTTGCACGGCATCACCCTTCGTGCTTTTACTCTCATCCTCACCAAATAAGCAAATAAAGTACACGGCATCACCCTTCGTTCTTTTACTCTCATCCTCACATTCATAGTACGGCATGATCCTTCGTACATGGTTCAATAACAGGGCACGGCATGATCCTTCGTGCATAATCAATAACACATGGCACGGCATTAACCTTCGTGGATAAATAATAAAACATGGCACGGCATTAACCTTCGTGCATAAATAATAAATCAAGGCACGGCATCACCCGTCGTGCATTATCACTCTTCCTCACCCAAATAACAATCACAGTTAAGGGCAAAGAATGAAACAGTAATTCATAAACCGTCCCAACAAGGGCAATGAATAATCATCTTCACAACAAGTCCCAACAAGGGAGAACAATAACAATTCTACAACCTGGCAAAGGTTCAACAATTCATCTACAAACATGTCTCACAATAAGCATTATCAACGACTCACGGTCATACTAGACGCCAATGTATGGATGCTCGTCACCACAGCCCATACACCGCACTCGATCACATAACACATAGCATATAATCCTATTCCCTCAAGCTAGGATAGAACAAACACTTACCTCGAATGTTTATGAACAATTCAATCCGTGGAAATGCCTTTTCCTTTCAAATTTGGCTCCAATCCAATCGTATCTATACACAATTGATTTAATATCATCAATACTACTCAACAAACTAATTCCTAAGGCCAATTACAACTTTTACAACATTCTGCCCGGAATAGTAAATTTCGACCCCGGGCCCACATGGTCGGAACTCGGGGTTCGGACCAAAATCCGGTTACCCATCCCCCCACGAGTTCAAGTATATGATTTTTTCAAAATCGGACCTCAATTCGAGGTCCAATTTTCCAATTTATGAAAAACCCTATATTCTATCAAAAACAAGAAATTCTACCATGAAAACCTTTAATTTCTATTGAAAAACATATTTAATGATGTTAGGAATTGAAAGAATTAAGTAAAAAGTGACTTACAATTGTTTTGAAGAAGAGGGAATCCGTGAAGAGTCGCAAATGGGTGTTTTTGGATTGTGAAATGTGAAGAAATGAACTGAAAATCGTGTTTTACAGGTCTCTGTGTTCGCATTTGCGAACATGGGTTCGCAATTGCGAACCCTGACCAATTTCTGGAGTTTGAAAAATAAGCTAAGGCTGGGAAGTTCGCATTTGCGAACGTATTGTTCGCATTTGCGAACACAGGCAGTATAGGGGAATGTTCGCATTTGCGAACTATTGTTCGCATTTGCGAACAAGTCTGGATATGGGAATGTTCGCATTTGCGAACTATGGTTCGCATTTGCGAACATAGGCAGGACATGGGGATGTTCGCATTTGCGAACTATTATTCGCATTTGCGAACAAGGCTGGATATGAGGGGACTTCACATTTGCGATCAGGGTTCGCATTTGCGAGCCCTGCCTTGATCAGCCCCCTTTGCAATTGCGAGAAATGCTTCGCAATTGCGAAGCCAACAGCTGGGTGAAAAACCAGCAGTGCAAAAATTCAGAATTTAATCCAACGGCCTATCAAATCTTTACCCGAGCCCCCCGGGCTCCAAACCAAACATGTACACAACATCAAAAACGCATTATGAACTTGTTCGTGCGATCACATCGCCAATAACACATCGTTTTCATCAAATCAAGCCTCAAGTTCATGATTTTTATACTTTTGGTTTTCAAAACCTTCAAACTTGGAACTCAAGTCCAAAACATATCAAACGACATCCAAATGTCACCAAACTTTGCAAAAAGCACATATATAATATTTAAGACTTGTACCGGGCGTCGGAACCAAAATACGAGCCCGATACCAAGGTCAATTAATTCATTTCCTTTAACAATTACATCAAAAACAATTTCATAGAAAAATTCATAACTTGGGCTCTAGGCCTCGGAATTCGACTCCGGACGCATGTCCAAGTCCCATATTTTCCTACGGACCTTTCGGGACCATCCAATCTCGGGTCCGGATCCGTTTACCAAAACTATTGACCGAAGTCAACCATATCAATATTAATATCATTTTTTATCCAAATTTCTCATAGAATTCATATTTTCTACCACAAAATCTTTTCGGCTACATGCTCGGATCGTGCACGTAAATCGAGGTAACATAGAATGAGGTTTTCAAGGCCTCAGAAGCTCGAAATGATTAATAAAATAAGTGATGACCCCTTTGGGTCATCACATTAACACAAAAAGGCTAAGAGACTAATTGGCAAAATACACAAAATATAAACCTAGACCTAGACTCTACAATAAAAAGGAGAGGAAATAACGCCTAAGATTCGGAGAACAAAAGCGGCGCTGTTTTCTGAGTTTGTCTCTCCCAAATAAGGGTCAGGTGAAAAACCTGTCTAGTTGTTCATTGTCTGAAAACTCTTCGCGTTTTCAATCAAATAGGGGCAGCTGTAGACATGTAATTTTTTAATGCGTAAATATTTAATTTAGGCCTGATATAGCTACTTCAACTATTTTTGAATTCTTTACTTTATTTTCTTTATAAAAATAAAAATTACAATATATATATATATATATATTAATTTATATATTTTTCAAAAATTTAATAAAAATACAAAAATAGTACCTTATTTTTATCTTTACATAATCTTGAAAATACAAAAAAAATATAATAATTTAGTTAAAGATTTTGCATTATGTAGTATCTTTATCTTTTTTAAGAGACATTTACATATATACTTCATATTCCATATTCCATACTATATTACATAATATGTAGATATTAACTACATTACACCTAATGTCCATAATTGTTTTTCAATAATGTTAACACTTGGGCCCCACCCGCTTTCCTTACCGAAGGAAGGAATATTGTTGCTTTTGTATTTTTTTTTTAAATTGAAAATATGGGGCAGTTGTGTAGCTTTTGTGTGGGTTAAAGTGAAAACATGTTATAATGAGTATGATTTAATTATGGAAAAGTAAAAGTGGGTCTTGATTACCACAATTCAAGAAAGAAATTATAGTAACCAATATGGAATTATACGACATTGCTTTTTCAATTGCAAATTCAATTTGTAAATTATTTGTAGTTATGTAGATTAGCTCTGCAATTATATGTATAAATTATAGTTGCTAGTATGTACAACTTATAAATATAGTTATTTTGTAGTCATATCGATTTGTTGTCTTAATTTTATAGATTAATTGTAGTTGCAATTTTCTATATCTTTACAAATATTGTTATTTTGTAGTCATTCTATAGTTCTAACTATTTCTTATTTTATCTTTTTAAGAATTATGTAGGTATTATATAGATTAATGCTTAACTTTTATGGTAATGTGGAATATTTTTAGTTTTGTGCAGATTTGACATTATTTTGCACCACATAAAAAATGTGGGAGTGAAAAGAGAGGGTCAAACATGGGTGGGGGGTTACTGTATCATAGACCCCATTAGTGGAAAAAAGTAAATATATATTGGTATTTAATTTGTGTGGGGTGAATTAGTTAATAATTATGTCTAATTTGTAGGACCCATTAATAGTGTAAGGAATTTGAATAATGGTATAGATTTGTAATTAAGTGAATATTTGTGTAATAAAATCAAAGATTGAACATATTATATAATATAGTATGGTATTTGGTATATACATGTAAAAATGCCTATTTTTAAAGGAGTCAATTAAAGTGTTAGATCACAATTTTAAGAGTTTTAGAGCCCAATTCGGATTAGTCCTAGGGATCCTTCTAGACTCTTCTTTGGAATAAAAACAAATAAAAAAAGACTCTTAGGACATAACACAAAAAGTATGGACTAATTGGCAAAATACACAAAATATAAACTTAGACATAGACTATACAATAAAAAGGGGAGGAGATAACGCCTAAGATTCGGAGACCAAAAGCAGTGCTATTTTAGTCTCTCCCAAATAAGGGTCGGGTCAAAAAATTTGCCTAGTCGTTCTTTGTCTGAAAACTCTTTGCGTTTTCAGTCAAAGAGGGGCAGCTATAGACATGTAAATTTTTACCCTCCCCAAGACATTTTATATTTTAACGCGTAAATATTTAATTTAGGCATGATATAGCTACTTCAACTATTTTTTAATTCTTTACTTTATTTTCGTCATAAAAATGAAAATTACAAAAAAATATATATGTTAGTTTATGTATTTTTCATAAATTTAAAAAAAATACAAAAAATAGTACCTTATTTTTATCTTTACATAATCTTGAAAATAAAAAAAATATAATAGTTTCGTTATGGATTTTGAATTGTGTAGTATTTTTATCTTATTTTTAAAGGAGTCAATTAAGGTGTTGGATCACAATTTTAGGAGTTTTAGAGTCCAATTCTTGACCCTATTCGGATTAATCTATTGAGCCTAAAGATCCTTCTAGACTCTTCTTTTGAATAAAAAATAAAAAAAAAATACTCTAAGGACTTAACACTAAAAGACCTATGGGCTAATTGGCAAAATACATAAAATATAAACTTAGACCTAGACTCAACAATAAAAAGGGGAGGAAATAACGTCTAAGATTTGGAGAATAAAAGCGGTGCAGTTTTATCAATTTTAGTCTCTCCCAAATAAGGGTCGGGACAGAAAACCTGTCTAGTTGTTCTTTGTCTGAAAACTCTTCGCGTTTTCAGTCGAAGAGAGGCAATTGTAGACATATGATTTTTGACCATTCCCAACATTTTTAATATTTTAACGCGTATATATTTAATTTAGGCCTGATGTAGTTACTTTATTTTCATCATAAAAATGAAAATTACAATATATATCTTAATTTATGTATTTTTCATAAATTTGAAAAAAAAACAAAATATAGTACCTTATTTTTATCTTTACATAATCTTGAAAAATATAATATATTTATATATATAATAGTTCCGTTATAGATTATGCATTGTGTAGTATTTTTATCTTATTTTTAAAGAAATTAATTAAGGTGTTGGATCACAATTTTAAGAGCTTTAGAGGCCAATTCTTGGCACAATTTGGATTAGTCCATTAAGCCTAGCGATCCTTCTAGACTCTTCTTTGAAAAAAAATAAATATAAAAAAAAGACTCTAAGGACTTAACACAAAAAGGCATAGGAACTAATTGGCAAAATACACAAAATATAAACCTAGGCTCTACAATAAAAGGGGGAGGAAGTAACTCGTAAGATTCGGAGAATAAAAGTGACACTGTTGTCACGACTCAAACCCCAGTCGTGATGGCGCCCAACACATTGTTAAGCAAGCCCGACCATTTTCAGATAAGTAGTGCAATTATTAAATTTAGCGATATTCTATTTAGAGTCAAATAGCCTATTTTCATAACAATAACAACAAGTGCGGAATTTGAAACAACTAAAATACAGCCCAACTGATTCGGTGTCACAAGTATGAGCCTCTAACAATAGGATAAACCTGTACAACTGAGTCTAAGCAGGATAAACAAAAGATAGATAGAGGAAGGAAGAGATCGGATCCTGCGAACGCGAGCAGCTACCTCAATTTCTCCTCAACAGCTGGGAAGACAGCAATATAAAGCTCAACTGCCCTCCTGGATCCTTGTATATGCACACAAGGTGCAGGGACTAGAGTGAGTACTTCCAATTTAGTGAGTAGTAATAATAAATAACAACTAAAAGTAAGAACACCTGAAGAACACTAAACAATTCTAAGGACAACAGTACAGGTAAATCATCACTAAAGTGAAAGTCCAATTTTAGTCTACTATTATCTCACACTGATCCAACACTGATGCGCCGTGCAGCCCGATCCTCACTAATACTGCTGCGGCGTGCAGCCCGATCCAATATATATATATATATATATATATATATATATATATATATATATATATATATATATATATATATGCGACGACCCAAAGCCAGATCCAATAATATATAACTATGCTCACTAGGGGTGTGTGCAGACTTCGGAGGGGCTCCTTCAGCCTAAGTGCTATAGTACTGCGGCGTGTAGTCTGATCCACATATATATCACTGCGGCGTGCAGTCCGATCCATATATATATATATATATATATATTACTACGATGTGCAGTCCGATCCATATATATATATATATATAATACTACAGCATGCAGTCCGATCCAATACATGTATATGTGTATACTGCTGCGACGTGCAGTCCGAGAAGGCGCAACCCTCATGCATCTGGGGCACTCTCTAACTAGATGGCGAGTATCTCCGTACTCATAACGAGCTCTGGGAAGGCGTGGTGGTTGTGACTGACTAGGTCCACTCCCGCTAGATTGACCCTTGGAGGTACCCCACACAGGAGGTGCGCTAGAAACTGTGGGAGCCTAATAAGGGTCCTGAGGTGATGGTGGGGCTGGAGTACTACCGGCTGCTAGCAAGGCTGATTGAATAGGACGACCGAAATAAACCCAACCATATCGATCGGCTACTGAAGTACGGGAACCAGAGTAGTGGCCCGACTCTCGAGACTTCTTGGCCTCCCTCTCTCCCCGCTCTCTAGCGAGCATACCCTCAATCCGTCTGGCAATACTCACTACCTGCTGATAAGGCACATCCATCTCTAGCTCTCTAGCCATACTGGACCGGATAGGGGGAATAAGACCCTTAATAAACCTCCGCACTCTCTCCCGAACTGTGGCGACCAAAGACGGTGCATGTCTGGCCAATCGGGTATAATGGATAGCATACTCAGATACTGTTATAGTACCATGGCAAATGCTCAAACAGCGCATGCCAAGAATCCCTGAGGCTCCTGGGAAAAAACACCCTCATAAACATATCGGAGAACTATGTCCAAGTTAGTGAGGCAGACTCGACTAGACTATCCAACTCATAAGTACGCCACTAATCATAGGCGGCTCCTCGAAGCTAAAAAGCAGTGAAAGAAACCCTACTAGACTCCACTATGCCCATAGTACGGAGAATGCGATGACACTCCTCCCAAAACCCCAAGGCGTCATCTGAAGCTAGGCCACTGAACACTGGGGGATCATACTTCTTGAACCTCTCTAACCTGCACTGCTCGTCCTCTGAGGCAGCTGACCCATCTCGGGGCAGTACTGGTGCTGCAGGCGGTATAAGAATAACCTCTAGAACCTGCTCCATCGACATCAGAGATTAGAAGTACGGGCTGCGGGAGTCTGGGCCCCTCTCCCAGCTTGAGATATGGCTGCAGCGAGGGAATGCAACCCCGCCCGAGCCAAAGTAGTGTACATGCTTATGAACTGAGCCAAGGTCTCTTGGAGTGCTAGAGTAGTAGTAGCTGTAGTAGGTGTGCTAGGTGCCTGTGCTCTGACCTGATCCACTGGTGGTACCTCAGCGATAGTGTGCGCGGGTGCTATGGCTGCACCTTGGGTGCGCCATCGACCTCTACCTCGACCCCCGCTTCTAACGGAGGCAGTAGGGGGCGGGGGTGCCTGGTCCTCACATGTAGCACGTGTCCTCAACATCTGTGAGCGAATAGAAGACAGAAGTTTAGAATTGGTGTCAAAATATCGCACGACAAGGAATTCAAAAGAAATGAAGATTTTCCTAAACAGTTACATAGCCTCTTGTAGAAAAATACGGACGTCTCTGCACCGATAAAAGAGACTCTAATAAACCGGCCTGTGTCCCGTGACTCCTATGACCCTAGAGCTCCAATACCAACTTGTCACAACCCTAGTTCACCAATTGTGAACCTGTCATGATGGCACCCAGTCTTTGCGACTAGGTAAGCCTAACACATTACATAAATTTAACAACTATTATGAAAAAAATAAATAAATACCGAATAATGTAAGGAAATGTATAGAGTGCCGCCTGGCACATACATTTTAACTCAAAATACTATAACAACCTCCAAGACCCGAAAACTCACGGGTAACACAGGATAAAAGAATATAAGTTATAGCTCTAAGATCCCGAAATGTCTATACAACCTAACACATGAAATGAGGCTACTAACTATAAGGGGGAGTAGGAGGAGACACTTCGGATCTGCGGACGCGGCAGATGCATACCTCAAGTCTCCAAGTGTACTGCTGAATTACCTAGTATGGGCATGTCCTGATGTACCTGGATCCGCACAACAAAAGTGTGCGGAAGAGTAGCATGAGTACACCATGGCGATACTCAGTAAGTGCCAAGCCTAACCTCGATGGAGTAGTGATGAGTACACCACAACGGTACTCAGTAAGTGCCAAGCCTAACCTCTATTGAGTAATGACAAGAAAGGTCAGGGACCTACCGAGAAAAACATAATAACAATATCGAACAGTGTAAAGTAAGAAAATAATCTGAAATGATAGTAAAATAGGATAGAAGCTACAAGTCATTGACAATTAAGCTAAATAGGAAAAATAACATAACAAGTGTTCCTCTACTGTCCGTAGGATCTCCCAAGGATTGAACCCGTAGTCCATTTATATCAGTAACAAAGGATATTCGGGAATCGAACCCGCAGTCCATTTTATATCAGTAGCAAGGATCTCCAGGAATTGAACCTGCAGTCCATTTATATCAGCATCACAGGATCTCCAGGAATTCAACCTGTAGTCTATTATATAAGTAACAAGGATCTCCGGGAATTGAACCCACAGTCCATTATATCAGTAACAAGGATCTCCGGGAGTTGAACCCGCAGTCCCAATGTAAAAACACAACCAAAACGGAGAAATATTCAGAGAATAAAATACACAAATAAAATAACAGTTAAGTTCTTGCCCAACATGCTTCATTTAATTTCAATTAAGGCAATTAAACATTTAGACAGTTATTTCTATCTAGTCATGCTCCTCTAACTAACACATCCTAAATCTTGCATTTAAATCAGTCAAATAACGGAGAAAACACAGTTTAATCAATTCAAGTAAAATGGATTTTCAACAATTTGCACAAGTACATGCTCGTCACCTCACGTATAAGGCATTTAAATCTACACATAAGATGTCCTAAGGGAAGAGGTCCCCCACACAAGGTTAGAAAAACAATGCCCCTGCCACGAGTATCCGACTCCAAGTGGACCAAATCAAATCAAACAAATTACATATTGTAAATAACATCGCAAGTAACTAATTACACTGTTAAAATTAAAGCTCCGACATGAAAATAGGTAAAATGACAAATATGCCCCTCTTGCCAACGTCTCGGAATCGAAACATTTTTACATTGTCAGAACACTCGTACTCTCACGAGTCTAACCATATAAAAATATTCCAAATTGGAGGTCAAATACCCCTTCAAATCGACACAATTAGGTCTAAGGATTTTACCCCAAGTTTCATTCAAAATCTGAAATTAAAGGTTGAATTCGAGGTTAGATTAGTGGGTATTAATCATAAAAGAGTAAGGAATCGTTAGTTGGCTCTGAAAATCCCTTTAAAAATATCCCAAAATTGAGCTCTCTAGCTTGAGTTTTTGTAAAAATGGAAGAACCCCGGTTTTTGAAAAGTTTATATCTGCCCAGGCATTTAAACCATCGCGAACGCGGACGCTCTCATGTGTTCGCGAAGAAGAAAATTATAAGGAGTCACAATTAGGCTACGCGATCGTGAAGGCAAAGACGTGAACGTGAAGGCCTGGGGTCGTTGGCCTATGTGAACGCGGTTACTAGGATGCGAACGCGAAGAAGGATCATGCTGAGCCTCGCGATCGCGGGAGGGGTATCGCGAACGCAATGAAGAAAAATTGACACCTTCCAAAATTACACTATGCAAACACGTAGGTGCTGACGCTAACACGATGGGGAAGGAGGTTAAATCTTCGAAAATGCGATCCTTTCTACGTGAACGCGTAGAAGGACACCAGACCTGCAATTTTCTGCTGTGATTTTAACTTCAAAATTGCCCCGTTGAGGATCCGAATCACACCCGAGGCCCCCGGGACATCAACCAAACCTACAGACATGTCCCATAACATTATTCAAACTTTCTCAAATCCTTAAACCACCTAAAACAACGCCGGACACACGAATTAATCAAAGATTCAAGTGTATGAACTTCAAATTTCAACCAAACACACTTTCGATCAAAAACCTATCTAAAACATGTCCGAATGACCTAAAATTTTGCACATATATACAAAATAACATGACAAAGCTACATCAACTTTCGGAATCCCAAACCAACCCTCGGATAAAAAATTCACTATCAGACCAGAACTTCAAAAATGTAAAACTTTGGCATTTCAAGCCTAAATGAGCTACGGACCTCCAAATTACATTTCCACCATGCCCCCCCCCCCAAAATCACCTAATGAAGCTAATAGAACCATCATATTTCCACTCTAAGGTCTTTTTCACAATGCTCCGAATACAGATCATTTTTTTAACTCTTAAGCTCTCGTTTTGGGACTAAGTGTCCCAAAACACTCCAAATCCTAGGACCGAACGTACCAGCAAACCAAAATAGCAGAAATGAACTTAGGGAAAGTAGTAAATTGGGGATCGGGGCATAAATTCCAAAAATAACCAGCCGAATCGTTACACCTTAGGTAGTATAAATAAAATCGAACTCGCTTCTATTATTTGTTTGAGTGCTACAATCAGTAGGTAGGCTCGATTCGTATTTCCTAATTAAGTCATGTAATAAGCCAGGCCTAGTGTAATTACAACAATCTCCTCTTTCCTTAAGTTTTATTTAGAAGTAGACCTTACTCATTTGTTTAATTCGTGCCATTGGACCATTTTGTTTTAGGAGGTATAGTTGAGCCTTATGGTTTTCCTTTAATGTGTAGTATTTTATATGTTTTGTATGTCGCCTTAGATTTTTTTTCTTTGAAACCTCAAATAAGCCTAATATCCCCCTTCTTTAGGATTAGTGGTCCTAAGTTCCTTTGGGACTAATAAGAACAGGACGAGTAATAGCATGCATTAGTGACCGAGACCAATCTGTGCTTCAGTAACTGGGTGGGAAAGGGTAGATATGGATATGATAACCGGTGTGGTAATATCACGTGTAGCCCTTTTTTGGAGGAGTGATTACTGGTTATTGCATTTATGTGATCCATATTAAATATAAACCTAGGACCCCCTTCCTTTACTTCCCTTTCTTATAAAATCATCTTAATTCCTGTTTAAAATAAGCTCTTTTAATTATTCCTTCAAACTTTGTTTATTTTCAAACCATTATGTATAGAAATCCCCTCTTATTTGAGCCTTATCTGCTTATACGTTAATTTCACCCCAAATTCACAATAAATGCCTGGCCATGAACCACACTAGTAGATCTTGAGGGGTGCCTAACACCTTCCCCTAAGGATAATTTCAAGCCCTTACCCTATCTATGGTTAATCAAATGGAACTTAGAAATGAACCCCATTGGTGTCCTAATTCATCCCAAATTATTAGGTGGAAACTCTTCAAATGCTAAACACAATTTCCAAAAGGAACGAGTTGTCCATCCAAATGTCATAAAACCGATTTCCATGGAGGAAAAGGGGGCGCGACACAAAGCATTATGTTCAAGGGTAGTATGCCTTCTATTAAGATGTTTCTAATGGAGTTTCCTTTATACGTGTGTGCCGGCTACACATATAAATGGTTAACTACCAAGACATTCAAGATTATCTTATTACTTTCTACTCTAGATCGTGCCATGAAACTTAGAGCAATAGGTAACCTTATGTTCCTATCAAATTCAAAGACGCATCGAATGCACAATTAATGGGTAGGAAAACCCAAGATGCTAGAGTGGATTATCGCCTATTGGGGTATAGTTATGTAGTACAGTTTGGTAACAAACGAGATTTGAGAGGAATATGAAAGTGGGATACAATGGATTGTAGTATAAATTAAAGCATAACCTTATCATAGAGTACGAAAGTTGTCATCATGCTTTATGGTTATCAGTTAAACTCAGTTACCAGTTATACAATCTTTCAGTTAGCGGGTTTATGATTATTCAGTATGCCAGTTATTTGTTATTCAGTTACTAGATCTCCAATTTTTAGTGTATCCAATGTCTGCTGACTTGGGAGTATACGGTGGTGCCTACGGGTGCTAAAATAAAATGTAAGAACAATTATTATAGTGAAATTATCACATGTTTTAGGTTCTGAATTAAGACAATGCCTCGCCGGATTGTGTAAGAAGTGAGTTATAAGATGATGGCATCTCTAAACAACATGTTTGTGTATGGTAGTGAATCCGTATGCATTATACCTCACAAGAACAATCTCATTTTTAATTAATAGCAATTGAGGCGAAAGTTAGATGATGATAATTTAAATGTTAGACCCTACAATGTATCAAGTAAAGAATTTGACCTCAAATGGCCTAGAATTGGTCACTATAGTTTTGGCAAAATTCTTAGCAGTCAGAAATGTTTGATATTACCAGAGATGTATTTGTCATACAAATCATCCATATGACTAAGAAGACATGATATGTGAAATGAAAATCAATAGCAACCAATATTGAATATCAGCAAATGATTTTAAGTTGTTCATAATTATTGATACCAGAACTAGAAAGTACCACCTTAGTAAGTTGCTATAAAAAGTATGTATTATTGTGAGATAAAGGATATGACAATTTCTCTTAAGTTATGTGACTAAGTTTTTACCCCGAATGTTTATAATCTGATAGGATTTTAAAGTATATAGAAAGTAGGGGTCAAATATCCCAAATTTGTTTAAGACATATGAAATTTCCCAAGTATGATCCAAGTACATAGTTTAAGAAGAATGATAGTGTACTGCAAAAGAATATGGTCAGATAATGAGGGAAGTTAGAGTAAACCTTATGCTTCACTTATTTATTCAAAGAAGGAGAAGAAAATATGATGCTAGCAGGTGGTTAGTGAAGCAATAGTAAGTAAGTTTTGAGTAGATACAACAAATTATCCTATTCAGCAATCTAGTAGAGGCATAATTTGATTTCCATAGTAAAGTTAACACTAGTGAGTGAGTTATATTTTGAAATACCAAACACATGTTAAAACCCAAAGGTTTTAATTTAAACATTAAGCACATTGGCAGTGGAAAAAACTAGCTATGTGAGAGAGAAAACTACTGAAGAATAGTCTTTAGGAATTATCGAGATGTGGTTTCTCCAAGATTGACAGTGTGAGCAGAGTTAAATTATTAAGATTGTGTATGATAGTTGTGAATAAATTAGTATTGGCCCAAGTAAAGGTTAGTTTTGAGGACTCACAAAGGAACTCAAGCATGAATTGCGTCCACCCCAGTGGTCCATTCTTCAGGTTCATAAAAACGGGCAGATTCAAGCATGTGGGATGCACGTGAAGGAGATAATCTTAAATTGCTGTATTTAATATCTCTTGATAAAAAAGGTTGCATAATTGATAAGGATAACTAGTCCTTAATCAAAGAGAACACTATCCAAGATAGGGAAGGAGTTAGAAGTTCAAATCCACTAGAACTCTTCCATCAAGCAAGAGTTGCATCAAAACACTAGCTATTTCTTTATCTACTAACTCTATAAATTGCAAGATGTTCTCATATTATGGTGTTGCACCAAAAATGCAGAAGCTAAACGTGAATTGAGAGCAAAATAGCAAGGCTTTTTGTAAGCAGTTCGTGTGTGATTCATGTGTGCAAAACGAAAGCTACATGAATCGGATTGAAGAACCAGCTCCATAAAGAGTTTTTATGTGTCTTTATTTATTTTTGGTTTAATTGTAGTAGGTGTTTTATATTGTACCTTTCAGCTTTATCTAGAGGCAGTTGTAATAGGTACTCAGAGTATTCAAGTAAGAGTTAACTTGAAGTTGTCCCAACAGTTAGAGGCTGTGTGCTACAACTGGATTAGAGGTAATCCTTAGGTTTACAGAGTGTTTTGTAAATGTTGCTTTTGCTCAGTGATTTACTGAAGTGTTGGGGAAAATCCTACTGAGTAGTAGGTCGTAGTTGTTTCACCTTATGAGATGGGTGATTTCCACGTAAAGATAATTGTATACTTTACTTTCTACATTTATTATTCCGCAATAGTAGCAAAAAGAACACATAGAAGAACTTGGTCCTTCCATAATTAGTTTAAGCAAAAGATTCATCACCACACAAATCACCCCCTATTGTGTGGTATTAAAGTATAAAGTATCAATCGGTATCAGAGCAGGTTATACTTGAAGTGGCTAACACCTTAGGAAAAGATCTAGATGAGTGCATCACCTGGAAAATAGGAAAGGCAATCCACCACTAGGCCTCCACTCTTTAATGGCCAGTACTACTCTTAGTTGAAAAATAGAATGAGAGATCATATCATTAGAGAAGACTATGAGCTATGGGACATTGTCACTAATGGTTCCCTGGCTACCATGAAGAAGACTGCTGAAGGAGTAGAAGTGCTAAAAACAAGAGCTGACTGCACTGCTGAGGATTTGAGGAAATGGGAAAAGAATGCTAAAGCCAATAAAAGGCTTGTGTATGGACATGGTCCAGATGAGTACAGTAGAATTCAAAGATGTACCACTGCTAAGGAAATCTGGGACACTTTGTAAGTGGCTCATGAAAGGAACACATTAAGTAAAAAGGTACAGAGGAACACTGCTGTATTCTCAATATGAGAATTTTACTACGGGGGAAGGGAAAACCATACAGGAGATGTATACATGGTTCACCACACTGACTAATGAACTTAAGTCTCTTGGAAGGGTTATTCTTAAAGAAGATAAAGTTGAGAAGATTTTGACAAGGATTCTGCATGTCTCTTGGGAAAGTAAAATCACTGCTATTCATGAATCAAAAAACATTGCCACTCTTAGGTTAGATGAGATAATTAGAAATCTCACTGCCTATGAACTTAGAAGGAAAACCATGAACATTGATGCACCCAAGAAGGAAATGGGCATGACATTCAGAATCACAGAAGGTACGGATCTAGAGGACGATGAAATGACCATGATCACAAAGGCCTTCAAGAAGTACATAGTGGGAGGAAAGGGTACTTCAAGAAGTGAAAGCTACAACAAACCAAGCATTCCTGAAAAACACACCAATGAGGGTTGTTACAAGTATGAGAAGACTGATCACCACATAAAAAATTGCCCTTAATAGGAAATTGAACGGAAGAAGAAAAAAGCTGAATGAATGAACAAGAAGAAGTAATAAGTTCAACCCAAGAAGAACAAAGGAACAAAAAAAGGCTCTAGTTGCTGCCTAGGGAGAAAGCTCAAATAAGGACTCAGAGGGTGAGGATGGAGATGAACAAACACTTATGGTAAGTGTGATTCATCTCAAAGACAAGATTAAACTTTTTTTTTTGGTTATCTGAATTACTCATGGACATCATAGATGAATTTGAGGATCTAAACAATGAAAAGAAATAGCTATTTAAGGAGTGTGTGATTTTGAAAGCTAAGTGCAAAAATCTGGAACGTAGGGCTAGTGAAAGTAAAGTAAAAACGCTGAGTTAAATAACCATGTTCATGAACTTGACACCACTCCCCTAGAGCCTAGATCTGAAAATCTAAAATTGAAATTAGCAACTGGTAAAAAGAAAGTTGATCACACACAACTCACTTTAGAAGAAAATGTAGGAAAAATGAAAGATGATTTGTACATAATAGATAAGAATATAAGAGTCCTTAAGGAGGATCTAAAAAAGGTTAAGCACGAGCTAGACATAACCTGTAAATGTAATAGTTCCTCGGATACACTTTCAAGGGTACACGAACACCATAGTAGCAATAGAGAGGACTTGTCTGCGGGTCCTCTTCACCTAAGTGAAATCCCAAAAGTAAGTATCTCACACTTCCTGAGAATAAAATTTGTACACATTGTGGCAAAACTGGTCACTATAAAAGTGAATGTATTTCAAATGAAAAGGCTAGTCAAAAGAATAAATTATTTGTTCAAGGGAAAAATAGGTTGTCGGGTTGGGCTAAAAAGAGTATGATTTACCTTTTTTCCTATAGAAAAGGACCCAAACTAGTTTGGGTTCCTAAGACTAATATCTGATTTCCTTTTACGGGTCCAAGTGAAGGGGAGCAGCCTAATATGGTACATGGATAGTGGTTGCTTAAAGCATATGATAGAAAGCAAGAACTAGTTCCTTTTACTTGTGAACTTCAAATGAGGTAATTCTCCTTTGAAAATGGGGAAAAAGGTGAGATCATTGGGGTTGGAAAGGTAGGTAAGAATGATTCTCACTCTATTGAGAATGTCTACTTGATAGATGGCTTAAAGTACAGTCTAATTAGTATATCACAATTATGTGTCAAATGTAACTTGGTAGCATTCACCTCTACCAAATATTTTATGGTTAATCTTAACACTGACAAGATTGTTTTGCAAGGTAAAAGATTGAACAATATATACACTGTAGATTTGTCCAGACTTTCAAAAAATGAACTCACTTGCTTAAGTGTGTTGGACAATAATCCCTTCATTTGGCACAAGAGACTTGGACATGCAAGTCTGAGTCAACTCAATAAATTAGACTCGAAAGATATGGTGATTGGTAACGTCCAATTCCACCGGTAAAAAGCAATAGACAAGGTCGTACGCAATATATTTACCCAACTATGAGTCGGGGTTGAATCCCACAGAGAACAATATGTAGACAATTAGGAATGCAAGAAAATTATCGCTAGTCGCGCTAGGCCAAACACTTAAGATTTTGGGTTGAAAATATTTCTATATCTAAATGCGGAAATGTAAACTAACCTAGAAAGCAATTAAAATGATCAATGGCTACAAGTATGAATGCATCGGGAATTACACTCAAGTAACGATCCAATGTATTTCATGATTTTATAAATATGAGCGAGTTTATGTTTATTAGCCACGGATAATAATTCTTAATTAGCTTCTTCCGAAGACTAACAAGAACTCCTAATTGAATTATCCCTAATCACAATTAGAAGATTAAGCACACCCGATTGGCTACGAGTAGTTCAATCCTATCCCTAGGTAGAATCTATAAAATGAGGGTTAACGCCTCAAGTTCTTGTTAATTAATCTTTCTCAACTCCGAATTATCTTTCCCAAAATTAATTCAAAGTAAATGGGCGAGTCATAGAGTTAGCTATTCTCTTTGGAAACATTAAAGAACAAGAATAATTAAAGTAATAATAACTCACTTCATAAATATATAAAAATCATTCAATACATAAGCACAACAAGGTATTTAATCCACATTTTAAATATGAATATTCCTATAAACAAGATTCAAGTGTTGGAAATAAATACTACACACTTAGATATACAATACAAAGCAAGGAAATGAAGAAATAAACATAAATGGGTAAGAAATCCTTAACCACAAGCTTTAATCTTCAAGACCCAAGTGTGTGCGCAAAACCCTAGCCTCCAAAACTTGTTCTCTCTAAGCCAAAAATATGTCCAAGATGCCAAATATGATAATAATGTCTGTTTGGACGAGTATAAAAATGATTTGGGGTTCAGATTTGTGAAATTCCAATATTGCCCAGAACTGAAGCCCGACCTTCGCAATTGCGAACATATGGTTGCAATTGTGACCCATGCTTAGACTGCCAAGGTTCGCATTTGTGAAGGCTTCTTCGCATTTGCGAAGATTGACTTCTTCAGTTGACTTTGCATTTGCGAAGTTGATCTTCGCATTTGCGATGCCTCTCTTTTCCTGCCCACTTCGCATTTGCGAAGTTGATCATCGCATTTGTGATGGTTCTCCTTTTCTGCTCACTTCGCAATTGCGGAGGTTCGCTTCGCATTTACGATTACTGAGGCCATTTCCCAGATTTTCTCTCTTTTTGACTCCTTTTGACTTGTTTTCACTTGGTTTCTTCCCTATTACTTCTAAATCACATACAACCTGTAAAATAGACGTAATTGGCATCAAATACACAATTTTATTGCTCAAACATAGCAAAAGTATTAATTTAAAGACAAGATGAGATGGTAAAATACCAACTCATCACACCCCCAAACTTGAACTATTGCTTGTCCTCAAGCAACAGAAGCAACAAAATCTCTTCTCAAGTGGTTAACTCAGTAATGCATCTTCATATTACCAAGCCAAACAAAAAAGTCTACTTTAAGCACAATTGCATGACTTCAATTGGTACCAACAATTACTCCAAGGCATATAAATTATCAAGCACTTCACATAAACTTCATTGTACTTCAAGTGCTCAACCACTAATGCAAATCAAAGTAACAACCAAGTCATGAAATTAAAGCTTCAAAATTTGCCTCTCTATCACAATCAACTTTCTTTGGCCATTCTTTCCAATTGAAGATGGGATTAAATTCACAACCCAAATTTTATGTGCCCTCACATTTAAGAGAGAATCACACACTCATGAATCTTAATTTCAAACAAAAATGGGATATCAAATGGAAAGAGTTCACTCTCTCTCAAAAAGATGTTCAAATGCATACAAGTAGTACCATAGGCTTGCCCTTCATGTATTCCTCCACTAATATATACAATATGGTTCAAAATCAATTAGGACTTAAGGGTTGTATTTTAGGGTTTTGGTTAAGGTAAGGCAAAATTTCGGTTAAATTGACTCAAAACCTCCCAAAGCACTACAATATTTACAATTAAAGCCTCCTTCCTTCAAAAGTATTTTCCATCATTTCTTCGCTTTTTTATTTCACACCTAGTCTTCCCCTTTTCACAAATTTTTATCACTTTATTCTATATATATATATTTTTTTTCTTTTCTTTCCTTTTCTTTTCAATTTTTTTTTTACCTTCCACCATTTTCAAGCAACGTCCATATCACAATTTCCAACCTTCACCCCCAAACTTAGGCTTTTAGCCTATGATTATACTTTCAAAGTACTTAGGGAGGTAGGGTGCCAAAAGCTATATCAATTAAGAACAAAGGACTTAAGCTTGTAATACGGTTGCCAAAGAATAAGGTTAAAGGCTCAAAAATGGGTTGACTAGGGAAAATATTTACGGGTAGGAATTTTTAAGGCATGCTAGCGGTCCAAGGAAGGCCTAATATCATTTTTCAAACCAAGTTAGTCTACGATTTCGCCTTGAAGCACATTCCGGGCAAGTTCTAGACCACAAGTAATACAAAAGAACTCACAAATAAATCTCACCACACATGGCACATGAAAACTCAAGTGGAATACAAATCCAAAATCCAATTGAAACAAATGACTCAAAGAGGTCACATATAGCATAAAGGAAGCTATTTAGTGAATTAAAGAGCCAAAAGTTGAGTCTAAAAGTCATGACATATTTACTTCAATCATTTTTCTTTTTCAACAAGTAAAACTTCATATGTCGAGGTTTAAGTATATTGGTACCAAGCAAGCCACAACTAGGCCAATGGACACAAATCCTAACTCCAAACCATTTATGTTTCTAATTTTAATAAAAGCTACTCCTAATTACAAGACTAATTCCCTTAAGAAAGTTGTCAATCTATCCATCAACGGGAAAAGTCAACAAAAATAAGGATATTGCCACTATTATATAACATACTACTAAAAAATTAAAAAGCTAATAACAATTTAGTAACTAAACATACTAAAATCACATGTCACATGAAAATATACTAATAACAACATGAACAACAAACACGTATAAACAAATTAATATAACACATGACATGAGAATGTACTAGAAACAACATGAAAATAACTACTATACCAATCCGCCAAAACAACAGTTATACAAGAAGCCACCCCAACCAAAGATGTTGCATTGTCCCCAATGCAACAGAATATAATAGAGTAAAAATGAAGGAAGGTGCTCCCTGAATACTGCATCAATCGCTCTCCTCGCTATCAGAGTTTGAGTCCTCCTCGTCTCCTTCCTCCTCAGGCCACTCAGCTGGAATCTCATTATCCTCCACTGCCCTGCTCGATGGTAGCCTGTCCTGAGGCTTGAAGACCTTCCATAGCCCCTTTACACCCTTCCACATGCGAATGGAGAATTTATCTCGCTTCTTCTCCCTTTTGACCATTTGGGTGTGGGACTTCTCCAGGGTGTCCAGTGAGGTACTCAATGTGCCATGCCTTTTGGCCAGCTCAGTGTACGCTTTTTCCAGTGCTTTGAGGTGATCTCGCTGCTTCTTTTGATCTTCAATGTATTTCTGGAAGTCTTTCTTTGAGACATAGGCAGGTTCCTCAGATGTCTCCCCAGGCCCCTGGGAAAGCCCAGCCACTAGCTCGCGAATCACTTGTATTTCCTCGCCAAGCACAGCAAATGGTCATACTGTAGAGGATGACGGCTGCCTGCTCGGATCAACATAAGAGGAAGAGCCCATCTTTCTCTTCTTGCTCTTAATTGCTCCACCCTCTCCTCTTTCCTTCAAAGGATGAATAAGCTTCCCTGGATCTACCCAATTGTCCCCTGGAGCTTCTTCTACTCCAGCCAGTTAGCACAACTCGGTGATAAGTGATGGAAATATCAAAGAAGGGCTGTTTTGAAGCCGGTACTCTCTCAGTTCATTGATAAAGATCTCACCCACATTGAGCTGGATGTTATCGAGAATGAAAGCTATCATTTGAGCTCGAGTAACAGGGATGTTCCAAATGTTTGACACCGGGGAGATGTGACTGCATATAATGGCCAGCCATATCTTCGCCTCCGCGGTGAATTCTTTTGAGGTGATCCCTCTTTTTTAAGTGGCCCATGGAACATCTGCACCCGGACAAAGTTTAGACACTAGCCATTCTCCTGAAGCACAATCTTTCTCTCTGAATAGACCCATGTCATGGTTTTGGAAGTGATCGAAAGCATTGATATCTTCAGCTCCGAATCGCACCACCTTGCCTCGAATTCTCATACGTGGCTTCGTCAACCTGATAGCCGGGAGATTTGTGTAAAATTCCCTCACCCATTGTTCATTTGCTCGGAAAGTGTGACGACCCGGCCCGTCGTCACGGGAATTACCACCACGTTACATTGTAATTGTATGTTTTATGCTTTTATATCAGTGTTAAAGTCTATCGGGTGAGTTAGGAGTGATTTGGATTGGAAATGAGGCATATAGCCTTTGTGAAGGAAACTTGAATAAGGAAAGTCAACCCGGAGTTGACTATTTGGTTAGAGGGATCGGAATCGGATTCTGATGATTCGGTTAGTTCCGGGAGGTGATTTGTGACTTAGGGGAGCGATCGGAATTGAATTTGGAGGCCCGGTGTAGAAATAGGCTTGAATCGGCTAAGGTTGAATTTTGGCGAAATCCGAACGGTAGGTGAGATTTTGATCCGGGAGTTGGAATGGAATTCCGACAGTTGCAGTAGCTCTGTTAGGTGATTTTGGATGTGCCTGCAAAATTTCAGGTCATTCGGACGTCGTTTGACCGGGTTTTGATTGATTGTGTAAATCGGAATGTTTTAAGAAATTTAGGCTTGAATCCGTGTGTAATTGGTGATTTTGGTATTTAGGATGGTGTTTTTATGATTGGAACAAGTTCGTATTGTGTTTTGGGGTATGTTGGTGGTTTTCGTTGGGGTCCCGGGGGCCTCGGGGTGTTTTCGGATAGCCAAACAAGAGAAAATATGGAAAAATTGCAGAACTGGTGCACTACTTCTGTTGTTTTCGCTCCTGCGGAAATGGGAGCGCAGGAGCGAGTCCGCATGAGCGGATAAGAAGGCGCAGAAGCGGGATAGACCGCTGAAGCGGAGCTTGGCCCGCAGGAGCGGCTTCGCTGAAGCGAGTGGGCGATCGCAGAAGCGGTCCTGAGGCGCGATGGGGAGGACCGCAGAAGCGGGTGGTCGATCGTGGAGGCGAGTCCGCAGAAGCGGACTCTTGATCGCAGAGGCGGAGAGGACCGCAGGAGCGGATGAAAATCCACAGAAGCGGACGCGTAGGAGCGGTCCTTGGATCGCTGGTGCGGAAATGGCCAAAAGGGCCTGGTTTCGCAGAAGCGACCAAAAGGTCGCAGAAGCGGTTCCGCAGGGGCGGAATTTTATCCGCAGAAGCGAAAATCGCTGTGAGTTAAGTGTATCAGAAGTTAGAAAAATTTCAGAAACATTTCACACATTTGGGTCTCGGCTTTAAAGGCGATTTGGGCGATTTTGAAGAGAAATTCAAGGGAAATCATCAGGTAATCAACTATGGACTTAATCTATGGTTAGTATTGGTAATATTATGCAATTATATCATGAAAATGGAGGAATTTGGGGTAATTTATGGAGGATTTAGCCCTAGGCTTGAACTTTAGAAAATCAAGGTTTTGAATGGGCAAATGGAGTCCGAATTTGGTAAAATTGATATGCTTAGACTCGTATCGAGATGAGGATTCCGAATATGTGACTTTCGTAATTTTTCGAGAAACGTACCGAAAGTCGGGTTTTGACAACTTTGGGAATTTCGATGTAAATTGAGTTATATTGATTGGGTGTCGTCCCATTGGCCTAATTTGTTGTATTTCTACTGTATTTGATCAGATTCTACGCGTGCGGAGCTTGATTCTCGTGGCAAGGGCATTGCGGAATAGTCATCGCGCCGTATTGAGGTGAGTAATAGATGTGGGTGATGACCGGCGGGTTCGAAACCCCGGTATACCACTTTGTGACGCTGTATAGCGGCGAGACACGCACACTCTTGAGAGTGCGGGGTCGATCATGAACTGGAGACTATATATTAGTCCGACCTGTTGATATTGTATTATTGGCTATTCTCGAGCCGTTGAACCCCCTTCTTGGGCGGTTGAGTATACTTGTGGGCCGTGAGCCAGTTATTGGATCCCGCGAGGATCGTTATCATTGTCTTATCATATAGACATGCTAGTTTACTACTAGTCCGCAACTATTTCTGTTATTATGCTAATTCCAATCTCTGGAACTTGATATTACTGTTTTCCAACTGAAAAATGATAAAAGAGTTTTCAAAAACTACTTTTGAGCCTGCGAGGCTGTATCTGCATATTAGCTGACTAGTAGTGGATCGGGCTGCGCGCCGCAGCGAGATATATATGTTGGATCGGGCTGCACGCTGCAGTAAATCTCTATGAGATGTGCTTGGGCTGTAGGAGCCCCTCCGGAGTCTGAACCCCCACAGTGAGCATGGGTACCCACAAATTGGAGTCGGGCTACGCGCCGTAGCGGTCATATCATGCATTACATTGCATTTAGCTACATCTGCTAGATGTTATGCTATTTATTGGTATTTGTTGGTACAGGTACAGTGAATATTGATTCTATGACAGGGTAGCTGATTATAGTTTTACATAGTGCTTTATTGCGGATTTCTTATCTGCGCTGTCTTACCCTTGTTTATTACCACTGAGTCTGGCAGTACTCATTTTACTCCCTGCACCTTGTGTGCAGATCCAGGTACCTCTCAGTAGTGATCCAGTAGCGGTGCGAGGCGACATCCGTGGGATATACGAGGTAGCTGCAGAGTCCGCAGGACCCGATATTCCTTCCTACCGTCTTTTGATTTTGTATTGACATTTCTTTCCGCACTTGGTATTTTTGTAAACCTTTATACACTTACGTTCAGGTAGAGGCTCATGACTCTTGACCCTTTGGTCTATGGGAGTTAGTATATTTTGGGACTTGGTCTCCCCGTTGTTGGTATAAGTATTACTATTGTTTCATATTTTGAAATGCTTAAATGGGTTAAAGAGAGCTTCTAGCTTCGTTGTTGATATTGATTGGTCGGGCTGGCTTAGCAATGTGCTGGGCGCCATCACGGCCGGATTTGGGGTCGTGACAAGTTGGTATCAGAGCCTAGGTTTACTAGGCCTCATGAGTCTTGAGCCGGTTAGTAAGGTCTTGTGGATCGGTACGGGGACGCCTGTACTTATCCTCGGGAGGCTGCGAACCTTTAGGAAAACTTCACTTTTCTTGAACTCTGTCATGCGATCTTGTTGTTCTGAGAACTGAACTTCTATATTCTATTCTCTCGTAGATGGCGAGAACGCGAGCATCAGGACGAGGTGGACGACCTCCATTGCCACCTGTTAGAGGCCGTGGGCGCGGTCGTGCTAGAGGTAGAGGTAGGGCGGCCGAGGCAGTGCCAGCTGACCCGCCCGTTGTACCAGTTCAGGAGCAGCCCCCAGTGGTTGATGCCCCAGCAGCCTCAGTTCAGGGCCAGACTATATCTATTGCTATCCCTGGTCTTCAGGAGACTCTTGCTCAGATATTATCAGTGTGTTCCGGTTTGGCTCAGGTAGTTTCAGCTACCGCTACTGTAGCGACATCTCAGTCAGGAGGTGGTCAGCAGACCCCTGCAGCTCGCACACCTGACCCGGTTGTTCAGGGACTTCGGACGCCAGAGGCGGTCCCCGCTCAGGTGGTTGCACCGGTTATTCCTCCAGCTGCACCAGCTCCAGCTCCAGAGCATATGGTTCAGGTTATGCCCGATGACGAGCAGGCGTCGTCTTGAGAGATTTGGTAGACTTCAGCCACCCCATTTCAGTGGCGTTGAGGGCGAGGATGCCCAGGGTTTCTTGGATAAGTGTCAGAAGATGCTGCGTACGGCTGGTATTCTTGAGTCCAGCGGAGTTTCATTTACTACATTTCAGTTCACTGGTCCCGCATTTGATTGGTGGGAGGAGTTTGAGAGGCGTAGGCTTGCAAGAGCAGCACCTCTCACATGGCAGCAGTTCTCTACTCTCTTTCTAGAGAAATATGTACCTCAGTCTCGTCGCGAGGAGCTACGTCGCCAGTTCGAGTGGTTGATTCAGGGCGACATGTCTGTGACCCAGTATGAGCTTAGATTCACTCGGTTGGCTAGGCATGCCACATGGATGATCCCCACTGATAGGGAGAGGATCAGGAGGTTCATTGATGGCCTCAACTACTCTATCCGTATTCTTATGACCAGCGAGCGAGTTCTGTCATCATCGTTTGAGCAGTTTGCTGATATGGCACGCTCCATTGAGGCGGATCGTCGCCGAGAGAGAGAGGAGCGGGAGGCCAAGAGGCCTCGTGGTTCCGGTAGTTTCAGTGGTGCTCCGTCCAGAGAGCATTCCCAGCAGAGCAGAGGTCGCTCATCTAGACCTTCTCATTCAGGCCTCCCTGAACAGAGCAGACATCACTTAGTGCCCTCCCAGCCCAGAGTGCAGCACCTACTTCTTCAGCCCAGGGTTCTTCTGCGGCGAGGGGTTCCCTTCAGTACCCTTCTCCGGCACCGGGTGCATGTTATGAGTGTGGTGAGTTTGGTCACATGAGGAGACAGTGCCCTCGACTCCATAGGGACAGGACTCAGCAGAGGGATCAGCCCTCCTCTTCAGCACCATCTCAGGCTAGTAGAGGTGGAGGTCAGTCTTCTCGTGGTCGCCCCAGGGGCGAGGAGAGATCTGGTGGAGGCCAGGCGCGATTCTACGCACTTCCTGACAGGCGTGATGCAGTTGCCTCCGATGCAGTGATTACAGGTATCATTTCTGTCTGTCACAGAGATGCCTCTGTTCTATTTGATCCAGGATCCACATATTCTTACGTGTCCTCTTATTTTGCACATTATTTGGGTGCGACTCGTGGTAGTCTTGATTTGCCTGTTCATGTATCCACCCCCGTGGGTGATACGATTGTTGTGAATCATGTCTATAGATCCTGTGTTATATCTATTGGGGGTCTGGAGACCCAGGCAGATTTGTTATTGTTGGGGATGGTGGACTTTGATGTTATATTGGGTATGGACTGGTTGTCTCCGTATCATGCGATATTGGATTGTCATGCTAAGACAGTTACGTTGGCCATTCCTGGTATTTCTCAGATTGAGTGGCGGAGTTTGACCGATTTTGTCCCTAGCCGTGTTATTTCGTTCTTAAAGGCTCAGAAAATGGTTGAAAAATGGTGTTTATCGTACTTAGCTTTTGTGAGAGATGTGGGAGCTGAGTCTCCTAGCATTGATCCTGTACCTGTTGTGAGGGATTTCCCAGATGTATTCCCCTCAGACCTGCCGGGCATGCCGCCGGACAGGGATATTGATTTTGGCATTGACTTGGTGTCGGGCACTCAGCCCATATCCATTCCTCCTTATCGTATGGCACCAGCTGAGTTGAAAGAACTAAAAGAGCAGCTTCAGGAGCTTCTGGATAAGGGTTTCATCCGCCCTAGTATGTCCCCGTGGGGTGCGCCGATATTATTTGTTAAAAAGAAAGATGGTTCCATGCGAATGTGTATTGATTATAGGCAATTGAACAAAGTGACGGTGAAGAACAAGTACCCTCTACCGCGCATAGATGATTTGTTTGATCAGTTACAGGGTGCGAGGGTGTTTTCTAAGATCGATCTTCGTTCGGGCTATCATCAGCTGAAGATCGGGGACTCGGATA
Organism: Nicotiana noctiflora; assembly: GCA_032618575.1. Taxonomy (NCBI): domain Eukaryota; kingdom Viridiplantae; phylum Streptophyta; class Magnoliopsida; order Solanales; family Solanaceae; genus Nicotiana; species Nicotiana noctiflora. Next base: position 768,609 of record JASVEL010004705.1, on the reverse strand, counting down.
TTATGAAGACTGCATTCAGGACCCGATATGGTCACTATGAGTTTCTTGTGATGTCGTTTGGGCTGACCAACGCCCCAGCAGCATTTATGCATCTGATGAACAGTGTGTTCAGGCCTTATTTGGATTCATTTGTGATCGTGTTCATTGATGACATTCTAGTCTACTCCCGTAGTCAGGAGGAGCATGCTCAGCATTTGAGTATTGTGTTGGAGAGATTGAGAGAGGAGAAGCTATATGCTAAATTCTCCAAGTGCGAGTTTTGGCTCGATTCCGTAGCATTTTTGGGACATGTGGTGTCTCGTGATGGTATTCAGGTTGATCAGAAAAAGATAGAGGCGGTGCAGAGTTGGCCTAGACCGACCTCAGCTACAGAGATCAGGAGCTTTCTTGGTTTGGCGGGATATTATCGCCGGTTTGTTCAGGGATTTTCATCCATTGCTTTTTCATTGACTAAATTGACCCGGAAGGGTGCACCATTCGTGTGGTCGGATGAGTGCGAGGAGAGCTTTCAGAAGCTCAAGACACCTTTGACCACAGCTCCAGTGTTAGTATTGCCATCAGCTTCAGGTTCATATACCGTTTATTGTGATGCCTCGAGAGTGGGGATAGGTTGTGTGTTGATGCGGGAAGGAAAGGTAATTGCTTATGCTTCTCGGCAGTTGAAGCCGCATGAGAAGAACTATCCTGTTCATGACTTGGAGCTAGCCGCCATTGTTCATGCATTGAAGATTTGGAGGCACTATTTGTACGGCGTGTCTTGTGAGGTGTATACCGACCATCGTAGTCTCCGGCACTTGTTCAAACAGAAAGACCTTAATTTGAGACAACGGAGATGGCTAGAGTTGCTGAAGGATTATGACATTACTATATTATATCATCCGGGGAAGGCCAATGTGGTGGCCGATGCTTTGAGCCGGAAGGCGGTCAGTATGGGGAGCTTGGCATATATTCCAGCTGAGGAGAGGCCATTTGCTTATGATGTTCAGGTGCTAGCCAATCGGCTAGTGAGGTTAGATATTTCGGAGCCCAGCAGGGTATTGGCTTGTGTTGTATCTCGGTCATCTCTATATGATCGTATTCGTGAGCACCGGTATGATGATCCACATTTGGCTGTCCTGAGGGACAGAGTTCAGCATGATGATGCTAGAGATGTCACCATTGATAGTGACGGCGTATTGAGGATGCGGGGCCGGATATGTGTGCCCAATGTTGATGGCCTTCGTGAGTTGATTCTGGAAGAGGCCCATAGCTCGCGGTATTCTATCCATCCAGGAGTCGCGAAGATGTATCAAGATTTGAAACAGCACTATTGGCGGAGGAAGATGAAAATGGACATTGTCAGACATGTAGCACGGTGCCTCAACTGTCAGCGGGTTAAGTACGAGCACTGGAGGCCCGGTGGTGTATTTCAGCGCATTGTTATTCCTGAGTGGAAATGGGAGAGGATCACTATGGACTTTGTTACTGGACTCCCTCGGACGGCGAGGAAGTTTGATTCTGTATGGGTGATTGTGGATAGACCGACCAAGTCAGCTCACTTCATTCCAGTTAGTACTACCTACTCATCGGAGCGGTTGGCAGCGATCTTTATTCGAGAGATTGTTCGGTTGCATGGAGTTCCAGTGTCTATCATATCCGACAGGGGTACTCAGTTCACTTCTCAGTTTTGGAGAGCATTTCAGCGAGAGATGGGTACGCGGGTTGAGTTGAGTACTGCATTTCACCCCCAGACAGATGGGCAGTCTGAGCGTACTATTCAGGTTCTGGAGGATATGTTGCGAGCTTGTGTGATTGATTTTGGCGGTTCGTGGGATGAGTTCCTACCACTTGCTGAGTTTGCCTACAACAACAGTTATCAGTCGAGTATTCAGATGGCCCCGTATGAGGCATTGTATGGCAGACGGTGTAGATCCCCGTGGGATGGTTTGAGCCTGGTGAGGTTAGATTGATAGGGACTGAGTTAGTCCAGGATGCTCTGGATAGAGCAAAGTTGATCCAGGAGAGGCTTCGTACAGCACAGTCTCGTCGGAAGAGTTATGCGGACCGTAGAGTTCGAGAGTTGTCTTTCATGGTTGGTGACAGAGTATTGTTGAAGATTTCACCTATGAAGGGTGTCATGAGGTTTGGGAAGAAAGGAAAGTTGAGTCCCAGGTACATTGGTCCTTTTGAGATACTTAGGAGAGTTGGAGAGGTGGCATATGAGTTGGCCTTGCCGCCCAGCTTATCCAGCGTTCATCGAGTATTCCATGTGTCTATGCTCCGGAAGTACATTGGAGATCCGTCTCATGTATTAGATTTCAGCACCATTCAGCTTGATGGTGATCTATCCTATGATGTGGAGCCTATTGCCATTTTGGGACGGCAGGTGAGAAAATTGAGGTCTAAGGAGATTGCATCAGGTTAAGGTTCAGTGGAGAGGTCGACCCGTGGAGGAGGCCACTTGGGAGATCGAGCGGGAGATGCGGAGCAGATATCCTCACTTGTTTGAGACTTCGGGTATGTTTCTTGACCCGCTCGAGGACGAGCGTTTGCTTAAGAGGGGGAGAATGTGACGACCCGGCCCGTCGTCACGGGAATTACCACCCCGTTATGTTGAAATTGTATGTTTTATGCTTTTATATCGGTGTTAAAGTCTATCGGGTGAGTTAGGAGTGATTTGGATTGGAAATGAGGCATATAGCCTTTGTGAAGGAAACTTGAATAAGGAAAGTCAACCCGGAGTTGACTATTTCATTAGAGGGCTCGGAATCAGATTCTGATGATTCGGTTAGTTCCGGGAGGTGATTTGTGACTTAGGGGAGCGATCGAATTGAATTTGGAGGCCCGGTGTAGAAATAGGCTTGAATTGGCTAAGGTTGAATTTTGGCGAAATCCGAACGGTAGGTGAGATTTTGATCCGGGAGTCGGAATGGAATTCCGACAGTTGCAGTAGCTCCGTTGGGTGATTTTGGATGTGCCTGCAAAATTTCAGGTCATTCGGACGTCGTTTGATCGGGTTTTGATTGATTGTGTAAATCGGAATGTTTTAAGAAATTTAGGCTTGAATCCGTGTGTAATTGGTGATTCTGGTGTTTAGGATGGTGTTTTTATGATTGGAACAAGTTCGTATCGTGTTTTGGGGTATGTTGGTGGTTTTCGTTGGGGTCCCGGGGGCCTCGGGGTGTTTTCGGATAGCCAAACGAGAGAAAATATGGAAAAATTGCAGAACTGGTGCACTGCTTCTGTTGTTTTCGCTCCTGCGGAAATGGGAGCGCAGGAGCGAGTCCGCAGGAGCGGATAAGAAGGCGCAGAAGCGGGATAGACCGCTGAAGCGGAGCTTGGCCCGCAGGAGCGGCTTCGCTGAAGCGAGTGGGCGATCGCAGAAGCAGTCCTGAGGCGCGATGGGGAGGACCGCAGAAGCGGGTGGTCGATCGCGGAGGCGAGTCTGCAGAAGCGGACTCTTGATCGCAGAGGCGGAGAGGACCACAGGAGCGGATGAAAATCCGCAGAAGCGGACGCGTAGGAGCAGTCCTTGGATCGCTGGTGCGGAAATGGCCAAAAGGGCCTGGGTTCGTAGAAGCGACCAAAAGGTCGCATAAGCGGTTTCGCAGGGGCAGAATTTTATCCGCAGAAGCGAAAATCGCTGTGAGTTAAGTGTATCAGAAGTTAGAAAAATTTCAGAAACATTTCACACATTTGAGTCTCGGCTTTAGAGGCAATTTGGGCGATTTTGAAGAGAAATTCAAGGGAAATCATCAGGGTAATCAACTATGGACTTAAACTATGGTTAGTATTGGTAATATTATGCAATTATATCATGAAAATGGAGGAATTTGGGGTAATTTATGGAGGATTTAGCCCTAGGCTTGAACTTTAGAAAATCAAGGTTTTGAATGGGCAAATGGAGTCCGAATTTGGTAAAATTGATATGCTTAGACTCGTATCGAGATGAGGATTCCGAATATGTGACTTTCGTAATTTTTCGAGAAACGTACCAAAAGTCAGGTTTTGACAACTTTGGGAATTTCGATGTAAATTGAGTTATATTGATTGGTTGTCGTCCCATTGGCCTAATTTGTTGTATTTCTACTGTATTTGATCAGATTCTACGCGTGCGGAGCTTGATTCTCGTGGCAAGGACATTGCGGAGTAGTCGTCGCGCCGTATTGAGGTGAGTAATAGATGTGGGTGATGACCAGCGGGTTCGAAACCCCGGTATACCACTTTGTGATGCTGTATAGCGGCGAGACACGCACACTCTTGAGAGTGCGGGGTCGATCATGAACCGGAGACTATATATTAGTCCGACCTGTTGATACTGTATTATTGGCTATTCTCGAGCCGTTGAACCCCCTTCTTGGGCGGTTGAGTATACTTGTGGGTCGTGAGCCAGTTATTGGATCCCGCGAGGATTGTTATCATTGTCTTATCATATAGACATGCTAGTTTACTACTAGTCCGCAGCTATTTCTGTTATTATGCTAATTCCAATCTCTGGAACTTGATATTACTGGTTTTCCAACTGAAAAATGATAAAAGAGTTTTCAAAAACTACTTTTGAGCCTGCGAGGCTGTATCTGCATATTAGCTGACTAGTAGTGGATCGGGCTGCGCGCCGCAGCGAGATATATGTTGGATCGGACTGCACGCCGCAAGAAATCTCTATGAGATGTGCTTGGGCTGTAGGAGCCCCTCCGGAGTCTGAACCCCCACAGTGAGCACGGGTACCCAAAAATTGGAGTCGAGCTACGCGCCGTAGCGGTCATATCATGCATTGCATTGCATTTAGCTACATCTGCTAGCTGTTATGCTATTTATTGGTAATTGTTGGTACAGGTACAGTGAATATTGATTCTATGACAGGGTAGCTGATTATAGTTTTACATAGTGCTTTATTGCGGATTTCTTATCTGCATTGTCTTACCCTTGTTTATTACCACTGAGTCTGGCAGTACTCATTTTACTCCCTGCACCTTGTGTGCAGATCCAGGTACCTCTCAGTAGTGATCCAGTAGCTGTGCGAGGCGACATCTGTGGGATATACGAGGTAGCTGCAGAGTCCGCAGGACCCGATATTCCTTCCTATTGTCTTTTGATTTTGTATTGACATTTCTTTCCGCACTTGGTATTTTTGTAAACCTTTATACACTTACGTTCAGTAGAGGCTCATGACTCTTGACCCTTCGGTCTATGGGAGTTAGTATATTTTGGGACTTGGTCTCCCCGCCGTTGGTATAAGTATTACTATTGTTTCATATTTTGAAATGCTTAAATGGGTTAAAGAGAGCTTCTAGCTCCGTTGTTGATATTGATTGGTCAGGCTGGCTTAGCAATGTGCTGGGCGCCATCACGGCCGGATTTGGGGTCGTGACAGAAAGGTTCGGGAGCAAAACAGTTCCATCCCATTGCTACTAGCCTTCGATGGAATTCTGGAAGGCGTTCCTAGACATTTTCCATCTCTATGCCACTCTCCGGGAGTAACTTCTTCGAAATCAGCTTGGCATAGTATCTTTCTTTTCATTCTACTGATAGAAACCGATGTTGATCAAATGCGTGCTCCTCATCCACAGGGCTGTCACTTGAGGATCCTTTGGGATTTTCACTCATTGTTCAATTATAATACCAGTGTTTCAATCGATTTTGTTTCAAAAGTGGTCTATCGACCACTTTTTAGCCTCTGAAGTCGCAATTGCGACAGACCTTTCGCAATTGCGAAGGTCAAATTTTCCTGGACAGTTAGCAATTGCGATGTTTTTATGGGAATTGCGAGGGCTGAAGTTTCGCAAATGCGAACTAATTTTCGCAATTGCAAAAACTGGCCCTGCATTTTCCTACAGCTACTGGTTTGGCCTTTCCGGGTCATCCCACCTGCTCAAATCAACTCCAAAAATTCTCAAACTTGGCAGATTAGTTCAATATAATATTCTAAGCTATTCTAAAATAGAAAATTTCAAAAATTACGAAAATTTTGTAAAACGATGGGTTGCCTCCCACCAAGCGCCCCATTTAACGTCGTGGCACGACGCAAATAACAATACCACTTTTCTCGCCACTTGGATGATATGAATTGGGCCCCTAGCTTGGAATCAATCTTGTGACCACGAGCGATGTGGGGTGGTAATTGGATGTTCGAGCCAATACTTAAAATTTTCATTTCGCATTTCTTGACTTTCAAGTGAGGAATGTCGTTTTGATTTCTTGCCTCCTCAAATTGTAAAATGTATGGCCAAAGTTGTTCCTCCTCGCATTCCTTCATTGATTCATGCGGTTCAACTCCCGTGTCACCACACAATTCCAAGGTTGAAAAATGCTTGGAATGTGACTTTAAGCCTACACTTTGCAATTCTTCTATGTTGACATCCTCTTTTTTTCCCGGATTAGAGTCAACAACAACCACATTAGCATTCACACCTGACTCCAATTTCATATTTTTGCCGGCATTAACAACACTTATTGAGTTGGTTGGCGGATGTTCATCCATTTGTGAGTGCAATCCTTAGGGTGAAAAATCATTTTGAAGACTAGTCTCCAAGAGATGTTCCAAGGCACTTTGCTCCTTGTTTCCTTCTTCAAGTAGACACTCAAACATGAGTTTGAACTCTCCACTTTGGCCATGCTCCACTTCTTCCAATTCCATATCCCTATAATTCTTACCAAAACAAGTAGAATCATCATAGTGGGGGCTTGGGGAAGGGACTAACAAATAAGCACAATCATCCCAATGACCATTTTAGAAACCACACTTATCACAAATACTCCACTCATGGGTTTGGAATTGTGCGCACAATCCACCCCCGGGAGAATTTAAACAATTTTGCCACGAGTGTGGTCTTCCACAATAAGAACAAGGATTATCAAAATATGAACAACTACCATCCGACCCATTTTTGTTATATGATGCCATTTTTCAAAATTAAGAAAATAAGCAAGAACTAAACAAGAAAAATAGACCCAAGGTAAGAAAAATAATTACACAAATATTCACAAGTTTGGACCAAAGCACTTTCGCTTACTTCTCAAACAACCTAAATTACGCCAAATTGTTCCTCGGCAACGGCGCCATTTTTGGTAACGTCCAATTCCACTGCTAAAAAGCAATAGACATGGTCGTACGCAATATATTTACCCAACTATGAGTCGGGGTCGAATCCCACAGAGAACAATATGTAGGCGATTAGGAATGCAAGAAAATTATCGCTAGTCGCGCTAAGCCAAACACTTAAGATTTTGGGTTGAAAAGATTTCTATATCTAAATGCGAAAATGTAAACTAACATAGAAAGCAATTAAAATGATCAATGGCTACAAGTATGAATGCATCGGGAATTACACTCAAGTAACGATCCAATGTATTTCACGATTTTACAAGTATGAGCGAGTTTATGTTAATTAGCCACGGATAATAATTCTTAATTAGCTTCTTCCGAAGACTAACAAGACTTCCTAATTGAATTATCCCTAATCACAATTAGAAGATTAAGCACACCCGATTGGCTACAAGTAGTTCAATCCTATCCCTAGGTAGAATCTATAAAATGAGGGTTAACGTCTCAAGTTCTTGTTAATTAATCTTTCCCAACTCCGAATTATCTTTCCCAAAATTAATTCAAAGTAAATGGGCGAGTCCTAGAGTTAGCTATTCTCTTTGGAAACATTAAAGAACAAGAATAATTAAAGTAACAATAACTCACTTCATAAATATATAAAAATCATTCAATACATAAGCACAACAAGGTATTTAATCCACACTTTAAATATGAATATTCCCATAAACAAGATTCAAGTGTTGGAAATAAATACTACACACTTAGATATACAATACAAAGCAAGGAAATGAAGAAATAAACATAAATGGGTAAGAAATCCTTAACCACAAGCTTTAATCTTCAAGATCCAAGTGTGTGTGCAAAACCCTAGCCTCCAAAACTTGTTCTCTTTAAGCCAAAAATATGTCCAAGATGCCAAAGATGATAATAATGTCTGTTTGGACGAGTATAAAAATGATTTGGGGTTCAGATTTGTGAAATTCCAATATTGCCCAGAACTGAAGCACGACCTTCGCAATTGCGAACATATGGTCACAATTGCGACCCATGCTTAGACTGCCAAGGTTCGCATTTGCGAAGGCTTCTTCGCATTTGCGAAGATTGACTTCTTCAGTTGACTTCACATTTGCGAAGTTGATCTTCGCATTTGCGATGCCTCTCTTTTCCTGCCCACTTCGCATTTGCGAAGTTGATCATCACATTTGCGATGGTTCTCCTTTTCTGCTCACTTCGCAATTGCGAAGGTTCCCTTCGCATTTGTGATTACTGAGGCCATTTCCCAGATTTTCTCTTTTTTTGACTCATTTTGACTTGTTTTCACTTGGTTTATTTCCTATTACTTCTAAATCACATACAACATGTAAAATAGAAGTAATTGGCATCAAATACACAATTTTATTGCTCAAATACAGCAAAAGTATTAATTTAAAGACAAGATGAGATGGTAAAATACCAACTCATCAGTGATAGGGCTGCCTAACATCAAGCTCAAGGAAGACAAAGTTTATGAAAGTGGTAATCACCACCTACTTGTGCAAGGAGGAAGCAGGTAAGATCCTCTTTTAGATGCAAGAAAATGGTAATCACCACCAGAACAATGGAACTGGTCTATATGGTTCTCTATGGTCCAATGAGAACATTAAGCAGTTGCGCTAAAAAAATATGTGATGATGCTTGTTGATGATTACTCTGGGTTTACTTGGACATTATTTCTAACATCTAAAGATGAAGCATTTGAGATGTTTACTTCTTTTGTTAGAAAAACGCAAAAACAGCTAGGTAATCAATTTGCATCAATAAGGTCTAATCATGGAACTGAATTTGAAAATGATAAGTTCGCTAAATTTTTGCATGCTACATCATAAATTGTTGCATGACTAGACCTCTTGTTAAGAAGATTCCCTATGAGTCACTTAAAGGGAGAAAGATAAATATATGACATCTTAGGGAATTTAGATGCAAGTGCTTTATGCACAACAATGACAAAGAATCCAGGTAAGTATGATCTCAAAAGTGATGAAGGAGTATTCGCGGGATACTTTTCACACACTAAAACTTTTAAGATATACAGTAAAAAAATATGTGTGTAAAAAAAGTGTATATGTTATTTTATTTGAAAACTAACATTCTTTCTCAGATGGAAGAACAGGATAATGAAAAGATTGGGATGATAAGAAATTCAAATGGTGAAACCACAGTCCATCCGGAATATACATCATAAGAAGGAACAAGTCCTTCCACCCAGGGCAACATGATAGGGGGAATTGACTAAAGAGGAATTGATTCTCAAACCTCGAGGGAACCTGTTCATGAATCTATTCCTCAGTAGCAAAACTAGGAAGGAACATCCAAAGATATTGACACTTTAATTGAAACACCCAAGAAATTAGATATAGGTGAACCTGGTTCATCTGTTGATCAAATTTTGTATAAGGGAATCATTGGTTCTCTTTTATATCTCACTACTAGCAGACCTGACATTGTCTGCAGTGTAGGTCTTTATGCTCGATTTCAGGCAAATCTAAAGGAGTCCCACGTGACTAATGTAAAAATAATATTTACATATTTAAAGGCACCACTAACATTTGCCTTTGGTATCCAAAAGGTAGAAATTTTAACCTACTGGGATATGCTGACGCTAATTATGTAGGTTTCCTAGTGGATAGGAAGAGCACCTCAGGTATGGCATACTTCCTTGATTCATGTCTTGTGTTCTGGGATACTAAAAAGCAAAATTTAGTGGCCTTATCTACTACATAAGGTAGGTATCTTGTTGTTGCTTTACGATTGTGCTCAATTGTTGTGGTTCAAGCAGCAATTGACGGATTTTTGTATTGAATTTTGTTGCATCCCTATTTTTCTGATAACACTAGTACTATTAGTATGACTAAAAATTTGGTTCATTATAAGAAAACTAAGCACATAGATGTTAGACACAATTTTTTTAGGGACAACTATGAGAAAGGCTTCATGATTATGGATTTTTGTTCTACTGACAAGAAAATTGCTAATATCTTCAAAAACTCCTTTAGTAGAGATCACTTTAAGAGAAACGGGTTGAATTAGGGATGATTAAGATCACCTAAAAGGACTAGTTCAGGGTTAAATGAAAATAAATTGGAAAAAAATTTGGTTAGAAAGTCTGTAAATTGTGTATAATTAGATTACATCTTGCTCAGTCTCATACTTTCCATAGTATTTTCTTGTTCCATATTTAAATGACTCATAGATCTCTAATTATATTTTCTCTATTTTGGAAAATTTAGACTTATACAAGAGAATTATCAGTAAAGAACTTGGTTCATCAAGATAACACAGTATGTTTTCTACTCTTTACATAATTTGAAATAACAATATTTGGATCATGAGCAGAGTCCTACCAAATACCAAAGTTCTTGTGAACATATCCATTACAAGTGAAACGGTTACGTTCAAGACTCTTGACCATATTAAACAACCTAGATTCTTTTAAGTCTACTACTTAGAAGGAAGAAAGTAGTTTTTCTGAAATTGAACAGGTACCTTCTGATTCTAAAGTTTCTCCTAAGATAATTCAAAAGGTTGTTGCAAATATTGAAAATAGATTTGTAGGATCTATAGCATGTGTTGAGACTATAGAATCTAGCAAAGTTGGTGGTAAAAATGAAAAACAAAATGAGCAAGGGTGCTAGGAGTACTGAGAGAGGAAAGGGGACAGGAGTCGGTGATTGTTGACCCACAACTATAAGTTTAACCAAAGACGCATGTGCAATGGTTGTTTGGGGAGATGAACATGGTTCATCTGTAGAGGAAACCCTCACATACCTGCAGAAGAAAGTGATGAAAGCTATAATCCAGCTTCTTGATAGAGGCATTAATGGCACCAAAACTCATTCCATTCCCTATGGATTCACTCTCACAACTGTGGTTGCACATTTCAACGTACCTATGAAAAAGTGGGAGGTTGGTACAAACATGGATCATTTTTGGATTAATACTCAGCTTGTTGCAATTATGAACTCAATGTCACTCCTAAAAAATGGAGTTCATCAAAAAAGGCACTAGTGAATAACAAGGTCAGAGAGTGGGTGCAAGAAAGTGAGTCTAAGGATGCTGAGATTGAAAGGATAAAGAAGATGTTGGTTGAGGTGGAGACTAAAAGAGATTCTCTCAAAACTGAGATGACAAGGCAAAAAGAGAAGAATGATGGCATTCTTCAAGATATGCTGAAACTCCTCCATGTCAAAAAAAGGCACCTAGTTCTTCCCAGCCTTTAGCCTCCTAGCCTAGTGTAGATCAACCAATGACTCAATTTGGGATTTCCAGTATTTTTATTTCTTCTTACGCTTTGTGGTAGTATCTAATCAACCATCAATGTAATTCACTGTCATTCGCTCAAACTGTTTGTTTATATTTCTTTGATGGTTAAAAATTCTAAGCTTGAACTATGATAATTAATCCATCAGTACATTTGAAGTAGCCCAACGACCATAAGTTAGCTTTAAAATTTGATTATCTCACATTTTTATGCAACTTTTCGATGATTTCAAAAAGGGAAAAAAGGATGTGCTTTAAACACGTGATGTTTACACTTTGAATAGTGATGTTTATAACCTAATGTACTTGGTCCTTGAGGAGAAGTGAAGCATTTCTAACTTTGCATTGATGTTGAGCTGAGCTTTGGCAGGGCCTAACTGTATGAAAAGCATAGAGTTGTCATCATTAAAAAGAGGGAATTTGGTGGCCCAAGTAAATGTTAGTTTTGAAGACTGACAATGGAACACAAGCATGAACCAGGTCCATCTCGGTGGTTCATCCTCCAGGTTCATAAAAATGGATAGATTCGAGTATTTGGGATGCACGTGAAGGAGATAAGAATAGCTTAGTGTATTTAATATTTCCTAATCGAAAAGGTTGCATTATTGATAAGGATAAGGATTCCTTAATCATAGAGAACACTATCTAAGATAGGGAAGGAGTAACAAGTTGAAATTTACTAGAACTCTTCAACCAGGGAAGAGTTGCATCAGAACTCTAGCTATTTAATCATCTACTAACTCTATATATTGCAGGATGTTCTCATATTATGGTGTTGCACAAAAAATGCAAAAGTTAAACATGAATTGAGAGCAAAATAACAAGGCTTTTTGCAAGCAGTTCGTGTGTGATTCAAGTGTGCAAACCTAAAGCTGCATGAATCGGATTGAAGAACCAACTCCATAAAGAGTTTTTATGTGTCTTTCTTTATTTTTAGTTAAATTGTAGTAGGTATTTTATATTGTACCTTTAAGTTTTATCTAGAGGCAGTTGTAATATGTACTCAGAGTATTCAAGTTAGAGTTAACTTGGAGTTGTCATAACAGTTAGAGGCTGTGTGCTAAAACGGGATTATAGGTAATCCTTAGGTTTACAGAGAGTTTTGTAAATGCTATTTTGACTCAGTGATTTAGTGAACTGTTGGGAAAAATCCTACTGAGTAGTAGGTCGCAATTTTTTTACCTTATGAGTTGGGTGTTTTCCATGTAAAAATACTTGTGTTCTTTACTTTCTACATTTATTATTCTGCAACCATAGCAGAAGGAACACATAGAAGAACGAAGTCCTTCTATAATCAGTTTAAGCAAAATATTGGTCACCACACAAATCACCCCCATGTGTGGTATTAAAGTATAAAACATCAATTTGTTTTCCCTTATGTGAATAATTTAGTTTTTCCGAGCTCATAAGTAAGTTGGAATAAAAGTTGTCATTGATATAGAGTGCGATGAATTGCAGAAAACAAGGAAAGTTATTTGGATCCCAGGAAAAAGAGAAAGATCCGCAAGTATAAGACCTTTAATTAAGGGGTAATGTGAAAATTTTCAGTAAGTCCAATTAAAGATTTGAAACTTGAATAGTTAACATGGAATATGATAATGAAAATCAGTTCGGTAATGAGAAAAAATGTATAATTACCATAAGGAATATGTCCAACAAGTGTAAGAATCACAAAGTGAGTAGAATGATGACCGAGCTTAGTTATTGATGCTAAAGTGATCACCAAAAAGCTATAAAATCATTTCTATTTATGTGTTATGAGGACAGTGCCATTGCATGCGACTCTTCAATTTAGTCTACATGCCAAAGACTAGTTCACAATAATACTATAAGTGTTTTCATGGTGTGCTTAAGAAGATAATCAAGTGTGGGAACTATAACTCATGAATGATGTAGACAAGAGAGCTATGTTGAAAGAAGTTCACTACTTAGCCTAGGTAGGATATCGACTTTCAGACACCAAAGATAATTGAGTTGTTGTCTAGTACAGGACATGTTCCTCTTTGGTAGCCGAAGTGAAGGAGAAACGGTTTGATGATCCCTACTTGTTGTAGCTGAGGTAATTCACATGCATAAGACGATTGCTTTTTAACAGGGGAAAAGTGATGGTACTTTGAGGTACCAGGATAGATTGTGTGTTCCAACCACAGAAGGACTTAGCGAGGGAGGAAGATTTTAGAAGACTATAACTCCAGGTATTTAATCCACCTAGGTTTCCCAAAGATGTATCATGATCTTAAGGAGATTTATTGGCGGAACGACATGAAAAAGATAGTTGTAGACTTTGTGGCCAAGTGTATGAGATGTCAGTAAGTGAAAGTCGAGCAGCAAAACACCAAGTGTTTATCTCAGAACACACACATCCTTTAGTGGAGATGGTAAATATAGACCTTATAAAAAGATTATCTCGCTCATTTTGAAAGCATAATTTTTATGGGTAAAGGTGTAGATTTCCAATTAGTTGGTTCGATGTTAGTGAAGTGGAGTTGTTGGGACAAGCTTTGGTGAATCAATTTATGGAGAAAGTCAAGTTGATTCAAGTGCATTTGAAGACAGCTTAGTGTCGCTAAAAGTCCTATTCGAACATGCAACATAGAGACCTAGAATTTCAAGTAGAGGATTGGGTGTTTCTAAAAGTTTAGTCTGAGAAAGGTGTTATGAGAGTTAGGAAGAAAGGAAAGCTCAATCCCAAATACATCAGCCCATATATGATCCTATGAAGGATCCAATAAGTAGCTTATGAGTTGGATTTTCTACCATAATTAGCGGTTGTACGCTAGTATTTCACGTGTCAAGTTATAATAATCAATTTTCCATTATTCCAGTATCATGTCAAGTAATTGTATTTCTAGTATTCAGAACTCATGTTAGAACATTCAAACCAGTTCAATACTCAAATACTCATGTCCGTCCAGTATTCAGATATTCATGCCAACTTTTTACTCAAATATTAATGTCAGTTCGTTGATCAGATGCTCATGTCATTTCAGTACTCAATTGATCGTACCATTTTAGATTTACATATCCACGTTAGTTCAGAATTCACATATCCATAACAGAAAAGTATTCATGTATATGTTTCATGTTATGCATATTTTGATTCCTATGGAGCTAGTGCTATGCTTAGTTAGCTGATAGGTATTTTGGAGAAATGTCGAAGGTAACTAACCTTCTCATTCAGACCTTATATTACAATCTTGCATGTCTTTCACTATTTAGTAAGTTTAGTATCCATTCAATCTACTTCCTATTCAGTTCAACATCTCATCTGTTCAATAATCATGTATTCTTTTAGTTTAGTATGCACGTGTTCATAGAATTTAATTGTTCATGTGTTTCCATCAGTCCTGCTTAACATCCAAAGTTAGTCGTAGATACAACCGGAATAATCATTCAAGGATGAATGATCCCAAGGGGTGGATAAAAACACCCTAGATGGATGTGTTAAATGAGTACTAATGTGATCTTTTAGACATGTGAAGCCCTATCGAGATGAGTTTGGGTAATGTAACACTCTGTAAATCTGAATTAGTCGTGTGTGGACGATGTCTATTAATATAATGGATATAAACTGGATGATAATAAGTGTATGGGGCATATCATAAGTAACTTGGGGTTCAAGGAGAGACATATCTAAGCCATATTGGAAAATTACATGAAAGACTAGAATTCCAAATGGGTAACCACAAGAACACACATTACATGAAAATATCCACATATATATATAAGGTGTTATGTGATTCACAACCTATCAAATGAAAGTGTTTTTAGTCTAGTTTCTAACGCTTCAAACCGTTTGTCCTTTGGACATTCCTTCAAGAAGTTATGACCAAATTACCAAAGGCTGACAGAGGAGTGTGCAAATGCGAATCATACGAGGCCGCGTGCGAAAAGTGGGGTTGGCAGTGAAGTTTTAGCATAGCATCCATGTCAGCATCCGAGCTCCTGAGATGAGTGAATTGGGGATGCGAAGCATTCGGGGCTGCCTTAAAATCTGGGCCTATAAATACAATTTCAGGGTCCATCTTCCTCCATTTATTTTGGACAAATTTTAGGGTTTTCCTCCACTCTGTCAAGACCTCCAACCCCTCCCATATATAAGGTAAAAATACCCATTATTGTGGTGTGAATTCCATTATTTCTACACTAGTATTGACGAAATATACACATAAAATACTTAGATCTTCACGAGATTTCTTCAAGAACTCAAAGGAGGATTTTGCAGGACCTTTTCCAAAAAGGTAATCATGTACCCTTAGACTTACATGTATGAATTTATCAAGGGAATAAGAGTATGAATATGCATTGGAACTCCTGGTATGGTGATTGGAAGCTGTAAGTTCCCAATTTAATTACATAATTATTCTATGATGGATGTTTATTGGTTGGGTGTGGATGGATGGTCAAATATGTGATGTTAGAAGTTATAAATTGGTTAATCATGATGGTGAGATACATTGTTGATGAATGGTGGTGGTTGGATGAACTAATTATGTTGTCTTGAGATGTAGAGATGCCTATGAGGTGTTTGGTAATATGCCTAAATGGCTTAAGTTATGGAATTTGTTACTAATATTTTTCCATTAGATGTTGCTATTGTAGACTGAAGGTTCTTAGTATTGTGGATCATTGTAGTATCACTAAGGGGCAAACTTGAGGTATGTGTGGCTAACTATCTTTACATTTGGGAATGTCTATGATTCTCCCTATGTCCCATTCATTATGACTATTACTAGTTTCTTCAGAAAGGAATTATGCCTTATTTCCATGAATAGTCATAGAACTTCTATTCTCTAGCTTCATAACTTATTCATGACTTTCCTTCTAAACGTTGTGAAATCGGTGCATAATCAATATAGACTTAGGTTTGATGCCCATGAGTCTCAGTATAGATTACTCAGTATGTCATAAACAGTTGAAGTTTTAATATTTATAATCAGTTCATGAATACACGTCCCAGTCTAGTTCTATTTAGCATTCGGGTATGACGTAATTTATTATGATTCTGTATTTCAGTTTCATGTATTGTAGTATGGTTTTTTGGATTTTAAATCCCTAAATGTTGAACCCCTGTCTTTGGGCTGGAGGCCGCAGTTAGTGCTTTATGCAACTTTGGGCGTGAGGCCGCAGTTATGTATACGAATATTTGGGACTGAGGCTGCAATTTTTGCACATATATATTAGGCCTCAAGCCACTATTTAATATTGAGATAAATAGGTAATTCATCATTCAGAAGAGGGAGTATTCATATCCTTACTTCCTTTATTTAGTTCAGTTATAATCTATCATTTCAGTTATAAGTTATTAGTTATTATCTCAGTTATCAGTTATCAGCTATCAGTTATCATTTCACTTTCAATTTCAATTATCAATAATCAGTTCTTAGTTATCAGCTCAATATTAGTTTAACCATTTATAATTCTTTCTTCCAGTTGATTTACATACTAGTGCAATTCAAATGTACTGATGTCCCTTTTTGCCTGGGGTCTGTATCTCATGATACAGGTAGTGATTTACGGGTTGGTGATTCAGAGCGCTAGCATTCTCGTACCAGCTATTTGGTGATCCGTAGTTCTTCCAGGGCATTATTATTACTTTACAGTCTTTTAGTATTTACAGACAGTCAGTGTTTTCAGTACTCCAATAGAGGCTTCATAGACTAGAGTAACAGTTAGACAGAGTCACAAGTTTTTTGTGTTAAGCAACGTTGGCTACACACATGTTTAAGCTTCTATTACTGTTTCCACACTTTGATTTTATCATTCATACTTTCAGTATATCAACGTGTGTTAGTTTACCTTCCGTATTTAGTACGTTATGATATCACATGTTGATTATGTTAGCCAGTTGGTTTTCTCGGCCACATGTTGTTAGGCCTCGAGTGTCGTATTACGTCCAGGCTCAGGTTTGGGGCGTGAATAATACTGTCTGAACTAAAGACAATAGTATATAAGAAAAGAGACACCAAAACTGCGATCGAGAATTCTATTCTACCTCGTCTCTCAATGATCAAATCTTCCACAAGCCTCAGCTACTGATGACTAGATCGGACACCTAGATCTGCACAATTAAGTGCAGAGTTTAACATGAGTACAACTGACCTAATGTACTGAGCAAGTATCATAGCTAACCTCAGAGAGATAAAAGAAGCATGAATTATAAATGATAATTTCTGTAACCTGTACAATTTCATAAACTCAACAAGCATAGAACAATAATATGATCAAAACATAAAGCACAAAAAACATCTAGGTGTGCATAATTACTCAAGTTCTCTGCTCCATCACTGATACAACATATAAAGATGATATGCAAATTAATGAGGTAATTAACCACAGAAATTACAAGTAAACATGAAATGCAAAATCCAACATATACACTGGAAATATTTTCCTCAATATTTCCATACCGTACCAAACCATTGATTAGTCTCCTCAAATCCGCATGCACACTACCAAGAAGGCACATGAGAGGGTGTCCCTAGGGGGATTCATTCATATCCACACGCAGCACGGACAATTCAACATGCGATCAGCCCAGTGTGGTCACATGCTCAATATCAGAATAAGATCGGCCTAGTCATAGGAATAACAACACAATCCATCAGACATGATCACGGGCTCAATATCAAAATCCGTTCGTGTGCTTACATGCATAACAACATAATTTGTCCGCGTGGTCATATGTATAATAACACAATCCGCTCGGTGTGGTCACATGCATCTAGTATAAATTATATCACACAAAAGCAAATATACAAGAATACATATATATGATGAATAAATATTAGACTTTATGCTCCTACACTTATATAATGACTAGCTAAAGTGTAAACATGTGTAGCGTAAGCTATCATATCTCAAATCGGTAATTTTTTTAGAGAATTGTCAAGTTCATTTAGGGAATTACCCTCTATGTAACCTTAAAGATGGATGAACTAGTTCACAACAAGGTTACACATATAAAAAATATGACAACTAAAGCTTAACATGTGACGACCCGGCCCGTCGTCACGGGAATTACCACCCCGTTATGTTGTAATTACATAATTCATGCTTTTATATCGGTGTTAGAGTCTATCGGGGAAGTTAGGAGTGAATTGAAATGAAAATGAGGCATATAGCCTTTTTGAAGGAAACTTGAATAAGGAAAGTCAACCCGGAGTTGACTATTTAGTTAGAGAGCTCGGAATTGAATTCTGATAATTTGGTTAGTTCCGGGAGGTGGATTGTGACTTAGGGGAGTGATCGGAATTGAATTTGGAGGCCCGGTGTAGAAATAGACTTGAATTGGCTAAGGTTGAATTTTGGCGAAATCCGAACGGTAGGTGAGATTTTGATCCGGGGGTTAGAATGGAATTCTGACAATTTCTGTAGCTTCGTTATGTGATTTTGGATGTGTCTGCAAAATTTCAGGTCATTCGGACGTCATTTAGTCGGGTTTTTGATTGATTGTGTAATTCGGAATGTTTTAAGGAATTTAGGCTTGAATTCGATGTGAATTATGGGTTTTGATGTTATTAGACATGTTTTGAGGATTGGAACAAGTTAGAATAAGGTATTAAGATGTGTTGGTGTGTTTGGATGAGGTCCCGGGGGCCTCGGAGTGTTTTCGGATGGCTAAACGGGAGGAAATTGGAGTTTGGGAGCTGCTGTCATGAATTGCAACAGCATTTTCGCTCCTGCGGATTGGGAACCGCAGGAGCGGGACCGCAGAAGCGGAGAATTCATCGCAGAAGCGAAAATGGGTTTGGCGAGGAGGTTCCGTAGAAGCGGACGTCAGTCGCAGAAGCGGACTCGCTTCTGCGAGTCATGGGTCGCAGAAGAGGAAGGCGGGCAGCTGGGGGAGATCGCGGAAGCGGAGGGGTATCCGCAGAAGCGGTCGCGCAGGTGCGAGACCCAGCCGCAGAAGCGGAACTGGGTGATTTGGTGGAATCTCGCAGAAGCGACCATTTGGTCGCGGGGGCGGCCTCGCAGAGGCGGATTTTTGTCCGCAGAAGCGGAAATCGGGCCTGTGTTAAAAATAACAGAAGGGTCAAAATTTCATAAGTTGCAAAACATTTGGGGCTCGGTTCTTGAAGGCGAATTGGGCGAGTTATTGCTGGGAGAACATCGGGTTATCATCGGAGGTGAGTTTTATGGTTCCTTTACGCGTTTTTATCATGAAATCCTCCTTTAATTCACGAAAATTGGATCAAACTGTAGGAAAATTTAGCCTAAGCCGGGGTTTTGGTAAATTGCCGATTTGAGTGGGCAAATGGAGTCCGAATTTGGTAAATTTGATATGCCTAGACTCGTATTGAGACGAGGGTTCCGAATATGTAACTTTTATAATTTTTTGAGAAGTGCACCAAAAGTCGGGTTTTAACAACTTGTGGGTTTTGGTATAAATTGGGTTATTTCGAATGAATTTCGTGAAATTAGCGTATATTGATGCATTCTCTATGATTTTGAGCAGATTTGGCACCCGAGGAGATTGATTTGCAAGGCAAGCGCAAGGCGGATTGAAGCTTCTACCGGTTCGAGGTGAGTGGTAGTAGTAAACAATGTACTGAGGGTTTGAAACCCCGTACTAGCACTTCACAGGTGCTATATTGAGATGAGACACACGTTCTATGACGGGCGTGGTGACATTGTGATTGGGGGTTCGGACTTAGTCCTTCCCGGCTAATAGAATACCGTGTTGTATGACTGTTACTGAGATTATAACTGTACAATTGGGCTAATAGCCATGTTTGGGGCCTTGTGCCGATCTGTAGAGCATTAGGGAACCTATAGAGCTAGGTGACCCTTATATCATGTTGGAAACATACACTCAGCCGTAGCTCTAGTTGTATAGCATAATATGAGCTCGTACTAGATGTGTACATTGAGAGAGATTATCTAGGGTGGAATTCCCTGTTCTAGCTGAGTGGGCCTGAAAGGCCAAGTCTATATTGACTGAGACAGGGTCCAGGACCCACTGTGATACATAATATTGGGCCTAAGAGGCCAAGCACATATTGACTGGGATAGGGTCGAGGACCCATTATGGAGTATTATATATATATACCTATATTGGATCGGGTTGCACGCCGCAGCAGTATATATATTGCACGCCGCAGTAATATACATGTAATATACATGTAATATACATGTGGGACGGATTGCACGCCGCGGTATTATTGCGCTTGGGCTGTAGGAGCCCCTTCGGAGTCTGAGTCTGCACACATTCTCAGTGAGCACTGGTGTATATTATGGGATCGGGCTGCGCGCCGCAGCAGTATAAATATATATACATATATATATTGGATCGGACTGCACGCCGCAGTAATACATGTGTGGATCGGGCTGCACGCCGCAATATAATAGTGCTTGGGCCTAGGGAGCCCCTCCGAAGTCTGTATACACCCCCAGTGAGCGCCGTCGACGTTAAATGGAGCGGGCTGCGCGCCGCAGCGGTATATGTATTGGAGCGGGCTGCATGCCGCAGCATTATACTTAATCATATCCTATTATCTACTTAAATACTTATACATTATAGACATAGGTATGTGTATTTATATGTTTAGGTGGCCGTACACCGTAGGGGTACGAGTGAGGGTTGGATCAGTGTAGAATCTTGTAGAGATAAACGTGGATTGGAGATTTGAGCATTTCTATAGTGATGACGTACCTGTGAGGGTTGCCTTAAAACTGCTAAGTGATAGCACAAGAGTTCTTACCATCAGTTGTTATTTATTATTGTTACTCACTGAGTTGAAATATACTCACCCCACTCCCCTGCACTTTCTGTGCAGATCCACAGGTGCCCGAGAGCAGTTGAGACATTGTAGCTGCTGATCCTTGTCTACTTTTGCGGAGATTACGAGGTAGTTGCCAGCGTCCGCCGAGCTTGTTTTCTCCTTCTTTATCATCTTGTTGATTTCCTATTTGCCTAGACTTGATTGTATTAGGATGCTATTCTGTAGAGGCTCAGTCTCGTGACACCACGATATGTTTGGGACCGTATTTTGTATGTTTTACGTTTCGGTTATCACCTGATATGATCATTTACTGTTTAAGTTTAATTTGATTAATAACTGGCTGGGTTAAGGGATAATATGGTCGGGCTTGCCTAGCATTGTGTTGGGCGCTATTACGACCAGGGTTTGGGTCATGACAAGTTGGTATCAGAGCCTAGGTTAACAGGTCTCGCGAGTCATGAGCCGGTTGGTAGAGTCTCGTGGATCGGTGCGGGGACGCCTGTACTTATCCTCGGGAGGCTGCAAACCTTTTCAGGAAAAGTTTCAATTCTTGGAATTCTTGTCGTGCGATTACTTTTGACTTGATCTGAACTTTGACATTCTATTCTCTCGCAGATGGCGAGAACTCGATCATCCGGACGTGGAGGATGACCACCACTACCACCTGCTAGAGGCCGTGGACACGGTCATGGTCGTGGTAGACTTAGGGCAGCTGAGGCAGTGCCAGCTGACCCACAGCCCCCAGTTGCAGAGGTGCCAACAGCACTAGATCAGACACCAGCTGTGCCCATTGTTATTCCGGGTCTACAGGAGACCCTGGCTCAGATACTAGCAGTCTGCACTGACCTAGCAATGGCGGTTTCAGTTACTATTGCAGCAGCTGCATCGGGGATCGGGGGTGGTCATCAGACCCCTGCAGTACGCACTCCAGAGCCAGCAGTGCAGGGCTTACAGACACCGCAGGTTCCTCCGGCTCGGCTCGTGGTACCGGTTCAGCCGACGGATCGGATTCGGGGGACAGGGTCCCGGCTACGACGGACGATGAGCGGCGTCGTCTCGAGAGGTTCACCGAGTTATCTCCTCCGGTGTTCACTGGTGCTCCCGGCGAGGACGCCCGAGGTTTTCTCGGATAAGTGCCGTCGGATGCTTTGTACGGTAGGGATATTGGAGTCCGGTGGGGTATCTTTCACTACCTTTCAGTTTCAGGGGCCAGCCTTCGCTTGGTGGGAGGCTTATGAGCGCCGCAGGCCAGCCGGAGCAGTACCACTATCATGGCCGGAGTTCTCCACTATGTTCTTGGAGAAATGGGTGCCTCGATCTTAGAGAGAGGAGATGCGTAGGCAGTTTGAGGGTCTCCGTCGGGGGACATGTCAGTGTCAGAGTATGAGATCAGGTTTACAGAGTTGTCCAGATATGCACCGTGGTTAGTTCATTCCGACAGAGAGAGGATTGGGCGCTTCGTGGACGGCCTCATTTATCCCATTCGTATTCGATGACTCGGGAGAGGGTTTTGAGTCGTACATTTGAGGATGTCGTGGATATTGCTCACGACATAGAGACAGATCGTCGTAGGGAGCGGGATGAGAGGGAGGCCAAGAGGCCTCGAGGAGCATCTAGTTCCAGTGGCACTCAGGACCGGAGGCCGCAGTCGGCGGAGCCGAGGTCGCTCTTTCGGGTCTTCGCGGTCGGGTCGCTCGGATCGTCGCGGATGGTCTCCTAGACAGGGGTTATCGGGGTTCGCACCGAGCCAGCCATCTCTCGGTGCCATGCCAGCACAGAGTTCTTCACAGGCCCCATCCGCTCGGGGTTCATCTCGGCCTAGTTCATCAGCCGGCCACTCCAGCGCCAGAGGTCCTTATCAGTCTCAGCCCCCAGGACCGGGGAGTTGCTACGAGTGCGGAGAGTTTGGGCATCACCGTAGGGAGTGTCCCCGTCTTGTTTCCGGATCTTATCAGCAGAGAGGGGGCAACCCTCGTCATCCGGTCCTTCTACTTCAGCACCCGCCCCGCCAGCTAGGGGTGAGGGTCAAATAGCTAGGGGTCGCTCTCGAGGGGGAGGCCGATCGGGCGGACATGCTAGATGCTATGCTTTTCAGGGCCGATCTGAGGCTGTTACTTCTGATGCTGTCATTACAGGTATTATTTCAATCTGCCACGGAGATGCCTCGGTATTGTTTGATCCCGGTTCTACTTATTCTTATGTGTCTACATATTTTGCTCCTCATTTGGGCACGACCCGAGGGAGTCTTGAGCTGCCAGGTGCACGTATCTACCCCGGTAGGGGATACTATTGTTGTGAACCACGTATACCGGTCCTGTCTGGTCACTATTGGAGGTCTGGAGACCCGAGTAGACCTGTTGCTTCTCAGCATGATTGATTTGATGTTATATTGGGCATGGACTGGCTATCTCCATGTCATGCTATTCTGGACTGTCATGCTAAGACGATCACTTTGGCTATGCCGGGCATTCAGAGGATCGAGTGGCGAGGCACGACTGAGTATGTACCTAGCAGGGTAATATCTTTCCTCAAGGCCAACCGAATGGTTGGGAAGGGATGTCTCTCTTATTTAGCATTTGTGCGGGAGGTCGAGGCCCAGACTCCCAGTATTGATTTTGTTCCCATTGTGCGAGACTTTCCCGATGTGTTTCCCTCAGACCTGCCGGGCATGCCGCCGGACATGGATATTGATTTTGGGATCGATTTGGTGCCAGGCACTCAGCCTATTTCCATTCCTCCGTATCGGATGGCACCAGCTGAGTTGAAGGAATTGAAGGAGCAGCTCCAGGAACTCCTAGATAAGGGGTTCCTTCGGCCGAGTGTGTCATCGTGGGGTGCACCGATCCTGTTTGTTAAGAAGAAGGACGGATCTATGAGGATGTGTATTGACTATAGGCAGCTAAATAAAGTAACAGTGAAGAATAAGTATCCTCTGCCTCGTATTGATGATTTATTTGATCAGCTCCAAGGAGCTAGGGTGTTCTCGAAGATTGATCTTCGTTCAGGCTACCATCAGCTGAATATTAGAGAGTCTGACATTATGAAGACTGCATTCCGGACCCGATATGGTCATTATGAGTTCCTTGTGATGTCGTTTGGGCTGACCAACGCCCCAGCAGCATTTATGCATCTGATGAACAGTGTGTTCGGGCCTTATTTGGATTCATTTGTGATTGTGTTCATTGATGACATTCTAGTCTACTCCCGTAGTCAGGAGGAGCATGCTCAGCATTTGAGTATTGTGTTGCAGAGATTGAGGGAGGAGAAGCTATATGCTAAATTCTCCAAGTGCGAGTTCTGGCTTGAGTCCGTGGCATTCTTAGGGCACGTGGTGTCCTGTGATGGTATTCGGGTAGATCCGAGGAAGGTCGAGGCAGTGCAGAGTTGGCCCAGACCGACCTCAGTTACTGAGATCCGTAGCTTTCTGGGATTGGCAGGGTATTATCGCCGATTCGTTCAGGGGTTCTCTTCTATTGCTTCACCCTTGACTAGATTGACTCAGAAGGGTGTTCCCTTCTTATGGTCCGAGGAGTGCGAGGAGAGCTTTCAGAAGCTCAAGACAGCACTGACCACAGCACCGGTCTTGATTCTACCGACAGCTTCAGATTCTTATACTGTATATTGTGATGCCTCAGGAGTGGGCATTGGTTGTGTGTTGATGCAGGAGGGTAGGGTCATTGCTTATGCTTCTCGTCAGTTGAAGCCCTACGAGAAGAACTACCCTGTTCATGATTTGGAGCTAGCAGCCATAGTTCATGCTTTGAAGATTTGAAGGCATTACCTGTATGGCGTCTCCTGTGAGGTGTTCATGGATCATCGCAGCCTTCAGCACTTATTCAGACAGAAGGACCTTAATTTGAGACAACGGAGGTGGTTGGAGTTGCTTAAGGACTATGATATCACT
This sequence comes from Nicotiana noctiflora, assembly GCA_032618575.1. Taxonomy (NCBI): domain Eukaryota; kingdom Viridiplantae; phylum Streptophyta; class Magnoliopsida; order Solanales; family Solanaceae; genus Nicotiana; species Nicotiana noctiflora. Next base: position 743,660 of record JASVEL010004705.1, on the reverse strand, counting down.
ATTTTGTATCATCCGGGGAAGGCCAATGTGGTGGCCGATGCCTTGAGTCGGAAGGCGGTTAGCATGGGCAGCTTAGCTTTCATCCCAGTTGGGGAGAGGCCATTTGCTTATGATGTTCAGGCCCTAGCCAATCGGCTAGTGAGATTAGATATTTCGGAGCCGAGTCGGGTATTGGCTTGTGTTGTTTCTCGATCTTCCTTATATGATCGCATCAGGGAGCGACAGTATGATGACCCACATTTACTTGTCCTTAAGGACAGAGTGCAGGATAATAATGTTAGAGATGTGACTATTGACAGTGATGGTGTCATGAGGATGCATGGCCGTATATGCATGCCCAATATTGATGGTTTGCGGGAGTTTATACTTGAGGAGCACACAGTTCGCGGTACTCTATTCACCCAGGTGCCGCAAAGATGTACCAAGACTTGAGACAGCACTACCTGGTGGAGGAGAATGAAGATGGATATTGTTAGGCATGTAGCTAAGTGCCTCAATTGCCAGCAGGTCAAATATGAGCATTAGAGACCGGGCGGTGTTCTTCAGCGTATGGTTATTCCCGAGTGGAAATGGGAGAGGATCACCATGGATTTTGTTACTGGGCTCCCTCGGACTTTGAGGAAGTATGATTCTGTGTGGGTGATTGTTGATCGGCTGACCAAGTCCGCACATTTCATCCCAGTTTGTACTACTTACTCATCGGAGCGGTTGACGGCGATCTTTATTCGGGAGATTGTCAGGTTACATGGGGTCCCAGTGTCTATTATATCCGACAGAGGCACTCAGTTCACTTCTCAGTTTTGGAGAGCATTTTAGCGTGAGCTGGGTACACGGGTCGAGTTGAGCACTGCATTTCATCCCCAGACAGACGGGCAGTCTGAGCGTACTATTCAGATCCTAGAGGATATGTTGCGAGCATGTGTGATTGACTTTGGTGGTTCGTGGGATGAGTTCTTACCACTTGCTGAGTTTTCCTACAACAACAGCTACCAGTCGAGTATTCAGATGGCCCCGTACGAGGCATTGTATGGCAGACGGTGTAGATCTCCCGTCGGATGGTTTGAGCCCGGTGAGGATCGATTGATAGGGACTGAGTTAGTTCAGGATGCTCTGGATAGAGCAAAGTTGATCCAGGAGAGGCTTCGCACAGCACAGTCTCGCCAGAAGATTTATGCGGACCGTAGGGTTCGAGAGTTGTCTTTCATGGTTGGTGATAAGGTATTGCTAAAGGTTTCACTCATGAAGGGTGTCATGCGCTTTTTCGGTCCACCACATGCACAAGCGAGACCGCTTAACTCTGAAGAACAGGCAGGGTTGTCACTTAACTCTGAAGAACTTCCTATGAAGCACCTACTCTTCAATTACATGTGTCTATGCTCCGGAAGTACATCGGAGATCCGTCCCGTGTATTAGACTTCAGTACCATTTAGCTTGATGGTGATCTATCCTATAATGTGGAGCCTATTGCTATTTTGGGTCGCCAAGTAAGGAAGTTGAGGTCGAAGGAGATTGCATCGGTTAAGGTTCAGTGGAGAGGTCGACCCGTAGAGGAGGCTACTTGGGAGGTTGAGCAGGAGATGCGGAGCAGATACCCTCAGCTATTTGAGACTTCGGGTATGTTTCTTGACCCGCTCGAGGACGAGCGTTTGCTTAAGAGGGGGAGAATGTGACGACCCGGCCCGTCGTCACGGAAATTACCACCCCGTTATGTTGTAATTACATAATTCATGCTTTTATATCGGTGTTAGAGTCTATCGGGGAAGTTAGGAGTGAATTGAAATGAAAATGAGGCATATAGCCTTTTTGAAGGAAACTTGAATAAGGAAAGTCAACCCGGAGTTGACTATTTAGTTAGAGAGCTCAGAATCGAATTCTGATGATTCGGTTAGTTCCGGGAGGTGGATTGTGACTTAGGGGAGCGATCGGAATTGAATTTGGAGGCCCGGTGTAGAAATAGACTTGAATTGGCTAAGGTTGAATTTTAGCGAAATCCGAACGGTATGTGAGATTTTGATCCGGGGGTCGGAATGGAATTCCGACAGTTGCAGTAGCTCCGTTAGGTGATTTTGGATGTGCCTGCAAAATTTCAGGTCATTCGAACGTCGTTTAGTCGGGTTTTTGATTGATTGTGTAATTCAGAATGTTTTAAGGAATTTAGGCTTGAATTCGATGTGAATTATGGGTTTTGATGTTATTAGACGTGTTTTGAGGATTGGAACAAGTTAGAATAAGGTATTAAGATGTGTTGGTGTGTTTGGATGAGGTCCCGGGGGCCTCGGGGTGTTTTCGGATGGCTAAACGGGAGGAAATTGGAGTTTGGGAGCTGCTGTCATGAATTGCAGCAGCATTTTCGCTCCTGCGGATTGGGAACCGCAGGAGCGGGACCGCAGAAGCGGAGAATTCATCGCAGAAGCGAAAATGGGTTTGGCGAGGAGGTTCCGTAGAAGCGGACGTCAGTCGCAGAAGCGGACTCGCTTCTGCGAGTCATGGGTCGCAGAAGAGGAAGGCGGGCAGCTGGGGGAGATCGCGGAAGCGGAGGGGTATCCGCAGAAGCGGTCGCGCAGGTGCGGGACCCAGCCGCAGAAGCGGAACTGGGTGATTTGGTGGAATCTCGCAGAAGCGACCATTTGGTCGCAGGGGCGGCCTCGCAGAGGCGGATTTTTGTCCGCAGAAGCGGAAATCGGGCCTGTGTTAAAAATAACAGAAGGGTTAAAATTTCATAAGCAAAATATTTGGGGCTCGGTTCTTGAAGGCGAATTGGGCGATTTGGGCGAGTTATTGCTGGGAGAACATCGGGTTATCATCGGAGGTGAGTTTTATGGTTCCTTTACGCGTTTTTATCATGAAATCCTCCTTTAATTCACGAAAATTGGATCAAACTGTGGGAAAATTTAGCCTAAGCCAGGGTTTTGGTAAATTGCCGATTTGAGTGGGCAAATTGAGTCCGAATTTGGTAAATTTGATATGCCTAGACTCGTATTGAGACGAGGGTTCCGAATATGTAACTTTTATAATTTTTTGAGAAGCGCACCAAAAGTCGGGTTTTGACAACTTGTGGGTTTTGGTATAAATTGGGTTATTTCGAATGAATTTCGTGAAATTAGTGTATATTGATGCATTCTCTATGATTTTGAGCAGATTTGGCACCCGAGGAGATTGCTTTGCGAGGCAAGCGTAAGGCGGATTGAAGCTTCTACCGGTTCGAGTTGAGTGGTAGTAGTAAACAATGTACTGAGGGTTTGAAACCCCGTACTAGCACTTCACAGTGCTATATTGAGATGAGACACGCGTTCTATGACGGGCGTGGTGACATTGTGATTGGAGGTTCGGACTTAGTCCTTCACGGCTAATAGAATACTGTGTTGTATGACTGTTACTGAGAGTATAACTGTACAACTGGGCTACTAGCCATGTTTGGGGCCTTGTGCCGATCTGTAGAGCATTAGGGGACCTATAGAGCTAGGTGACCCTTATATCGTTTTGGAAACATACACTCAGCCGTAGCTCTAGCCGTATAGCATAATATGAGCCCGTACTAGATGTGTACATTGAGAGAGATTGTCTAGGGTGGAATTCCCTGTTCTAGCTGAGTGGGCCTGAAAGGCCAAGTCTATATTGACTGAGACAAGGTCCAGGACCCACTATGATACATAATATTGGGCCTGAGAGGCCAAGCACATATTGACTGGGATAGGGTCGAGGACCCATTATGGGGTATTATATATATATACCTATATTGGATCGGGCCGCACGCCGCAGCAGTATATATATTGGATCGGACTGCACGCCGCAGTAATATACATGTAATATACATGTGGGACGGACCGCACGCCGCAGTATTATTGCGCTTGGGCTGTAGGAGCCCCTTCGGAGTCTGAGTCTGCACACATTCTCATTGAGCACTGGTGTATATTAGGGGATCGGGCTGTGCGCCGCAGCAATATAAATATATATTCATACATATATTGGATCGGACCGCACGCCGCAGTAATACATGTGTGGATCGGGCTGCACGCCGCAGTATAATAGTGCTTGGGCCTAGGGAGCCCCTCCGAAGTCTGTATACACCCCCAGTGAGAGCCGTCGACGTTAAATGGAGCGGGCCGCGCGCCGCAACGGTATATGTATTGGAGCGGGCTGCACGCCGCATCATTATACTTAATCATATCCTATTATCTACTTAAATACTTATACATTATAGACATAGGTATGTGTCTTTATATGTTGAGATGGCCGTACACCGCAGGGGTACGAGTGAGGGTTGGATCAGTGTAGAATCTTGTAGAGATAAACGTGGATTGGAGATTTGAGCATTTCTATAGTGATGACGTACCTGTGAGGGTTGCCTTAGAACTGTTAAGTGATAGCACAGGAGTTCTTACCTTCAGTTGTTATTTATTATTGTTACTCACTGAGTTGAAATATACTCACCCCACTCCCCTGCACTTTCTGTGCAGATCCACAGGTGCTCGAGAGCAGTTGAGACATTGTAGCTGCTGATCCTTGTCTACTTTTGCGGAGATTACGAGGTAGCTGCCAGCGTCCGCAGAGCTTGTTTTCTCCTTCTTTATCATCTTGTTGATTTTCTATTTGCCTAGACTTGATTGTATTAGGATGCTATTCTATAGAGGCTCAGTCTCGTGACACCACGATATGTTTGGGACCGTATTTTGTATGTTTTACGTTTCGGTTATCACCTGATATGATCATTTACTGTTTAAGTTTAATTTGATTAATAACTGGCTGGGTTAAGGGATAATATGGTCGGGCTTGCCTAGCATTGTGTTGGGCGCTATCACGACCAGGGTTTGGGTCGTGACATAACAGCCAGTACAAGACATTTCATAGTCTAAACACTACCCCGAACATGAATAAATATCCGGTGCTCGCACATGGGCTCAAACCCCACACATATGTGCACCCTCGCATGTAGCTATCACAAATAACTCGGGCAACTAGTGCCGCAACCAAGTTTAGATAAGATACTTACCTGAAGAAAACCAAATCACTCCTCTAACAATATCTTCCCGCGTGTAACAACCTCCGGACGAATAGAATCAAGATATAATAACTCAATACCATTAATAATAGTCATAGGAAATGATTCCAAATGATAAAGCTAATGTTTTGAATCAAATATGCAAAGACAACCAAAAAAGTCAACCCAAAGCCCACCTCCTAGAACCCAATAAAATTTATAAATTTCGAATACACATTCAATTACGAGTCTAACTATACGAATTTAATCCAATTCCATCCACAAATCGACCGTCAAATCCTCAAATCTCACTCTCTAATATCCTAATCCAAAAACTCACAAATCCTACCTAAGATTCATGACAATTAGGTGTAAGAATAAGTGGGTAATTAATGTCTAGTACCAAAAGTGAGTAAAAGTCATTTACCTCTTCAACTATGGTGAAAAGCACTCAAAAATGGCTCTAGACTGGGCTCCAAAATATATAAAATGAGATGAAAAGACCAAACCCTCGATATATACTTCCGTCCAGCAAATTCGCATCTAATACCGCATTTGTGGTCAAATTCTAGCATATGCGAGATCCACTAAAATTCTGACCATGCGCACTTGAAGTTACCTTTCCGCACATGCAGAACCACTTCTGCGCTCTAGAGTCTGCATCTGTGGACACCTAGGCCATCATCAATATTTCGCTTCTGTGCTCGCTTGCCCACATCTTCGAACTCGCCGATGCAGAAAATAACTAACATGTGCTCTTCCCTATCTCCAGCCAAACTTGGCGCCCCTGGACCCCCACTCGTAGAAGAGCATCCGCTTATGCGAAAAGCTTTGTGTGATGACCCGGCCCGTCATCATGTGAGTTATCACCTCGTTATCCCTGTTAAATACTTGTTAATGTTTCAATATGCATGTTTGGCGAGTTTGAGTCAATTCGGGTTGAGTTTAGTTGGAAATGAGACAAAAAGTCTCTTAGAAGAAGGAATAGTTGGAAAAAGTCAACTGGATGTTGACTTGTGAGTTAGAGAGCTCGGAATCAAATTCTGATGATTCGGTCAGTTCCGGGAGGTCATTTATGAGCTAGGAAAGCGATCGGAAGTGAATTTGGAGGTCCGGAGTAGATTTAGGCTTGAATTGGCAAAGTTAGTATTTTGGCGAATTTCGGTTGATAGGTGAAATTTTGATCCGACGGTCGGAATGAAATTCCGAAAATTTCTGTAGCTCTGTTATGTCATTTTGGACTTGTGTGCAAAATTTGAAGTCAATCGGACTTGATTTGATAGGTTTCGGCATCGAAAATAGAAGTTGAAAGTTCTAAAGTTTATAAAGCTTGGATTGGAGGTTGATTCATGATTTTAGCATTGTTTGTTGTGATTTGAGAACTCGAGCAAGTCCGTAATATATTATGAGACTTGTTAGTATACTTTGTTGGGATCCCATGAGGCTCGGATAAATTTTGGAACAGTTTTTGGAAGAGTTTTTGCCGTTTTGGGCATAAATGTAATGATCCAAAGGTCTATTTTAGTTCTAGAGATTCAAATTTGATTTCGATAACTTAGATAATGAATTATAGGACTGATCTGGAAAGTTTGGTCTAATTTCATCAAGTCGCGATTGCGTTTTTGATGCGAAATGTGAATTAATTGTTTAACGAGCAAAATTGATGTTGCATTGAGTAAATGAGATCCAAATTCAGTTTTGTTTGAACCACTGGATCCGTATCGAAATTACAGAGCCATAGGAAAAAGAATAGTCGAATTCCGAGTTTGTATGATGGAGTTAGAGCCATTTTAGTGAAAATGGCTGTGCGCTGCAATTTGTGTATTGCTGCTGCATTTTTCTGCAGCGTATGAATAGTAATTCTCGCGCGTGAACAGTTACCGCGCGGGTGAACAGTGTTGACGCGCATGAACAGTACCCCGTGAACAGTGTCGACGCACATGAACAATACTCTGTGAACAGTAACGCGGTGTGAACAGTAACACGGGTGAAAAGTAAAATCCTGGACAGAATGGCATTTCATCCGCGAGCAAAACTATTTTTCCACCATTTTTGGTCATTCTTGAGAGATTTTGGACGGGAATTGAAGGGATTTCGACGGGGAATAATTGGAGGTAAGTTTTATGAGTTAAATACATGATTTTATCAAAGAATCTTCCATTAATTCTCTGAATTTGGGTAAGAAATCAAGAAAATTAGGTCTTTGAGCAAAAATCTTAAAATGGGGATTTGAAGGACCATTTGTGGTCCGAATTGGGAGTTCTTGGTATGTACGGACTCGTGGAGAGATGAGGATTCCGAAAATGTGAGTTTTATAATTTTTCGAGAAGCGTACCAAAAGCCGGGTTTTGACAACTTTGTGGGTTTTGATGCAATTTGGGTTATTTCGAATGGGTTACATGAATTTAGCATATATTGATGTATTATCATTGATTTTGAGCAGATTTGGCAACCGAGGAGATTGATTTGCGAGGCAAGTGCAAGGCGGACCGATGCTTCTATCTGTTCGAGGTGAGTGGTAGTAGTAAACAATGTACTGAGGGTTTGAAACCCCGTACTAGCACTTCACAGTGTTATATTGAGATAAGACACGCGTTCTATGACGGGCGTGGTGACATTGTGATTGGGGGTTCGGACTTAGTCCTTTCCGGCTAATAGAATACTGTGTTGTATGACTGTTAATGAGATTATAACTGTACAATTTGGCTAATAGCCATGTTTGGGGCCTTGTGCCGATCTGTAGAGCATTAGGGAACCTATAGAGCTAGGTGACCCTTATATCATGTTGGAAACATACACTCAGCCGTAGCTCTAGCCGTATAGCATAATATGAGCTCGTACTAGATGTGTACATTGAGAGAGATTATCTAGGGTGGAATTCTCTGTTCTAGCTGAGTGGGCCTGAAAGGCCAAGTCTATACCGATTGAGATGAGATAGGGTCAAGGACCCACTATGAGATGTTATATTGGGCCCGAAAGGCCAAGTCTATATTGACTGAGACAGGGTCAAGGACCCACTGTGATATATTATATTGGGCCTGAGAGGCCAAGTATATACTGACTGGAATAGGGTCGAGGACCCATTATGAGGTATTATATATATATACCTATATTGGATCGGGCTGCATGCCGCAACAATATATATATTGGATCGGACTGCACGCCGCAGTAATATACATATAATATACATGTGGGACGGACTGCATGCCGCAGTATTATTGCGCTTGGGCTGTAGGAGCCCCTTCTGAGTCTGAGTCTGCATACATTCTCAGTGAGCACTGGTATATATTATGGGATCGGGCTGCACGCCGCAGCAGTATAGAGATATATACATATATATATTGGATCGGACTGCACGTCGCAGTAATATTTGTGTGGATCGTGCTGCACGCTGCAGTATTATAGTGCTTGGGCCTAGGGAGCCCCTCCGAAGTCTGTATACACCCCCAGTGAGCGCCGTCGACGTTAAATGGAGCGGGCTGCGCGCCGCAGCGGTATATGTATTGGAGCGGGCTGCGCGCCGCAGCGGTATATGTATTGGAGCGGGCTGCGCGCCGCAACATTATACTTATTCATATTCATATATATACTGAAATATTTATATGTTATAGACAGATGTATATGTCTCCATATATTGAGATGGTTGTATATCGTCGTGGTACGAGTGAGGATGTGGTCAGTGTGGGACCTAGATGAGATAGATGTGGACTGGGGATCAGAGTACTCATTATAGTGATGACTAACCTGTGGGGGTTGCCTTAGAACTGTTTAGTGATAGTACAGGAGTTCTTATTTTCGGTTATTGTTTATTATTGTTACTCACTGAGTTGAAATATACTCACCCCACTCCCCTGCACTTTTTGTGCAGATATACAGGTTCAGGAGGGCAGTTGAGCTATCGCAACTGCTTTATTATCCCCATTCTGTGGAGACTTCGAGGTAGCTGCCAACGTCCGCAGTACCCGACCTCTTTCTTTTTATCATTTTGTTGTCTCCATTCTGGTTAGACTTGATTGTGTAGTAGATCTCATTTGTAGAGGCTCGGACTTGTGACACCGCGATTTGGTTGGGACTGTGTTCTTGTATTTCATTTCTACACTTCTTGATTTGTTATGAAAATAGGCTAATCACGCCCATTAATCAGTATTAATTATACTTGGCCGGTAATTGGATAAGATGGTCGGGCTTGCCTAGGAATGTGTTGGGCGCCATCACGACCGGGGTTTGGGGTCGTGACAAGTTGGTATCAGAGCCTAGGTTAACAGGTCTCGCGAGTCATGAGCCGGTTGGTAGAGTCTCGTGGATCGGTACGGGGACGCCTGTACTTATCCTCGGAAGGCTGCAAACCTTTAGGAAAGTTTCAAATTCTTGGAATTCTTATCATGCGTGTTTGATTCAGCTTGAGATGTAATTCTTGAAATTCCTCCTGCACGTTGATGTGCCCACTCGAGTGCTTAGTGATAAATTTGCCTTGATAGCTTATGATTCCCCAATCGAGGGACGAGATATAATCTCTATGAGTTCATGTTGGGCCTGTCTGGAGGACTTGAGGCGAAATCCTTGTCTATGGCTTGAGCACCAAGGTGCTAATTTCACGAGTCGGTATTATGAAGTTCATACGATCGGTATTGATCTTAATTGTGAAAATGGCAGTTTGATAATAGGAGAGCTGTAAGGTATTCGGTTCTTATTGTGATTTGATATGTAGCACTAGCTATGGGCGTGAGAAATATGTTCATTGCCTCTTAGCAAAAATGTAAAGTGCACTACGTGGGGTAGTATGAGTTCAAACTCAAGAAAACTGAATTGGTTGTGCTCGGTGTATCATTGTGAAAGGTATATGTGTTATGATTTGAGCAGGTGCAGCGCATGCTCATGTACTAATGCTGATGATATAATTGTGTAGTATTGAGATTTATGTTGTTGATATACATTGTGATGTCTTGTCGAGTTGCGGATGTATTGTTAGGATGATTTTGGTGATTCTCTGGCAGGTGGATAGGCCAAATTACAAAGGAAACTCTGCCGAAATTTTTGGAAAATTTGGGACTTAGAAAGATTTCTGTCACCTAAAGAGAGTGGGCTTATTGTTGATGTGTGTATAAATGCAAGAATTGCATAACGGTTAAGGTCTCTGATGATTCGAGTCTCTGTTTAGGCTTGTAAATGACTTGAGTTTAATCTCATTGTAACATTTCGGCATCACTTGAATAATAATGATATGAGTGGTTAAAAGTGCTTTGATGAATGGCTTCGAGCCAAGTTGGGGAGGTTTCTATTAAATAACTAATTGCACGGTTGTGTGCTATGTGGGCACTGTCTTTAAGTATGTTGGGAAAATTCTGACAAGGTTATGGTGCCTCATAGATGTGACGAAATACTAGGATGTTTTGAACTACTGTTGGTATGTAAAGCTTGGAATGTGTAATGTGTTTTCTCTATATGGGATCATGAAAGTCCTTGACTAGTTGAGTGCGCCGATGTTTGCGGCATAGGGAAAGGGATATGAATTTTCCCTGTTGTTTTAGTGTGGTATGGTATATGCGATGTGTTATAGAAAGTTGATAACGGCATGTTCAAGGTTTTGAGATCAATTCATTATATGGGAAGTCATTAATACCCTCAAGCAGCGTGGGCAGCTGCAGATAATCTGAGAATCAATCTTCCTGGTGATTTAGGAGAATGGTATTGCTATGCTAGTATTTCGGCAGAGTCTATGGTAAAAAGGGGCAGGTAAAATAAATTGATAATATCTAGCGGTATGGTGGTATTCTCCCGTTGGATCGACTGTAGTAATTGAGTCGTTGATGACATAGTGAAATTTATGAATGGCTTTCGTGGTATGAATGGACGCTTGAGGTGCGTTATGTAATCATACGGTGAAGTACGGAATCAGGGCATAGTGATTCCTGTGTTATGTATGTGTTGGAGACTAGAAGTTCTCGTAACCCGCCTACGCAGCGGTGGTATATCGTGTGTATCGGCACAGTGTAGCAGTTATTGGAAATTGGAAGCCCTAGTGGCTATCTCGTCACTTGATATGACGAAGTTGAATAATGATATATGATTGCAGGCTGGTTGTCATAAGTCAGGTTGTCTAGACTAATGTGATATGGAATATATCAGAGAAATGTCACAACTGCGTGGCAAAGCGCATCAGATCGTGCTCCAGCAGGGTAGATGTACCCTAGGGCCAGCGGACGGCTGGTAGGTATTGCTTTGTAAGTTGGGCCTTCGTGGCGGATGTCAATGTAGAGGTATCTACCATTGATTCGGTTTGGGTATTGAAGAACTTTGTCGGATGCGTTTCATATGGCCGAGCTTGAGGCTATATATATGTTGTTGCAATGAGCAACTTGACTCGATGTGCATTCCCATTGCTAGATGTATTCGTGGATCGGGTGGCACGCCGCCACATGTATAATATCAGGATCGGGTGGCACGCCGCCACAGGTATGGTATCTGGATCGGGTGGCACGCCGCCACAGGTATGCTATTGGAACGGGTTGCGCGCCGCAACAGTGTGATGTGGAAAATATAGCTTCCTATATGTTACCTTATATACAATAGTTCCTAGCTTCCGAGGAATAGTCCGTATTGGTATCGCTCGGGGAAAAGCACATCGGTGTGTCTTTTCAGGATTTGATAGTGTATATCAATTGTATCATCGCAGGTGTGAGTGATTGCTTGAGTTTAGATATGTGTGTGGCTGACCGTTTTGAGCATTGCGACTTGAGGTGCTCCATGAGTAATAGTGTTTGGATAGAATCATGAGTTGTGGCAAGGCCACGTGATGTTATGACCTTTCGAGGAGGATTTAGGTACTCTAATTCTATAATGTGAGACGAGATCTCAGTTATGTGTTGTGATGGTATTGAAGAATTTGAATTATGGCTCTTTGTGCGAGTCAGTTGTCATGATTCGAGTGTGTTCAAATCGTTCTTATTGGAGCCCGTGTTGTGCTCGTTGTGGCATAGGCCGATGCTGAGGTGTCATGTCACCAATATGGTGTGTTTTAACCGAAATGATCATTCGAGTCATTAATGAGAGCGAGCATATATGATTTCAGCTCGTTAGAAGAGTAATATCGAGATTTGGCTCCGAATTCCGTTGTAGTATCAATTAAAAGGGAAATGGATTCATGAATGGTTGACCTGAGAGATGGGTTCGATATATCGCGTGTGCGGTTGCCGTGGGCAGGATATGAAGGTGTTGGAATAAGACTCTATCTAATGAGAAAGGTTTTTCTGTTAGTACTTGGTTACCTTGGGCAATTGTTGTGACCCGAGGCCATCGTCTCGAGCGATTGGGTTGTTTGATACATCATGCGATCTCACCCGGAGTGGCGAGTATGGGCTATTACAGAGGGTTCGGGTGTATCCTGAGTATAGGCATGAGATTAGCATTTGGTATATGATTTCAGGAAGTGCATTGTGGTTTATGGTTCAGATGGACTGTGGAAATTCAAATATACTATGTTATCGGACTTATGAAAGATAGGGTGAAGTGGTATCATCCCGAGTATATACTTGGTGAGGTCATTCAGCTATTGTGTTGAATCTAGTACAACTCTGGGTCCGCTCCAGGACGAGCGTTTGCTTAAGTTGGGGAGAATGTGATGACCCGGCCCGTCATCATGTGAGTTATCACCTCGTTATCCCCGTTAAATGTTTGTTAATGTTTCAATATGCATGTTTGGCGAGTTTGAGTCAATTCGGGTTGAGTTTAGTTGGAAATGAGACAACAAGTCTCTTAGAAGAAGGAATAGTTGGGAAAAGTCAACTGGACATTGACTTGTGAGTTAGAGAGCTCGGAATCAAATTCTGATGATTCGGTCAGTTCCAGGAGGTCATTTATGAGCTAGGAAAGCGATTGGAAGTGAATTTGGAGGTCCGGAGTAGATTTAGGCTTGAATTGGCAAAGTTAGTATTTTGGCGAATTCCGGTTGATAGGTGAAATTTTGATCCGATGGTCGGAATGAAATTCCGAAAATTTCTATAGCTCTGTTATGTCATTTTGGACTTGTGTGCAAAATTTGAAGTCAATCGGACTTGATTTGATAGGTTTCGGCATCGAAAATAGAAGTTGGAAGTTCTAAAGTTTATAAAGCTTGGATTGGAGGTTGATTCATGATTTTAGCGTTGTTTGTTGTGATTTGAGGCCTCGAGCAAGTCCGTAATATATTATGAGACTTGTTAGTATACTTTGTTGGGATCCCATGAGGCTCGGATAAATTTTGGAACAATTTTTGGAAGATTTTTTGCCGTTTTGGGCATAAATGTAATGATCCAAAGGTCTATTTTAGTTCTAGAGATTCAAATTTGATTTCGAGACTTCGAGAATTTATATAATGAATTATAGGACCGATCTGGAAAGTTTGGTCTAATTTCATCAAGTCGCGATTGCGTTTTTGACGCGAAATGTGAATTAATTGTTTAACGAGCAAAATTGATGTTGCACTGAGTAAATGAGATCTAAATTCAGTTTTATTTGAACCACTGGATCTGTATCGAAATTATGGAGCCATAGGAAAAAGAATCGTCGAATTCCGAGTTCGTATGATAGAGTTAGAGCCATTTTAGTGAAAATGGCTGTGCGCTGCAATTTGTGTATTGCTGCTGCATTTTTCTGCAGCGTATGGACAGTAATTCTCGCGCGTGAACAGTAACCGCGCGGGTGAATAGTGTCAACGCGCATGAACAGTACTCCGTGAACAGTGTCGACGCGCATGAACAATACTCTGTGAACAGTAACGCGGGTGAACAGTAACGCGGGTGAACAGTAAAATCCTGGACAGAATGGCATTTCATCCGCGAGCAAAACTATTTTTCCACCATTTTTGGTCATTCTTGAGAGATTTTGGACGGAAATTGAAGGGATTTCGACGGGGAATAATTGGAGGTAAGTTTTATGAGTTAAATACATGATTTTATCAAAGAATCTTCCATTAATTCTCTGAATTTGGGTAAGAAATTAAGAAAATTAGGGCTTTGAGGAAAAATCTTAAAATGGAGATTTGAAGGACCATTTGTGGTCCGAATTGGGAGTTCTTGGTATGTACGGACTCGTGGAGAGACGAGGATTCCGAAAATGTGAGTTTTATAATTTTTTGAGAAGCGTACCAAAAGTCGGGTTTTGATAACTTTGTGGGTTTTGATGCAATTTGGGTTATTTCAAATGGGTTACGTGAATTTAGCATATATTGATGTATTATCATTGATTTTGAGCAGATTTAGCAACCGAGGAGATTGATTTGCGAGGCAAGCGCAAGGCGGACCGATGCTTCTACCGGTTCGAGGTGAGTGGTAGTAGTAAACAATGTACTGAGGGTTTGAAACCCCGTACTAGCACTTCACAGTGCTATATTGAGATGAGACACGTGTTCTATGACAGGCATGGTGACATTGTGATTGGGGGTTCGGACTTAGTCCTTTCCGGCTAATAGAATACTGTGTTGTATGACTGTTAATGAGATTATAACTGTACAATTGGGCTAATAGCCATGTTTGGGGCCTTGTGCCGATTTGTAGAGCATTAGGGAACCTATAGAGCTAGGTGACCAGTATATCGTGTTGGAAACATTCACTCAGCCGTAGCTCTAGCTGTATAGCATAATATGAGCCCGTACTAGATGTGTACATTGAGAGAGATTATCTAGGGTGAAATTCCTTGTTCTAGCTGAGTGGGCCTGAAAGGCCAAGTTTATATTGACTGAGACAGGGTCAAGGACCCACTGTGATATATTATATTGGGCATGAGAGGCCAAGTCTATATTGACTGAGACAGGGTCAAGGACCCACTGTGATATATTATATTGGGCCTGAGAGGCCAAGTATATACTGACTGGAATAGGGTCGAGGACCCATTATGAGGTATTATATATATATACCTATATTGGATCGGGTTGCACGCCGCAGCAGTATATATATTGGATCGGACTGCATGCCACAGTAATATACATGTAATATACATGTGGGACGGACTGCACGCTGCAGTATTATTGCGCTTGGGCTGTAGGAGCCCTTTCGGAGTCTGAGTCTGCACACATTCTCAGTGAGCACCGGTATATATTATGGGATCGGGCTGCACGCCGCAGCAGTATAGAGATATATACATATATATATATTGGATCGGACTACACGCCGCAGTAATATTTGTGTGGATCGTGCTGCACGCCGCAGTATTATAGTGCTTGGGCCTAGGGAGCCCCTCCGAAGTCTGTATACACCCCCAGTGAGCGCCGTCGACGTTAAATGGAGCGGGCTGCGCGCCGCAACGGTATATGTATTGGAGCGGGCTGCGCGCCGCAGCGGTATATGTATTGGAGCGGGCTACGCGCCGCAGAATCATACTTATTCATATTCATATATATACTGAAATATTTATATGTTATAGATGATAATAGGTGAATTTGACTAGATTTATGCCCTAAATAATCACGCTTTATTGTTGTTTTGATATTGTTTATGATGAAGAAATGCTTTTATTAGTGTTCTTAGTGTGTTATAGGTACACATGAGCTAATGAAGACTAAAAGAGCAAGTTTTGGGGTCAAAAGATGGTGAAAAGGCCAAAGTGTGGTACAAGTCAAGAACATATGTTGAAAGTAGCCGGGAAGGTGCGATTCCGAGCTATATGGATGTTATGGAATGAATTTAAGTGATTTGGAGCTTTGAAGTCTGAGTAAAAGCTCAAGGAATTAAGCCGGGATCGAGTTCGGGGGTCAAATTTGATAAGTGTAGAACAAGCGAAGAATGGATGAGGCATATTGTGCACCGTTTAGTATATTGGACATAACTATTTTCTCAGAACTCCAATTGGGCTTTATAATATATGGTTGGAAAGATAATTCAAGGGGCTACTACTTTCATGTTTTGAGCTTTTCCAAATTCGCAACGGAACAGGGTGAAAGACCGCGGTTTCTCCGCGACCGCGGATGAACCGCGGAAAAACTGGCTCTCTGAAGTTTTACTGTTCGCGGTACGTCCGCGGCCGCGAACGAACCGCGGAAGTCGCCGCAGCAGCAGTCCTAATTGTACTCAAACTTAGTTTTTTTAGCCCTAAAACCTCTATATAAACTCCTAGTTTGCCCCATAGAGGCATGTACATTATTTCTTCAATACTTTTGCAAGGTTTTAGTAGGAGAGATTCCTCTCAAACTCTTTCTATTATTTTATATCAAGCAATTCTTTATGATTTCAATTATTATTCTTGTTTCTTCAAGCATGAGTAGCTAAATTCTTTTCTAAGGTTTTGATGGACCCTATAGATAGATGAACTTATCGTTTATGTGATTACAAATTGTGATTTAGATTTCTATTTGTTCAACTTCATTCTTATTGTAGTTAATTGGTAGGATCCCCAATTAGGTGGTGCCTATTTAGTGTGCATAACTTGGAAAAGAGTGCATATTTAGGTTTATTGTTGAACAACACCACACCTAGGTTATTAGAGGAATCTATAATTTTAGGCGTAAAGACGGGGTTAGGAATAACGAAGTCTTGGGTGCAATCTAAAGTGAACTATTCAAATTAAAGCTAGCTAGGGTAGCTCGGGAGAGTGCACTAGTAAATTATTGCAATTGCTCGGGAGAGGGTTACGATACACATAGCGTTCATGATTGATAGAATATATTAACAATTTGTAAGAGCATAACGATAAGGGATTCCATCAATAGGGGAAATCAATACCTTAGTCTTTCTCTATATTATTTTATCCGACATTCAATTCTTTCTTTTAAAGCATTCTTTAATACTTGCAAACTAGATATTCGAAAATCATACACAAAGATATTCTAAATTTTGGGAACTTGATTCGTAAGTACATTTGGGGTTGTGAAAGTTGTGATTGATAGGTCAATTCTCTGTGGGATCGATCTTGGACTTATTAAACCAAGTTATATTGACTACGACCGTTGCTTGGACGTGAATCAATTTTGGCGTCGTTGCCGGGGAATTAACGGAATTATCAATTGCCATTGCCAGAACTTCAAGATTCTTGTGTATTCAGGTTCTTTCTACACTCTACATTGAATATTTTGACGTTTGTTGATTTGGGTATTCAGGTGCATGCCTAGAAAATCTGCAAGGACTGGAGAACTAATCGAAGGACTCTCAGACCCCGAGCAAACTTTCCGGGCACGTAACAAAGCCATCAAACAAATTCAACAATCTCAACAACCAATCAAACTAGAATTCGACATGGGTGACATAAACGCTCAAAACCAGCAAGCCGGGCTAAATATGCAAGAGGCACAGGAGGCACAAAAAGGTGCATTGTTCGACTGGGCACAACCCACAACGGATAATTTGGCAACTGCCATCGTTGTGCCAGCAATTCAAGCTGAGTCCTTCCAGATTACTAACAACATGCTTCACTTGTTGCAAAACAAGGGATTATTCTCTGGGTCTCAGATTGAAGATCCACAGCAGCACCTCAAGAACTTTCTATCAATATGCAAAACACAAAGGCAACTGAATGTAACTCCGGAAGCTATCAGATTACTACTTTTTCCATTCTCAGTTACAGGAGCAGCACAGATATGGCTAAACTCACTCCCAATAAACTCCATTGCAACTTGGGATGAGTTAGTCAAACAATTCCACAACAAGTTTCATCCACCCAACAAAACAGGCTCAACAAATTGATGAGATTGTGAGCTTCAAACAAAAACCATTGGAAACACTACATGAAACTTGGGGGAGATTCAAAGGCATGCTTGTTATGTGTCCTCACCATGGGATTCCTGAACAGATGTTGGGTCAAAGGTTCTACATGGGACTTTCAGACAGTATGAAGAATATTGTAGATGCTTCAGCGGGTGGGGCTTTTCTGAGCAAGACTTGGAGAGAGGGCCAAAATTTGCTAGACAAGATGGCTCAAAATTCCGGGTGGACGTCCAGGAATGCTCCTATCACACCAGTAGTACACTCTGTACCTCTGGATCCATCCAACACTCTGGAGGAGAACGTGGCAACTTTATTGACACAAATGAGCATCCTAACAAAGAAGGTGGAAGAATCAGGGGTTAAGCAGCAAGTTCACATTGTAGACACTACCAATGGTGGTTTGTGCACATCTTGCATTAGCCAACGCATAGGTAATCCATGGGCTGCAGACCAAGAACATCATCACCATCATGAAGACATGAATTATGTGGCTAATTATGGAGGGCAGCAATAGGGTAATCCGAGTTGGGGTCAGCAGGCTCCACAGCAATACAGGCCTCCACAACTACAGTATAATGAAGCAAGTATGAGGCCACCACACAACATGGCTCCATATCCTAGACCTCGGAATTTCGGCAATCAGCAGCAGGGATATCATCCACCTCCATCACAGCATGGGGGTAGACATGACGATGGGTTTGCAGAATTGAAAGCTATGATGCAACAGGTAATCGGGTCAAATGCCAAAGCCAATGAGAGGATAGATGCCCATGATGCAGCCATCAAAAATATTGAAGTACAGGTGGGCCAGATTGCTATGTCTCTCAACAATCGTCCTCAAGGGACATTGCCTGCAGCCACACAAATAAACCCAAAGGACCAAGTCCCAAAGCAGATGATGGCAGTGACTCTGAGAAGTGGTAGAGATCTTGATGCTGAGTAGGAAAGAGATAGAGGCAATTTGCAAGCTGAGACACTCACTCCAGTACCAATTGAACTGGATGAGTCCACCGGGTTGACGAAAGTTACAGTCCAGCCAGTAGCTGAAAATAAAGATGTGCAATAGGGAACGGGGAAAGCAGCTGAACCGGTAGAACCGCCGGTTGTGGAACAAGTGATAGAAAAAGAAAAGTCCCAAGTCACTGGGAAGAAGAGGCCTCCACCACCATTCCCCCAAAGGTTGGCCAAACACCAAAAAGAGGAACAATACAAAATGTTCTTCAACATGCTCAAGCAAATCCAGGTAAACATTCCATTAATTGAAGCTTTAAAAGAAATGCCTGGTTATGCTAAGATGATGAAGGATTTGATGTCGCGGAAATTTGAATTCCAAGACTTGGCCACAGTTACACTTACACAGACTTGTAGTGCAGTGGTCTCCAGACCCATAGCTGAGAAGCTATCTGATCAAGGTAGCTTCACCATCCCATGCACTATAGGGAATTATGCCTTTGCAAAGGCATTGTGTGATTTGGGGGCAAGCATTAACCTCATGCCCTTAGTTATTTATAAAGGGTTAGGTATTGGGAGCCAGACCCACCTCTATGCTTTTACAGCTTGCTGACAGGACGGTTAAACGTCCATTTGGTATTATAGATGATGTGCTAATCCAGGTTGGGAAGTTCGTGTTTCCCGCCGATTTTGTTATTCTTGATTGCAAGGTCGACGAAGAAGTTCCTATAATCTTAGGAAGACCATTCCTAGCCACCGGGAGAGCTCTAATTGATTGTGAGACTGGGGAACTCAAGATGAGGTTGAATGATGAGGAAATCATATTCAATGTGCAAAAATCCATGAGGCGCCCTAGTGAGTTCGCAAATTGCTCTCTCATTGATGCGGTTGATGTGATAGTGGAGATAGATGATGCAGAGTTGACCATTGAAGATCCATTTCAAGCATGCCTAATGAACTTGGAAGAGGTAAATGGTGAAAGTTTAGCAGAATGGGTACTATCTCTGGAAGGCAAGGGGTTTTGGGAGAGAGAGCTTGAATTCGAGCCTCTACACTTAGAGAAAAGAGAGACCCCTCCTGCAAAGCCATCCATAGAAGAGCCACCAAAGCTGGAGCTTAAACCACTACCATCTCATCTCGGGTATGAATTTCCAGGTCCTAACTCCACTTTACCTATTATTAGTTTATCTGGTTTGTTAGATGTGCAGGCTCAAAAAGTTATTACAGGTACTCAAGAAATGTAAAGCTGCCAATGGTTGGACCATGGCAAACATAAAAGGGATCAGCCTTGCATACTGCGTGCACAAGATTCTCCAGGAAGAGGGGCACAAACCTTCCAGGAAATGCAAAAGAAGGCTAAAACCGAATATGAAGGATAGGATGAAAAAGAAAGTGATAAATTGGCTAGACACGGGGTAGATCCCAGGTAAGTTTTCTCACCCTTCTATGCTATACATGTATTATTATGCCATGAGGACATGGCATGATTTTAAGTGTGGGGTGGGAGACTTATCTTGTATTATATGTTGTATATATTAGTTTTAGTTGTTAATATAAATAGTTGGCTTGGCCCGATGATAGACACTTGGCGACGGGTTTCTTAAGGGTCTAAGTCGGATTAAAAACAAAAAAAAAATAGAAAATTTTAAAAAACAAATACAAAAATATGAGTAGAGGACTCTTCCTTATGACGGACTATTTAGGACAAGTACTCTTGAGGGAAGTAGTCCACGTATGAATTTTTCTTTCTTTTATTTTCTTTTTCTAGGTAGTGTATCATCTCCCCTTGGTTTTTCTTTTGACCACGGTTCTTTTCCAAGGGTTTTTATTGAACCGGGTTAGGTAGATTTTTTTTTTCTTTCTTTCTTTTCTTAGGATTAGAGGTAAAAGGGCAACATGTAACCCCGAATATGCACATTAGCAAAAGCGTAAATTGAACTTGAGAATGTATCTTCTAAGCTTGACTGTAGAATCTTAATATGCTTTAAATTGCACAATAATGCTTGCTTGAACATCGATAGGACTTTGTAGATAAACCGGATTCCAAATGAGTTGCATGCCATGTGTGTGTGAGGTTTTTACTTACATTGTATGTTGTACATGATGCCTAGAACTTGCCCTGTGTGTTTGCAAAGCGAAATAGAAGTTGTTTGGTTGTAGAAAGGATAGAGGCATTTCTTTGTGTAACCCCATATACCAATAGACATGAATTCACCCGTACATTATATCTTAATTAACCCTTTGAGCTTAAAGCCTTTTTTTTTTTTTTGATAACCCTTGAATGTTCTTCAAATTATTATATTTGTTCTACTTTACCTCCTAGAAGCACTTGTATTGTAATGAATATGCAAAAGTTTAAGTGTGGGATGAAGGAAAATTGAAAAGGGAAATCAAGAATGAATGGTAGAAAATAGTGAGCTGGCCAAAATAATGTAAATGTATTGCAAGGCAATGAAAAATATTCTGAGAAAAAGAGCTATATTGAATAAAATTTTAGAAAGGCCAGCTACATCAATAAAAGAAAAGTAGGGGTTAAAATTGAAGAAAGGTGAAGGTATGCTTATGGGAGACATAAGGAAGTAAACAAAAAGGGAAGTTGTGAAAAAGAAAAGAAAAGTGCTTAGGGAGGCTAGTCACTATAACCAAAAGTATCCTACCCGTCCCATAGCCTTTATTACAACCCTTAAAGACCTCTTGATCTATGATTGAATAACTCGATTAGTGGAATATTACACTAGGGGCAAGCCTATGGTGTGTCTGTATGCATATGAATGTTCTTTGTTGAGAGTGAGTGAATTTTTCCGATATTTATAAGTTCCATGTTATGAATTATTTATGTGTGAGAACTTCTCTCAATGAACTATGTAAGGGTGTGTAACTCAAGAGGAAGAAGGTAAATTTGCAAGTTTTTGGTAATAATTAGAGTAAGCAATAATGTGCGTTGGCATGAGAGTTTACGGTTAGGTAAGGATTGTGCATATCTTAGGTTAATCATGAAAAATAGCTTTTGTGATATAATTTGGGGGAGACATAAATAAAATTGGCCTAAAGTGTGATTAAGGTTGCTCGAGGACGAGCAAAGGTTTAAGTGTGGGGTATTGATAATATGTGAATTTGACTAGATTTATGCCCTAAATAATCACGCTTTATTGTTGTTTTGATATTGTTTATGATGAAGAAATGCTTTTATTAGTGTTATTAGTGTGTTATAGGTACACATGAGCTAATAAAGACTAAAAGAGCAAGTTTTGGGGTCAAAAGATGGTGAAAAAGGCCAAAGTGTGGTACAAGTCAAGAACATATGTTGAAAGTAGTCGGGAAGGTGCGATTCCGAGCTATATGGATGTTATGGAATGAATTTAAGTGATTTGGAGCTTTGAAGTCTGAGTAAAAGCTCAAGGAATTAAGCCGGGATCGAGTTCGGGGGTCAAATTTGATAAGTGTAGAACAAGCGAAGAATGGATGAGGCATATTGTGCACCGTTTAGTTTATTGGACATAATTTTTCGCTCAGAACTCCATTTGGGCTTCATAATATATGGTTGGAAAGATAATTCAAGGGGCTACAACTTTCATGTTTTGCGGTTTTCCAAATTCGCAACGGAACAGGGTGAAAAACCGCGGTTTCGCCGCGACCGCGGATGAACCGCGGAAAAACTGGCTCTCTGAAGTTTTACTGTTCGCGGTCCGTCCGCGGCCGCGAACGAACCGCGGAAGTCGCCGCAGCAGCAGTCCTAATTGTACTCAAACTTAGTTTTTTTAGCCCTAAAACCTCTATATAAACTCCTAGTTTGCCCCATAGAGGCATGTACATTATTTCTTCAATACTTTTGCAAGGTTTTAGTAGGAGAGATTCCTCTCAAACTCTTTCTATTATTTTATATCAAGCAATTCTTTATGATTTCAATTATTATTCTTGTTTCTTCAAGCATGAGTAGCTAAATTCTTTTCTAAGGTTTTGATGGAACCTATAGATAGATGAACTTATCGTTTATGTGATTACAAATTGTGATTTAGATTTCTATTTGTTCAACTTCATTCTTATTGTAGTTAATTGGTAGGATCCCCAATTAGCTGTGCCTATTTAGTGTGCATAACTTGGAAAAGAGTGCATATTTAGGTTTATTGTTGAACAACACCACACCTAGGTTATTAGAGGAATCTATAATTTTAGGCGTAAAGACGGGGTTAGGAATAACGAAGTCTTGGGTGCAATCTAAAGTGAACTATTCAAATTAAAGCTAGCTAGGGTAGCTCGGGAGAGTGCACTAGTAAATTATTGCAATTGCTCGGGAGAGGGTTACGATACACATAGCGTTCATGATTGATAGAATATATTAACGATTTGTAAGAGCATAACGATAAGGGATTCCATCAATAGGGGAAATCAATACCTTAGTATTTCTCTATATTATTTTATCCAACATTCAATTCTTTCTTTTAAAGCATTCTTTAATACTTGCAAACTAGATATTCGAAAATCATACACAAAGATATTCTAAATTTTGGGAACTTGATTCGTAAGTACTTTTGGGGTTGTGAAAGTTGTGATTGATAGGTTAATTCTCTGTGGGATCGATCTTGGACTTATTAAACCAAGTTATATTGACTACGACCGTTGCTTGGACGTGAATCAATAGACAGATGTATATGTCTCCATATATTGAGATGGTTGTATACCGTAGTGGTACAAGCGAGGATGTGGTCAGTGTGGGATCTAGATGAGATAGATGTGGATTGGGGATCAGAGTACTCATTATAGTGATGACTAACCTGTGGGGGTTGCCTTAGAACTGTTTAGTGATAGTACAAGAGTTCTTATTTTCAGTTATTGTTTATTATTGTTACTCACTGAGTTGAAATATACTCACCCCACTCCCCTGCACTTTTTGTGCAGATATACAGGTTCAGGAGGGCAGTTGAGCTATCACAACTGCTTTATTATCCCCATTCTGTGGAGACTTCGAGGTAGCTGCCAACGTCCGCAGTACCCGACCTCTTTCTTTTTATCATTTTGTTGTCTCCATTCTGGTTAGACTTGATTGTGTAGTAGATCTCATTTGTAGAGGCTCAGACTTGTGACACCACGATTTGGTTGGGACTGTGTTCTTGTATTTCATTTCTACACTTCTTGATTTGTTATGAAAATAGGCTAATCACGCCCATTAATCGGTATTAATTATACTTGGCTGGTAATTGGATAAGATGGTCGGGCTTGCCTAGCAATGTGTTGGGCGCCATCACGACCGGGGTTTGGGGTCGTGACAACTTTGCGCATCTACGAACATTCCCCCAGCCAATACGACCTCTCATCTGCACACAATAGGTTGCACCTGCGACTCCGCATCTGCGATCGATCCCACCGTAGGTGCGAAAATACTAGTAGACAGATTTCCTCCAGCAACTCCTCTTAGTCCGAAATGAATCTGAACTCAATCCGAATCACACAGGAGACCCCCGGGAGCCTATCCAAATGTACCATCAGGTCCTAAAACATAATAAATACTTACTTGAAGCCGCAAATCACATCAAACAATATCAAAACCACAAATCGCACCCCAATTCAAGCCTAATAAAATAATAAACTTCGAACTTGTAAAACTCATGCCGAACCATATCAAATCAACTCCGAATGATCTAAATTTGTAAACTCTCGGAACTGAATCTGAACTTGATATCAACAAAGTCAACGCTTTGCCAAACCTCTCAACCTTCCACACCTTCATCTTTCCAACTTTTGCCAAAACTTGCAAATCAACCCACGGACCTCCAAATTAAGATTCAGATATACTCTTAAGTTCAAAATCACCATACGAAACTATTGTTATCACCAAAGCTCTATTTAGAGCCATCTGCACATATGTCAAACTCTGGTCAAGTTATCCTAATTCACTCCAAAACCATCCTGAAACAAATCCAACCAGTATGACAAGTCACATAACCACAAATGAAAATTGACGAAGACATAAATAGCGAAATGAAGCTACAATATAAAAAATGATCGGTCAGATCGTTACAGTTTGGGACTAAGTTTATGGTATCTTTGGTTGACAGTGTAAACTTGTTGGAACAAATTTATACCTGTAACTAAACATAATATAAATTTAGTACCACACTTTATTTCATCTTATCCCATCTTATCCCATCTTATCCCGCGTACCAATCGATCTATGAAATGGTGGGATTAGCTCCTATATAGAAGGAGATATAACTAATTCTGTGAGATATCCCACTATTGTATAAAAAAAACCCTAAAGGCATATATTCTGCTTTTAAATAGTTGAGGGGGTCTTAGGACCTCATTGAAGAATAAGAATTATAAATAACCATCTATAATATGTTAAACTATTCTTATTAAAAAAAGACCTTTACACATAACAGTATTATATAACTTAAATATAATTTATTCACAGAAGAATATTTTGTTTTGAAATTTTGGTGCAATTTTAGATCTACAGAAATTAGAAAATTCCGACTTTTTTTTATTCTTCATCACACAACCTTCCCTCACCCCACCCCACCCCAAGAAAAGAAAAAAGAATAAGGAAAATATTTGATTTGTATAGTCCTCATTTCCTATTAGGCACCAGTTATGTCTAGGTTGGAGCCAATTAGGAATATATTCATTGTGGTGCAGAAGGTTTGAATAACAGTAGTGCCTTGCTTCCTTTATCCTTTAAACTTTTCTTTTTTCTACAAAATGTTGATTTTTAAAGAGGATAATCATTTGGGGAGGATCCCACTTCGTTGAAACTTTAGAAACGTGGTGGGTTGGTGTCATTTTCATTTTGATCTAATGATATACAATCATACAAGATAAGGTGGCAAGCATAAGTGTGCATCTTCCACTTTCTCTTCTCTTCTATTTTTGTTTCTTTTGATTTTTGCCAACGTTGGTTCCTGACTTTTGTACCTTTTTAGTACTATATGTTTATGAAGATTCTTCAGAGCTATAGCTGCGTACATACTTCAGCTCTTTAATTATTCTTGGGAATAAAGCTTTTTTTTGTTAAACTATTCTAAAATATTCTTTTAGTCCCTTGAGAAACTAACATGTTTGAAACTGTAAAGAGGGTCTGCATATCTGTCATGATTCAAATCCTCACTCGGTCAGATATTATGACGACACCTAATATTTACGACTAGGTATAATAATAGAATTATTTACCTCATAAATAAGAGTAACAATTGAATTCGATTTATAGTTTTAAAGATATGTGATTAGATTCAATATCAATTAATAATAGAAAAAATGAAGTAGTAATGAAAAAAATAAGTGAATCAAACCGATGCTACTTGGCAGTGGTGACCTCAAGCTTAGTGGCCTCGAGGTAGGTTTGGAGTAATAAGAACAACTAAGAGAAGTAAAGTAAGAATATTAGAGCTAAAGGACAATTCTGGTGAACGGTAAGAGAGAAAAGTGGGATAGTATATTCTTGCCATTGATAAGATGATGTTACAAATGATTGGAGTCTCCTTTATATAATAGGGGAACCTTAAATGAGTTATATTTCTATTTAAAGTAAGGAATTTTCTTGGTACAACTCTCTAACCACCTAGTACGGAATAGTACACTCCTATTTCGGGATTTGCGCCGTGATCTTGGGGACATGGTAGGAATCTAGCCCATTCTGTTACAAGTCCATAACGGTACTATTTCGGAGTCGAGCATACTTGACTTTGGTACATATCGTGCTCCATCTTCGAACTCGGGTCTAGTCCCTCGAGGTCGAACTCAACCTTGCCTAAACTCGGACTTTGCATGACCTCTCGACCATATAGATCGAAGGCACACGATCTCGACCGTATACAGATAGTCCTCGCATTTCTTGGAGTAAGATGATAAAAAATGATTTGAACCTCCTTTTATCGGAGTCTTTAGTGATGACTAAATTTCCGTGACGAAGGCACTTGAAGTGACTCAAACTTCCTGTCAGTTCGATTCCCCAAAATATTATGCCAATGCTGGTCGGCCATTAGCACCACCAAAGCATCGTCACCTTTCTATGAATATACGGCTACTTCTTTGAATAATAGACTTTACTCTTTCACCACTTTCGCTCTAATTGTTCTTCATTTCTTTTCCTAATCATCTATTTCCATCGCCCCTTTGAATGCCAAAAAATGCCAAGTCCCCGTGTAACACCACTATTTACTACAGGATGTATTTTATAGCTTAAAATCATGGCTAAAACTTCTAAAACGGTCCCCAAAAAAGGTAGTTGTCTTCTTATACCTCTCAGCCGACCAAACATGTTATGATGCTAACTCTTGAAGTAATCACCCCCGGCCCTTGCGTGATTAAGAAGGACTTCAGTATTGAAAATTCCCCTGATGGTCCGAGCCGATGCGAGCATGCATCTCGATATCTTAGTTTGATATCAGAGAAGAACCTCAAAGCAATGAAGAGGGACTGCGGCTGGGGAGACGAGATCCTGGTTCAGAGCCCAAGCCCTGAGAAAAGTATTACTACCCATGAGGACGGGTTGTTAAGTGTTTACACTTTTCCCTTCACAATGGGTCCCCTCAGTCCGGTGGTGATCAACTTCTGTAAAATATACAAAGTCACCCTCGGCTAGATTTACCCCTTCTTTTGGCACGTAGCGATCATGTTGCGCTACTTTTGCGAGAAGGTCGAGGGGTTAAAATTCACCATCAACCACCTGATTCGATTGTATCGGCCCCGGCTATTTTGAGGGCTTATCAAGCTGCAACATTGAACAAAGAAAACCTTCTTTGCCAGTAATAACGAAGCCAAAAGATCAAGGTTGGACGAGCTTGTTCCTCAGAGTAAGGACTTCGGATGTCATCCCTAGGGATAAAATGCTGTTCCCGGAGATTTAATCACAAGTGGAGTTCTTCTTCCTAGTATCTACTCATTTTAAGCTTTCCTACCTCACAATGCCTTTAACCTTTCTATAGCCACTGCCTGGGTGCGTCACACGGTCCCCGACCTCAAGGATTGGTCCCGAAAATTAGCTGCCACCTCCTTCTATGATGAGCGCAAATGGCGTGAATTATCGAGGGGCAAGTGGGAGGCCAAACATTATAGTAAATTCTCTTCCCAAATTTGAGATATTTTTCATTCGCTAGTGGCGTCAACTTATTCACATTTACTTGTGCAGGCATCGGAGATGTATCCAAAATGAGGTCAGCTTAGCTCGGGGAAAAGAATGCATCCTTGATCCCTAAATCGGTGAAAAAAATAAATGAAAGAGGGATTTGAAGCCCGAAGACTCCAAATATGAGGCGGTACCTTCCTAAAAGTCGAGGAGAAGACTCATTCATGTGTACTTCGCTTAAACCATTCAATACCTGTAGGATGAAAAGAACGATAGTGGAGGATAGACGCTTGTACCTCGAACCAGGAAACCAATCAAAGCTGCCAATGCCTCCGACCCTGATGCCTTCGCACTTGATGAAGGTACTCCAAAGAGAGATTCAAGAAAAGCCGTCGAGTCTCACAAGATATAGATCGTACCTCATTCTTCAACAAATACACCGAATGGGACAAGCGCTGAAAGGGCCGAAACTAGCCAGAGCACCCCAAGTGAGGAGTTCGGGTCCATGACAATGGGTGATTCATTTTTTTCTAGCTTACTCCGAGGAGACAATAAAGGATTCACGGGCTTTGCAAATAGCTGATCCAAGCAAGGTCCTCAAAGAAGACCCCTTTTGGGACTGTTTCACCGGGGTTGATGATTTTGCTGATCTTAAAAATACATCCACCCTTTTTGAAGAGGCTCAACATCTTCTTTCACATGTAAATGTTAACTTTCATTGTTGTAACTTCCTCTTTCCTTCCTTTTCCTTGACTGACATATATTCATTTCATTTATAGGCCATCATCATGTTTAGAGCTGAGTTGATCCAATGCGAGGCCGAGCATAGGAGGCTTTCGGGTGAAGATAAGGCCCTAAGGCTTCTCTGTAGCCAGAAGGAGGGAAGCTTGAGGTCTTTCGGTCGGAGTTGGTCAAAGATCGGCAAAACCAGGCCAAGTTGAATGAGTAGGTAACTATGATTTTAATAGGGTATGGCCTTCTTGGCCCTACTTCAGAGTCAAATAATTTGATGTCTCAACTCTAACAGAAGTTGGAGATGATTGGGCAGCTTTGGAGTGAGGTTGATCAATTTAAGGTGTTTTGCCAAAGGTGGAGAAAGAACATGGATCAACTTGCTACCGATAAGGACGTTATTAAAGTCCAAATGACCTCGGCTAACACTCAACTCTTAGGTATTAATGTGAAGGGTCTGGCACATGGTAGGAAAATCGAGGAGTTAGAGATAGAGCTTGCTAGAGCCCGACTTGAAGTTGCACTAGCTAAGGCTGAAGTTGAGAAGACGAAGGTCAAAACTATAAGACCATTATCGTGTACTTAAAAGATGCGCAACTGTTCAAGAAGAGCTGAGGGAGACCTCCAACTAGGAAAAGTGGAATAATGATTTGGAAAAGTTCAAAACCCAAAGTGAGACTCTCGAAGAAATCCACGCCCGAGGGTACGACCTTACTGAAGAGATAGACGTAGCAAGGGCATGAGAAACTTTTGCCACATTTCTTGTCTCTTCTAATAACGGAAATGATGTGTCCATCTCTGAAGGTGGGGAAGGTGAGGAAGGTGTTCCTGAGGAAAAGAAGGCTCTCGAAGATAGAGCTGCAGAGGGTGCGTTTCCCAATGAGGCTGCTTCTGAGGACATAACCCCAAAATAGATTAGGTTCTCTTATTCTTTTTTTTTTGTGTAAGGGACCCTTATGGGCGTTGTAAATATTCTTTCATAAAACATCCTATGTGAATATAAAGAACCTTTTTGCTCTATCCTCAACTAGTGTTTAATTTTATTTTGTTCTCATTTCTGGAAGATTCGATTGTGTAGCTCGAATGATCGATTTGAGTACTTATTTGGACTCATAACATAACAAACCCTTAGGTTTGTACAATAATCCTTGTGTTAAGTTTTAATCGATTTGATACAAGCTCGAGATGTCAGGACTCTCGAGTTTGAGTTGAGTGAGAATGTGGTCTCGAATAGGGGTGTGCATTTGAATCAATTTATCGATAAATCGAATCGATTATTTGTTATCAGTTCATCGATAAATGAAGTAACAAAAATCAAAACCTTATTGAAACGATTACGATAATCAGTTGTACAAATCGATAATCGTTAAGTAATTATCGATAAGGGTCAAAATCGAATGGATAAATCGAATTCACACCCCTAATTATTTCATCTACCACATTTAAGGAATGATCATATTTAAAGCTGAAGGGAAAGAAGTTCAAATTAATGGAAAATAGAATTAGCAGTGATGATGTATTTTATTTTTTCAATACCGTTGGAGTGTTGGTGACATATATTTGATCCCTTACTTTAGTTTCATTGCATATGTCTATTGACACAATTTTTATGTTATAAATAGTGTTCGTCTTATTTTAGCTTCTTTTTGTCCATATTAGTTAGGCGTGTTTATAATGATATACTTTCCGTGGAATCCCGCAAATTTTCTTATTGGTGTAATTGATATCTGAATCGATAAGCCCCAAAAATTAATAAATCTAAATAGAAAAAATTGAAACCTTATTAAAATGATAATGATAAGTATATGTACAAATCGATAATCAATAAGTAGTTATCGATAAGAGTCAAAATCGAATCGATAAATTGAATGCACACCCCTAGTCTCGAACTCTATATCTTTTGGCCCTTAAGACTTTTGAAGTAGGCTCTTTAAGATGGCATATTTACCTTGAAAATGGTAATTACAACTAAATTTGATTTTATGGTTCTAAAATATGTGATTTATTTTTATGCTAGTTATTTAGGCAATGGATGCTAAGTGAGACTATAAAATATGATAAGAGCTTGAACATAGTGTAGGAAGCAAACTGAGTGGCCGAGAATCAAGGTCTCGAGCTAGCCTATACGGGACCTCGAGGTCGAGCTAAATCATTAGACTGGGTATAGCCAATGAAGGACTAATAGTTTTAAGAGATTTGGTGAGGGATCTTTATGATCAATGACAAGTAATAAGTGAAGAACGATCAATGAAACACAATAAATGTAACACTATAATAAATATAAAAAATAAAATCAAATGAGAATATGTTTGAGTTAGAGAGCAGAGAATGTTCTTGTTCTTGTATTGAATATCATGTCTGCAAAAAATGACAAGGGTCCCCTTTATATGGGGGGGTCCCAACATAGTATAGGTGCATTTATTACAAAGATATGTGGCTGGTAAATCCATTTATTACAAAGATCAGTGGCTGGTACAACCATTTAATGCCATGGTACAGACTTGTACCACGTGCCTATTGGGAAATTCCTGCTTTCCCATGTTAGTCACCAATTCGCACTGCCTCTAGGTTTATCATAGGGAGCCCTCGAGGTCGAACCTCGAGCTGTGCCTCGGGCCTTCTAAATACAGGCTATGGAATGCCAAAATGATCATAAAATCTAACTCTCATATTTCAGCTGTATATAGATAGTCCCGCATTTCTTAGAATAGAATGATATGAAACGACTTTGACATTAGCTTCCTCGAGCCTCTCATGATAATGTCATGCTTATGACGTAAGCTTTCATGATGACTGAAGCATCCCATCAGTTTATCTTCCCAGAAGCTTTTAATACACTGTCGGTTCATCCCAAAAGTGGTCATATCGCCGCCGATCCATTTCGCAATATGAATTGACTGCGCCTGTTGATACATTTTTAATAAGGCCTTAATTATGTTGTCGGTTATGTTATCGCTTTTCTATAAATAGGAGGTAGCTTAAGCCAAGATTTCATTCAATCTTCTTGAACAACTTTTGGCCCTTTCCCTTCTATGTATCTTTTCTCAAATTTCTATCTTTATGGTTCAAACTTGTGACCATAAGGTCATACGACAGCAACTCAGCCAGTTATGTCATGGCTTATTTTCAAAGCTTTTCCCCGCTGATTGGGACTATACTATGTTGATGTTGTTGTTTTTATTGTTATAGTTACTGGCCCAAGATAATGAGAGAGAGAGAGAGAGAGAGAGAGACCTCAAATTCTTCCCGCACTAGAATATATACGGACTGCAATTTGTTACTCATATTTCTTAACATCAACCTGGTGTGGCGCCTTATTCCTTTTGCTATCTATGGAGTAAGGTGGCATCATCTACTAACTTTTGCATCCTACATCGGTGCAAGGTGTCATCATCTACTAACTTTTGCATCCTACACCGGTGCAATGTCTCAAGAAGTGGAGTCACAATAATAGTGCTGACGAGACCCGTACTTGCCAAATTTTTCACCCAGACACATTTTCCTTACCTATTAAAAGATTTTGCTCTTTAATAGGCTATAGCTATCTCAGAAGAGTCTCTCGAAGATATTGCTCTGAAGATCGAAATGGGGTTCTTGAGGGAACAAGTTTTTGCATATGTCATGTCCGAGGATGTACCCTCAATAGTTGTTTAGGCTTTTTAGTTGTTGTTTTTTGCTTCTTTATTTCCGTGTAAGGACCCCTTGTGGGCTTTTATAATCATCACTTTTTAATACCATAGTTTCTTTAATTTTCTTTTGTCCTATGTTGGATTCCCTTTTGTTCTGTGTTTGTAAAAAATATAGTCGTGTGACTTTATTGATCCGTCTAAATATTAGACTTGGGCATAGGAATTCTTTTGGTTCTCGATTGGTTCATATGACATCCCCTTAAACACTCTACCATTCCTTGGACTAAGTCTGGATTTATATGATACAAACTTAGGCTGCTCGGACTTTCGAGTTTGAATTGAATAAGAGCGGTGCCTCGAATTTATTCAAAATAAAACTTATCCTTTTTGGGCGCCATTGATAGTCCTCGAGCAAACGTTTGGTTGATTATCCAAAAAATAAAGATAACCCTTAAGCGTTTGCAAATAGTCCATGAGCGAGGGTACACTCGAACTCGGGTGGCCCTTGAGATTAGTAATCAAGCGAGTGAGTGAACTTGAAGTAAAGATAGCCTTGAGTTTTTTTTAATAATCCTCGGACGAGAACTGACACGGATGTTGGTAGCCTGGGGGGCTAAGAATCAGATGAACGATCCGCACTTACACTAGCAGAGATCCTCGAGATCAGGTGCTATCTCGAGGCTAGGTTTTAGTGGATAGCTCCTTAGAGTTCATCGTTATAGAAACAGAAATCCTCGATATTAGGCACCATCTCGAGGCTAGGTTGATATGGGGATTTTTGACCCTTCGAACATTGTATGATAGCATCATACTTACGACATTGCCATGAGGTGAATGAGGTGGTCCCATCGATTCACTTTTCTAAAATTGATAATGGCTTTGATAGAATTAATTGTCCTTTAGAGAAGGAGGACAATTGTTGTTTGCTTTATATACGAGTTCGCTTTCCTCTTACTGGAGGGTTCCGCTATTTTGGGTAGGTATTCATTTCATAGAGATCTCCTTCTTTGTGCCAGCTCTTTCACCATTTTAATTCGAAACTTTTGCCTAAGTTTTCCCCTTTTTTGTTTGACCATAGTTATGGCCGCTACGCCTAAGCCCGTTTACAAAGAAGAGGAGAGTTCTGCCTATGCTTCCCGCTCGGTCGGTGGTACACCGTGGGAATTCGATGAGCTAATCTCGAGATGGTTTGCTTTGAGGAGGGACTTTACGTTAGAGAGCCTCAATGTTTAGGGCCATTGCGAGCATTAATTGAGGTCCATTTCATCAATAGGAGATGAACACCTCGAGATAGTAAGGAGAGACTGAAAATGGGGAGAAAATGTGGTATTGCAGGTACCTTCCCCATAGGAGAACATCATGGCTCATGTAGATGGATTTTGAAATGTATACACATATCCTTTTACATTGGGCCCTCTCGATAGATTCACGCTTGACTTCTTTCGAAGATATCGGGATACCCTAGCATAGGTTCACCCCTCGTTCTTGAGAATAGTATTGATGATGAGGTTTTTTGTGAAGTAAGCGGGGCTTGATTTCACCCTTAGCCATCTTATGAGATTCTTCTGGCCTTTTCATTACTGTGGCCTGATAACCTTACGATGTCGATCCGCAAGGCCCTTTGTTGCCGATGATGAAGATGATGGGGATCTTAATTTGTTAGAGCTGGACTATCGATATTATGCCCGTGGAGTTTCTACCATTTCATGAGAAATGGAATGTCACATGTAAGTGGTACACATCTAATTTTATTATTTTTGCTCATGGTTGAGGCGAACTCCATAAAAATGCTTTTTTTCTTTAATACAACAATCTCGTGGATGTCGTTCGAGGTCCCCTGCCTGGCGAATTGCTTGGAAGCTGGCAGATCGCTTGACCTACGATGGGCGTAAATGGTGAGACCTGTCGAAGGGTAGATGGGAAGCAAAACACCAAGGTACATGCCATGTGATTTATTTTCTTAGAAAGGTACTTCTTGTGTATTAACTCTTCTCCACAGGCACTGGAGATGTTTCTGAGATGAGACCTTGTCCCCTTAGAGAGGATGAAGGATCATCAGCTTTGGGGCCGAGAAATGATAACAAATGGAAGGGGTCTTCAAAGGACGAAGGTGCTTATAGTGAGGCAATCCCTACTCGGAGGCTCAAAGAATATGCATTGGCTGAGGCTGCAGCATCAACGGCGTCTCGCCTCGAAAAAATGGTTCCTCCTTCAAATTGTCTTCTTTTTCCATCAAAGGTACTTCAAGGGTTAAAAATGTTCTTCCGCCTTCCTCTTCTCCCACCGAAGGTACTTCGAGGGGAATTTGAGGCCAGGGCCACCCAAATCAAGCGGGGTGTTGAGCAAACGTGTTCCCATCAAGAGTGGTTCTATCGAGGTCGATAAGACCAGGCTACTAGATGTGTGCTTAACTTTTGAGGAGGATCAGTAGCTCTGTTCTATGGTGAGTTTTTGCCAACTATATTGGATTTTCAATTTTTCACTTTCATTTTCTAATTGAGCTTCTTTTTCATAGGCCTTTCACAAGCTCAAGTCCGAGCTACTACGACGTGAATCCAGATTGCAAAATCCCTTGGACGGGGAGAAATACCTTAGTCTTAATTGTGACAAAATGGAAAAAGAGCTGGTATACCTATGGTACAAGAAGAATCGAAGTCTGAACTACGAAGGCTACCTCGAGAGACAGGTAAAATTTGTTTCGAGGGGATGCATGTTTCTAATTCTATCCTTGGAGACTAATATTTCAATGCATTAGTTTCAGAGAAAGACGGAGGACCTGGAACACCTTTGGGGTGAATTTACCAGGCCAAGTATGAGTGTAATGAGCTAAGTGCCCAGATAGATGCCCAAGTTGTGGCCAAGAAGAATGCTTTCACCAAGACTTTTGCCCTCGAGGTGCAACTGTGGAATGCTCATGAAAACAGCTCGGTCTAGACGAGCAGGATTGCAAGGCTCAAGTCTGCCTTATGAAGATGAAGGACGAGGTTGTGGACGTCCGAGTTGAAGTTGAAGAGATTCGAGCAAAGGCTGATAAGAAAGTGGCTATTTATATAAAAGACACCGCTGATGCTCGAGCTAAGCTGGGGGAGCTTCTAATCGAGAGACAAGAAGCAATGAATATGCCCAATGCAAATCTAGAAAAGAAACACTCGAGATCCATGCTAGGGGCTTCTATCTCTCAGAAGAGATAAAGCAGGCTAAGGTGGATGAATATGACCCCAAGCTCCCCTTGTCTGATGCTGAAGATAATAAGGAAGAGGTCGATGGGGCAACAGTCCCTGATGAGAACGTATACTAGGCCTTTCCTTCTTGATTTTGAGTATAATTCTCTTAGAGAACATTGTAAATCAAGTTTTATATTTTTTTCACACATACATATAAAGAGAAGCCTTTCAGTTTTCTCCTTTCATGAATTTTTCTTTTCTTGAGTATGGCTTTCTTTGTCTTGAATTTTGACATTTGTTGATGATTAGCCAGGTGAACTAGACATCGAGAAAAAACTCTGAGGTTTACAAATTGTCCCTGATGTGTGTTATGTTGGCCCATAGACTTTTGCACAGTTGGTCGGTACTACCTCTGATCTAAGCTGGCGACAATGGAGCTTATGTATTAGGTTGGTATGACCTTTTAGTTTAAGTTGGCCATAGTGGCTCTTATGTGTAAGGTCAGTACGACCTCTAATATTGGCTTTATTCTTCCCTCGTTAAAGATTTTTTTGAAGTTTTTGTGTTTGCATGATTCTTCAGTAGTTTGGTAAGAACCTCGATTGTGTGATGTTATGTAGTGATAAATGAGCAACTCGGGAAGTTTCTCTCGGTGGCTAAATTGTTTTGAAGCCTGTGTTCGGAGCTGATATGATCAAAGCTCTTTTGCTTATGCCGAGGATAGTTTGGTTATCCGGTTCATTTCGAAATAATTTGAACGCGTGTGAATTATGGCGACTGTCGGACGTCCTCGAGTCGTGATAGTTTTGCTAGTATAGCCTTGTGACCATAGTCGTTTAATTGGCTATATCCTTTTATTCCCCGAGTGAATTAGCTTCGATGTCTATATTGAGGGTATGCCTTTTTATGGGTCTTACAAGTTCGAATATATAGCCTTAAATTTAAGATGGGGTTGTGCTTTTTGTAAGGTCTTATAAATTTTAACACGCCTTACTTGAGTTCTTACATATATGTTACTTAGCATAGTTATGATTCATGCCTAGCTCGAGGTCTTACAATAGGTTACTTGATACAAGTATAATTCATGCCTGGCTTGAGGTCTTACAGATTTGGTATTGCCTTACATTTTCTAACATTGCCATGTAGAGTACTTTTAGGCCCCAAGTCGCATGCATGGGGTCCTATAGCCTCGGGTTCTTGATACCGCGATGGGGTGACCGTCGGTGATAGTCCCCAAGATATTGAGTGTCTTTTGCACTGGATCTGTTCTTTGTGTATTTTGATGTTGTCTCATTGAGGGCTTATGAGCCTTGGGTTTTCGGCCCGGAGCTTTTACGGCCACTAGCTTTTTATGTCAGTCCCTGAGTGTTCGGGAAATTTCTTGCTATAGAGCCGTTTCTTGAAAAAAATAGCAGATTTTATTGAAGCACAAAGTGTTTTGATGGAAAAATATTCCTTGATTACATGGACCAAGTATACATGTTTTGTTCATCAATGGTTCAACTATTTTATGCGGACATGGTACATTCGATTGTTTGACCCGATACATCATTTTCCTATCGAGACACTTTTTGGTTCTTCTTGACTTCTTCGATGGGGTCATCTCCTGAGGGGGATGCCCCCTTAGTATTCAAGGTTTATTGAGGAGAAGCCTTAAATACTTGTTAAGTTCACTATATGTAATATATAGATATTGCCTCGTTAAAAATCTTGCCGGTAAAATCCTTCTTAGGTTAAAATCCGGTTGAAGAAAAATAGTGCAACGCATGCTTTAAAACCTAAGTCCCTCAAGCTGGATAGTGCTTCGATTGTTCTAACCAGACTTTTGCACATAGTTTAGTGTAATATTTAAATAAAAGAGAGACGGTTATACCTTAGTGGTGATAGTACTTCAAGCCTCGATATTATTCAAATGTCTGGTCCGGGGATGTGATACAGTTCTTTGCTAATCGACTTGGGTACAACCGAGAATGCAGCTCATGAGTGATACTTTGTTGTTTGCTTTTCCTTTGGGTCCTTTGATGTTGAAGTTGTTGATGCCGGTGCCATGTCGTGCACCGCCAACATCTCTCTCACTGCATGATGCTCCTCGTATATATTTTTTATTCAATCTTATGTCATAAACTTCATCATTTGAAGAAGGGTTAATGGTACTACTCTATTGCAGTGTATCCATGGCCTCCCGAGAAAGGCATTGTACCTCATGTCTCCTTCGATGACATGAAATTTGACGTATTGTATTGTGCCAGCCACACTGACCGAGAGGGTGATTTCCCCTTCCATTGTCTCACTCACCATGTTGAATCCATTGAGGACTCGAGAAGCAAGCACAATTTGGTCGAGTAGTACGAGCTGCTCCACCACCCTCGACCTAATAATGTTGGCCGAGCTACCTAGATCCACACGCACACATTTAAATTGAAATGTATTCGCTAGAAAAGAAATTACCAGCACAACGTTATAAGGCTGAGATAGGGTCTCGATGTCCTCATCGCTGAATGTGAGGGTGTCCTCGTGTATGTAACCTTGAAATCACTTTTCCCCGGTGATGTATATTTTTGTTAGTTTAACAATAGCTTCCTGTGGAATGTCGACTCCCCCAACAATCATGTGGGTCACATGTTTTGATTCTTTTATTTCATCTTTGTTGTTCACCTCTCTTTTGCGAAATTGATTTTTGGCTTGGTCGCTGGGAACTCTCGGAGGTGCTCTTTATTAAATAGTCGGGCTACTTCTTCTTAGAGTTGTGTTCAATCTTTGGCCCTATGACCATGTGTGCCATGAAATTTGCACGCATGGTCGGGGTTCCTTTGTGACAGATCTTATTGATTGGGTTTTGGCCACCTGGCATCTTTGATTTTGTCACGACCCCAAACCCCGGTCGTGATGGCGCCCAACACATTGCTAGGCAAGCCCGACCATCTTATCCAATTACCAACCAAGTACAATTAATACTGATTAATGGGCGTGATTAGCCTGTTTTCATAAACAAATCAAGAAGTGTAGAAATGAAATACAAGAACACAGTCCCAACCAAATCGTGGTGTCACAAGTCTGAGCCTCTACAAATGAGATCTACTACACAATCAAGTCTAACCAGAATGGATACAACAAAATGATAAAAAGAAAGAGGTCAGGCACTGCGGACGTTGGCAGCTACCTCGAAGTCTCCACAGAATGGGGATAATAAAGCAGTTGCGATAGCTCAACTGCCCTCCAGAACCTGTATATCTGCACAAAAAGTGCAGGGGAGTGGGGTGAGTATATTTCAACCCAATGAGTAACAATAATAAACAATAACTGAAAATAAGAACTCCTGTACTATCACTAAACAGTTCTAAGGCAACCCCCACAGGTTAGTCATCACTATAATGAGTACTCTGATCCCCAGTCCACATCTATCTCATCTAGGTCCCACACTGACCACATCCTCGCTCGTACCATAACGGTATACAGCCATCTCACTATATGGAGACATATACATCTGTCTATAACATATAAATATTTCAGTATATATATGAATATGAATAAGTATGATGTTGCGGCGCGTAGCCCGCTCCAATACATATACCGCTGCGGCGCGCAGCCCGCTCCAATACATATACCGCTGCGGCGCGCAGCCCGCTCCATTCAACGTCGACGGCGCTCACTAGGGGTGTATACAGACTTCGGAGGGGCTCCCTAGGCCCAAGCACTATAATACTGCGGTGTGCAGCACGGTCCACACCTATGATGCTACAGCGTGCAGTCCGATCCAATATATATATACATATATAACTATACTACTGTGGCGTGCAGCCCGATCCCATAATATACTCCAGCGCTCACTAAGAATGTGTGCAGACTCGGACTCCGAAGGGCTCCTACAGCCCAAGCGCAATAATACTGCGGCGTGCAGTCCGATCCACATATATATTACTGCGTATTACATGTATATTACTGCGGCGTGCAGTCCGATCCAATATATATACTGCTGCGGCGTGCAGCCCGATCCAATATAGGTATATATACATAATACCTCATAATGGGTCCTCGACCCTATCCTAGTCAGTATATACTTGGCCTCTCAGG
The DNA here is from genome assembly GCA_032618575.1 of Nicotiana noctiflora. Classification (NCBI taxonomy): domain Eukaryota; kingdom Viridiplantae; phylum Streptophyta; class Magnoliopsida; order Solanales; family Solanaceae; genus Nicotiana; species Nicotiana noctiflora. The sequence goes on along the minus strand of JASVEL010004705.1, from coordinate 704,406 downwards.
CCCAATACAATATATCACAGTGGGTCCTTGACCCTGTCTCAGTCAATATAGACTTGGCCTTTCGGGCCCAATATAACATCTCATAGTGGGTCCTTGACCCTATCTCATCTCAATCGGTATAGACTTGGCCTTTCAGTCCTGCTCAGCTAGAACAGGGAATTCCACCCTAGATAATCTCTCTCAATGTACACATCTAGTACGGGCTCATATTATGCTATACAGCTAGAGCTACGGCTGAGTGTATGTTTCCAACACGATATAAGGGTCACCTAGCTCTATAGGTTCCCTAATGCTCTACAGATCGGCACAAGGCCCCAAACATGGCTATTAGCCCAATTGTACAGTTATAATCTCATTAGCAGTCATACAACAGAGTATTCTATTAGCCGGGAAGGACCAAGTCCAAGTCCCCAATCACAATGTCACCACACTCGTCTCAAGACGTGTGTCTCATCTCTACATAGCACTGTGAAGTGCTAGTACGGGGTTTCAAACCCTCAGTACATTATTTACTACCACCACTCACCTCGAACCGGTAGAAGCTTCAATCCGCCTTGCGCTTGCCTCGCAAATCAATCTCCTCGGGTGCCAAATCTGCTCAAAATCATAGAGAATGCATCAATATATGCTAATTTCACGAAATTAATTCGAAATAACCCAAATTATATCAAAACCCACAAGTTGTCAAAACCCGACTTTTGGTGCGCTTCTCGAATAATTATAAAAGTTACATATTCGGAACCCTCGTCTCAATACGAGTCTAGGCATATCAAATTTACCAAAATCGGACTCCATTTGCCCACTCAAATCGGTGTTTTTCTTCAATTTAGGCCTAGGGCTCAAACCCACCTTTAATCTTCCATTTATAGAAATTTAACCAAGGATTTCATGCTAAAATGATGCAATTAAGCCACAAAACTTACCTCCGACGAATCCCCGATGAATTCCCAGCAATTCCCGTGAGTTCCTATCTCTAGAACTCAAAAATGGCGTTTTGGGTTAATGAACCCATAACCCCTCTGTTCTGTGATTAAATTCTCTGCCAGACCCATTTGTTCTACGCGATCGCGACTCTACTCACGCGATCGCGATGTTCAAACATTTCGCCCTCACGCGATCGCGACTCTCCTCACGCGATCTCGATGTACAAACATCCGGCTTCACGCGATCGCGTCCCTCTTCCTGCGATCGCGTAGCACATTTTTCCCTGGACCCCATTTCTCTTCTACGCGATCGCGTAGATGCTCATGCGATCGCGATGGCCATCCGGTTAACTCTACGCGATCACGTCCGTGCCTCTGCGATCGCGTTGCTTCTGCTCTTGACCATATGCGATCGCGTCCCCATCTCTGCGATCGCGAAGGGTAAAATCCTCCCCCTTCACCATTACTCTACGCGATCGCATGCTCACTAGTGCGATCGCAGAGAGTAAATTTCTGCTGCACTTATGACAGCAAACCAGCTCTCTTCTTTGGCCAAGAATGGTCCGTTTGGACCCCGGATTCATCCCGAGACCCCCGGGACCCCAACGAAAACCACCAACATACTCCAAAACATGATACGAACTTGTTCCAATCATAAAAACATCATACTAAACATCAAAATCACCATTTCTACACGAATTCAAGCCTAAGTTTCTTCAAAACTTTCAAAACTAACATTCAATCCAAAACCCGATCAAACGATGTCCGAATGACCTGAAAATTTGCAGACACATCCAAAATCACATAACGAAGCTACAGAAATTGTCGGAATTCCATTCCGACCCCCGGATCAAAATATCACCTACCATCCGGATTTCGCCAAAATTCAACCTTAGCCAATTCAAGCCTATTTCTACACCGAACCTCCAAATTCAATTCCGATTGTTCCCCTAAGTCACAAATCACCTCCCGGAACTAACCGAATCATCCAAATCCCATTCCGAGTCCTCTAACTAAATAGTCAACATCCAGTTGACTTTTCCCAACTATTCCTTCTTCTAAGAGACTTTCTGTCTCAATTTCAATCAAACTCAACCCGGATTGACTCAAACTCACCCAACATGCATATTACAATATCAACAAGCATATAACGGGGGTATCGAGGTGATAACTCACATGATAACGGGCCGGGTCATCACAGATTTACCTATGACAGATACGATGTTCGAATATCGATGTTGAAGTTTTACTCAAATAACTGGGGTGTCTTCGTCGAACCTGTTGATGACATCCAAATCCACTACTAAAAAGTAATAGACATGGTCGTAGCAATATAATTTACCCAACTATGAGTCGGCGTTGAATCCCACGAATAATATTGTGTAGGCGATTAGGCATGGAAGAAATTTATCGCTAGTCGCACAAAGCCAAACACTAAGAATTTTGGTTTGAAAAGTATTTATAGCTAAATGCGGAAATATAAACTAACGTAGAAAGCAAGTAAAATGATCAATGTCTATAAGTATGGTTGCATCGGGTATTACACTTAAGTAACAATCCAATGTATTTCACGATTTTACAAATATGAGCGAGTTTATATTAATTAGCCGCGGATAATAATTCTTAATTAGCTTTTTTCGAAGACTAACAGACTTCCTAATTGAAGTATCCCTAAAACAATTAGAAGATTAAGCACAACCGGAATGGCTACAAGTAGTTAAATCCTATCCCTAGGTAGAATCTGTAAAATGAGGGTTAGCACCTCAAGTTTTTGTTAATTAATCTTTTCCAACCCCAAATTATCTTTCCTAAAATTAATTTGGAATTAATGGGCGAGTCCTAGGGTTAGCTAATCCCTTTGGACACATTAAAGAACAAGAATAATTAAAGTAACAATAACCCACTTCATACAAGAATAAAAATCATTCAATACATAAGCACAACAAGTTATTTAATCCACACTTTAAATATGAATATTTCCATAAACAAGGTTCAAGTGTGGGAAATAAATACTACACACTTAGATATTCAATACAAAGCAAGGAAATGAAGAAATAAACATAAATGGGTAAGAAAATCTTAACCACAAGCTTCAATCGTCAAAACCCAGTTGTGTGTGCAAAACCCTAGCTTCCAAATATGTTCTCTCTAGTCTATGAGCTGACAAATAAGCCAAAGATCTTCCAAAAGTTCTGCTTGGACGAGTATAAAATTGATTTGGGGTGAGAAATTATGAAATGTCCATTTTTCCCCAGGCATGATGCACTGCCTTTGCATTTGCAAAAAAGTAACCACAGATATGGTTCCGCAAAGGCGAAAATTTGAACGCATAAGAGGAGTTCCTGAATAGTGCCAGTGACCGCAGAAGTGGAAAATACGGCGCTTCTGTGCTTCCGCAAAAACAGAATTTTAACCCCATAAGTGGTTTCTGCCTATTCAACCCAATCCAGAGAAGCAATTATTCAATCGCATAAGCGGATTCACTGGACGTTTTTGCATGGTTTCACCTTCTTTTTGCTCAATTCCACTTCAATTCAATTCAAACCACTTCGTAGTATGATTTACCTAAAAATCTAACAATAACCACCACAAACAACCTCATTGTATAATTAAAATGACATAAAAGCTAACGAAAAGAGGCTAGAATGAGTGGTAAAATCACCACTCATCAACACCCCCAACTTGAAGCTTTTGCTTGTCTTCAAGCAAATCAAAACCAAAACTTCAATGAGGATTCACCATTTAAAATACAAGTGGTATTGCTATTATTTACATATCACATTCTCCAATTTAAACACCATACTAATAGATTAGGTTGGTTCTAACAATTACGCTCGAATATATACATCTTTCCCGAATGACTCCCTCATAAAGAAAAAAACTTCACGAATGTACAAGAGAGTTAAAAAAATAACCAAGTGATCAACATAAGCTTCAAGAAGTGACTCAAATGCACTAGTTCACTATAAATGCTCACTTTACTCAATTTCACCAATCTTTCTTAATTCATGTGCCCTCACAAGAAAGAATGTCCCAAAAAAATCACTATATTTACAATTCAACATAAGGGACCTTTTTTAAAAAAAAAAACACTCACTCCCGCATGGAACTTCAAATGTTACAACATTTCATACCATAAGTGTGCCCTTATTTTAATTCATCGCTTATTCAAGAATGCATCGGTTGAAGGTCCCAAAAGGACTTTTTTAGCTTGTAATGTAGGTTTAGGGAAGGGTTGGATAAATATTTGTGTACGAGTGACTTCACCCTCTTTGAACACTACTCACAATTTTCCATTCTTTTGCACTTTGCTCCTTTTCAAACCCCCATAGCCTCATTTTCATTTTGTTCCCAAAATAGAACTACCTCATATATTGTGACGACCCGGCCCATTGTCACGAGAATTACCACCCCGTTATATTGTAATTACATATTTTATGCTTTCATATCAGTGCTAGAGTCTATCGGGGGAGTTAGGAATGCATTTGATTGAAAATAAGGCATATAGCCTTTTTGAAGGAACTTGAATAAGGAAAGTCAACCTGGAGTTGACTATTTAGTTAGAGGGCTCGGAATCGGATTCTGATGATTTGGTTAGTTCCGGGAGGTCATTTGTGACTTAGGGGAGCAATCGAAATCGAATTTGGAGGTCCGGTGTAGAAATAGTCTTGAATTGGCTAAGGTTGAATTTTGGCGAAATCCGAACGGTAGGTGAGATTTTGATCCGGGAGTCGGAATGCAATTCCAACAGTTGTAGTAGCTCCGTTAGGTGATTTTGGATGTGCCTACAAAATTTCAGGTCATTCGGAGGTCGTTTGGTCGGGTTTTTGATCGAATGTCGGTTTCGAAAGTTTGGAAGAAACTTAGGCTTGAATCCATGTGTAATTGGTGATTTTGATGTTTAGGATGGTGTTTTTATGCTTGGAACAAGGTCGTATTGTGTTTTGGAGTATGTTGGTGGTTTTCGTTGGGGTCCCAAGGGCCTCGGGGTGAATTCGGACAATTATCCGGCACTTTTGGAACTTAAAAATCTGCAGAAAAATCGCAGATCACTGGGCAAAATCCAAGCCTTCGCGTTCGTGTGGAATGGGCCGCATTCGCGAAGGCCAGGCGAGTTAAGCATCACGATTGCAAGACAGGGTATCGCGTTCGCGTGGGCCAGGATTCTTGAGCTTCGCGATCGCGTACAGGATGTCGCGTTCGCGTAGGTTTGTAAAGGTGAGCATCGCGTTCGCGTGAGGGGGTATCGCGAATGCGTAGAAGGAAAAATCAGACGGCTGGGAGCTAGTGCATCGCGAAAGCGTTGGGGGAGGTCACGTTCGCGAAGGTTAATCCGGAGCTGGGCATCGCGAACGCGTGGTAAGGAACGCGAACGCGTAGAAGAAAAGTCCCAGGCAGTGAATTAAAACCAGAAACATTTCACTTACGGGTTTCATTTCATAAACCCCCATTTTTGAAGCCTAGAGAGAAGAAGTGAAGGGAAATAGCTGGGAAATCATCGGGATATTGTCGGAGGTAAGTTTTATGGTTCATTTACGCGTTTTTATCTTGAAATCCCCCTTTATTTCACTGAAATTGGATCAAATTGTGGGGAAATTTAGCCTAGGCCAGGGCTTTGGTAAAATACCGATTTGAGCGGGCAAATGGAGTCCGAATTTGGTAAATTTGATATGCCTAGACTCGTATTGAGATGAGGGTTTCGAATATGTAACTTTTATAATTTTTCGAGAAGCGCACCAAAAGTCGGGTTTTGACAACTTTGTGGGTTTTGATACAATTTGGATTATTTCGAATGATATGCGTGAAATTAGCATATATTGATGCATTCTCTATGATTTTGAGCAGATTTGGCATCCGAGGAGATTGATTTTTGAGGCAAGCCCAAGGAGAGCTAGGACTTCTACCGGTTCGAGGTGAGTGATAGTAGTAAACAATGTACTGAGGGTTTGAAACCCCGTACTAGCACTTCACAGTGCTATATTGAGATGAGACATGCGTTCTATGACGGGCGTGGTGACATTGTGATAGGGGGTTCGGACTTGGTCCTTCCTGTCTAATAGAATACTGTGTTTTATGACTGTTAATGAAATTATTACTATACAATTGGGCTAATAGCCATGTTTGGGGCCTCGTGCCGATCTGTAGAGCATTAGGGAACCTATAGAGCTAGGTGACCCTTATATCGTGTTGGAAACATACACTCAGCCGTAGCTCTAGCTGTATAGCATAATATGAGCCCGTACTAGATGTGTACTTTGAAAGATACTACCTAGGGTGGAATTCCCAATTCTATCTGAGTGAGCCTGAGAGGCCAGGTCTATATTGACTGAGTTAGGGTCGAGGACCCACTGAGATATATCATATTGGGCCTGAGGGGCCAAGCACATATTGACTGGGATAGGGTCGAGGACCCATTATGAGGTATTATATATATACCTATATTGGATCGGGCCGCACGCCGCAGCAGTATATATATTGGATCGGACTGCACGCCGCAGTAATATACATATATGGATCGGACTGCACGCCGCAGTAATATACATGTGGAACGGACTGCACGCCGCCGTATTATTACGCTTGGGCTGTAGGAGCCCTTCGGAGTCTGCACACATTCCCAGTGGGTGCTGGTATATATTGTTAGATCGGGCTGCACGCCGCAGCAGTATAACTATATATGTATATATATATTGGATCGGACTGCACGCCGCAGTAATACATGTGTGGATAGGCTTCATGCCGCAGTATCATAACGCTTGGGCCTAGGGAGCCCCTCCGAAGTCTGTATACACCCCAGTGAGCGCCGTCGACGTTAAATGGAGAGGCCTGCGTGCCGCAGCGGTATATGTATCGGAGCGGGTTGCACGCCGCAGCATTATACTTATTCATATCCTATTACCTACTTAAATACTTATACATCATAAACATATGTATGTGTCTTCATATATTGAGATGGTTGTACACCGTAGGGGTACGAGTGAGGGTTTGATCAGTGTGAGATCTTGTAGAGATAGATGTGGACTGGAGATCAGAGTACTTACTACAGTGATGACGTACCTGTGGAGGGTTTGCCTTAGAACCGTTTAGTGATAGCACATGAGTTCTTACTTTTAGTTATTGTTTATCATTATTACTCATTGAGTTGAAATATACTTACCCCACTCCCCTGCACTTTCTGTGCAAATCCACAGGTGCCCGAGAGCGGTTGAGGCATTGTTGCCGCTTGCTCATACCCACTTTGCGGAGACTACGAGGTAGCTGCTAGCGTCTGCAGAGCCTGTTTTCTCCTTTCCTTATCATCTTGTTGTTCTCATTTTGCCTAGACTTGTTTGTATTAGGATGTTATTCTGTAGAGGCTCGGTCTCGTGACACCACGATATGGTTGGGACCGTACTTTGTATGCTTTTACTATCACGCTTTTCATTTGATATGATCACTTGTTGTTTAAGTTTAACTTGATTAATTGGAATTAATAATTGGCTGGGTTAAGAGATGATGTGGTCGGGCTTGCCTAGCATTGTGTTAGGCGCCATCACGACCGGGGTTTGGGTCGTGACATATACCTCTTCTAATTTTTATTCAAAACTCCATATTTTATATACATACACATATTTTCTCTTTTTTATTTTATTTTTATATACACATATTTTTCATCTTTTTTTCTTTTTCTTTTTGGAGCTTGAATAATTTAAACTAACACTTTTGAGGCATGCAGTCCTAAACTCAACATACAACCTTACCAATCTCCACCTCGACACCACCCCCAACTTAGGCTTTTAGCCTCATTCTCAATGTTCAAATAGCGATGGGTTCAAATAGAGAGAATTATTTTTCAAAAAGGGAAAGGTTTCTGATGAGCTGGCCAAAGAAAAGTTTTAAAGGCTCAAATAGAATACTAGTGATATCATTTATTCAAAGGTATGATTGAAAGGCTAAAAAGGTTTTGCAAATAAAAACAAAGAATTCCTAAGGTCACTCATCTAATATCATTAGTATTGAAAGACCTACCGGGCAATTTCTAGATGATAGAAGTAAACACAAGATTTATTTGAACAAACACTAATACCCACGTCACATGAACTAATCAATATGGATTAATTTTTTTTTAATAATGGCATTTAGAGAAATATTTAAACTAGTAGGTAAAAAGTCACTAAAAGAGCCAAAACGTTATCACAAGAATTATTTTGCACCAAGCACTTGCTTGTTTAAGTTCAAAATCAAATTTTTGGAAGGGTATTCTTAATTTACAATTTGCATACAAGAGACTAATATTATTAGTACCAAATAACCCCAAAGCCTCATCCTAAAAAATCAAGACTAATTTCCTTAAGAAAGTTGTCAATATATCCATCATCAAGAAAGGTCACCCGGTTCACTTCAAAAGTGTTCCTCGGGAAAGAACCGTAGCATGAAGAAAACCAAAGGAAATTTTATTTAAGGAAATGAAAATAAAAGCAAAGAAAATGAGATACTATAATAAAAGAAGCTAATACTACTAAAACGAAAATAAGATATAAGAAGAAAATAAATAACAAAAGGAAAAGAAAAACACAAACACGACTAATCAATACCAAGCCCAGCAGGGGCACCTGCTACATATAATAGCCCGGCAAGGGCACACAATGTACAAAACAGCATAGTCACAAGCTCGACAAGGGCATACAATATCCATAACATAAACATAAGCTTGGTAAGGGTAAATAATCTTAAAACATGAACATAGTACAATAGCCACCCCAACTAAAATATTGTAGTGTCCTCACTGCACAATATCGAATATAAAGCATAAAAAGTTTGAGGGTCACTCTGAGGTCTGCATAAGACTAGCAGACTGTGGGAGGATGGCTGATCAGTGCTGAGCTGCACTCGTAGCTCCATAATCCTAGGTCTCCTCATCATCATCCTCAGTGCCACTATCACCAGCAGACTCTGAAATGAAGGAGTATTCCTCACTATCATCTTCGACCACCACTGGAATATTTGCATATGGTTTTCCCCGCTTGAAGATGGATTTGATGCCTCTCCACATCTTGATCATGAATTTGCTCTTTTTCATGTTCTTTTTCTTCACCTTTCGAAAGTCCGACTGAAGGTCATCATGGGCCTTGGCCAAAGTGTCGTAGGCTCCCTCCAATTTTGTCACTAATGCTGCTATTTTCTTCATATTATCATCCTGGCTTTTCTAAGCATCCAAGTAACTCTGCATATCTTCCATAGAGAAGTAAGAAGACCCAGGTTGGGGGAAGAGGGCACACTCGGAAGCTGCGACACTAACTGTTTAATTGATTGCAGCTCGGAGTTAAGTATTCCTAATGGCCCCTGAGAGGCTGACTCTGAACTGGTGGTTGTGGAAGTGACTTCCTCTTTTTGCTCTTGAACACCGTTCCCTCTCTTGTCACTTTCAAAGGATGAAGAGGTTTATTAGCTGGTAGCCTACAATCAGTGGGACAGATGGCAACCTCTTCTCTGGTGCATAGCCTTGTAATCAATGATGAGAACATCAACCCCGCATCCTTATCTCTCGAGTAATCTCTCAAGTACTGCCTCATCTCCTACAGAATGAAGTATCCCACATTCACCTTAATGCCATCCAGAATACATGCTATCATCAATGCCCAGGTGTAGGAGATATTGGAGACATTTCAACATGGACATATTGTGTTGCTAATGATGTGTAGCCACCTTTTGGCCTTGGCAGTGAAGTTAGTTGATTTCAGCCCTTTTCTTTTGTTGCCATGTTTCTCTCTCAAGTGTGGAGGGAAGAGTTTAGATACAAGCCGTGCTCTATTTTTACAGTGATTTCTCTCTTGCACCGGCACGAAATGATAGTTTGGGATTCCAAGAGTGTCATTGATATGCTCAATCCCGAACCTCACCATCTTTGGAGTTTTGGGTCGTCAAAATTCATACGTCTGAGATTTGCGTAGAATTCCCTTACCCACTCCTCATTGGCTTTGCAAGGAGTAGCGATGAAATATGACCATCTGGATGAATAGAGCCGCGCATGGAAGTCGGGAAGCTTTTAGGCCAACTTGTCCTCAAGGATTCTGTCACGACCCGGATTTTTCCCCAACATCGGGATCGTGATGGCGCCTACTCGTGGTAGCTAGGCAAGCCACTATATTCATACTATCCTGTTTTTAACACAATTTTAATTAAATAAATGCGGAATACTTTATCGAAATAGAAATAACTAATTACAAAGTGAAAATCATACTGAAATCCTCAACCCAAGACGTGGAGTCACCAACTCACGAACTACTATGGAATACTACACATAAAAGTCTGAAGGAAATATAACATAATTCTGTTTGTCTCGGAACAAAGAGACTACAACTAATAACATAAATAAAGAGAGAGACGCCGGGCCTGCTCGGTTTCAAATATGATCAACTCCCACGCAATCGATTTACTGCTGCTGCTGCTCTTGATCGTAACCTGGACCTGTGCAAAAACGCACAGAAGTGTAGTATCAGCACAACCGACCCCATGTGCTGGTAAGTGCCTGGCCTATCCCGGCGAAGTAGTGACAAGCCTAGGACCAGACACCCACATAAACCTGTGCAATTCAATATATATGTATACCACGGAATAACAAGAAATAACCAGGTAATAACACAATAAGGAATATCTCAAAGAATTCAACAATTAACAACAGTTAATAAATTCACAAGGAAAACAAAGTATAATGGAAACACAAGTAATATCAAGTCAAGGAATAGCAAGCGGTTGCACGGCATCACCCTTCGTGCTTTTACTCTCATCCTCACCAAATAAGCAAATAAAGTACACGGCATCACCCTTCGTGCTTTTACTCTCATCCTCACATCCATAGTACGGCATGATCCTTCGTACATGGTTCAATAACAAGGCACGGCATGATCCTTCGTGCATAATCAATAAAACATGGCACGGCATTAACCTTCGTGCATAAATAAATAAACATGGCACGGCATCACCCTTCGTGCATTATCACTCTTCCTCACCCAAATAACAATCACAGTTAAGGGCAAAGAAAGAAGCAGTAATTCATAAACTGTCCCAACAAGGGCAATCAATAATCATCTTCACAACAAGTCCCGACACGGGAGAACAATAACAATTCTACAACCTGGCAAAGGTTCAACAATTTATCTACAATTATGTCTCACAATAAGCATTATCAACGACTCACGGTCATACTAGACGCCAGTGTATGGATGCTCGTCACCACAGCCCATACACCGCACTCGATCACATAATACATAGCACATAATCCTATTCCCTCAAGCTAGGATAGAACAAACACTTACCTCGAAAGTTTGCGAACGATTCAATCCGTAGCAATGCCTTTTCCTTTTGAATTTGACTCCAATCCAATCGTATCTATACACAATTGATTTAATATCATCAATTCTACTTAACAAACTAGTTCATATTGCTAAATATGGTTTTTACAACATTCTGCCGGGAATAGTAAAAACCGACCCCGAGCCCACATAATCGAAACTCAAGTTTCGAACCAAAATAAGTTCACCCAATCTTCCATGAGTTCAAATATACAATTTGTTCTTAAGTTCGACTCCAAAACGAGGTCTAAATCGCAAATTCTTTGAAAGCCCTAACTATACCCATTTCTCAAATTTTTCAACCAATTTACACATGTTTAAGTCTAAGGATTTGATTGATGTTGATGAAAAATGAAGAAGACGAGTTAAACAATACTTACCCAATGAACTTTGATGAAGAAATGCCTCAAAGATTGCCTAAGAGCTGTGGAGAAGAAAGGATTTTGTGAAAATGGGATAAAATCCCGTAAGTGTTCTGTTTGGGTATTAAATCATTGGGCGGAAATTTACCCTACGCGATCGCGTGAATTGGGCTGCGATCGCGTAGAGGAAAGACTGGCCTCTTATGCGATCGCGTGCAAAAGGTTGCGATCGCGTGGAGAAAAGATTGGAAGCTACGCGATCGCGTGAGGATTGCTGCGATCGCGTAGAGGAAACTTACCGGGCAGCCTATTTGCCCTATGCGATCGCGTGAAAATGACTGCGATCGCGTGGGGGAGGAACTGGAAGCTACGCGATCGCGTGAGGGATGCTGCGATCGCGTAGAAGAACTGGCCAACGCTGTGCGATCGCGTGGATGAGGCCGCGATCGCGTAGAACAAAATCTCTCTGCAGAAACAACAGAATTTCTGCTGTGTTTTCAAATCCAAAAACACCCTGAATCACCTCCGAAACACTCCCGAGCCCTCGGGGCTCCAAACTAAATATGCACACTAACTCAAAAACATCATACGAACTTGCTCGCGCGATCAAATCGCTAAAATAACATCAAAATCAATGGATTGAGCCTTAAAACTCAAGAATTCTTTCAAATTTCATAATTTCCAAAATTTCCAATTTAAGGCCGAAATGCGTCAAACGACGTCCGTTTTCAACCAAACTTTACAGGAAGCGCTTAACCAATATATATGACCTGTACCGGGCGTCGGAACCAAAATACGAGCCCGATACCAGTACTTTTTAATCAAAATTCAGTTTCATTTTCCTTAAACATTTTCGGAAAACAATTTAACAGAGAAAAATTCTTTTACCGGGGTTCTAGACCTCGGATTTCAATTCCGGGCATATGTCCAAGTTCCATATTTTTCTACGGATTTTCTGAGACAGTCAAATCACGGATCCGGGTCCGTTTACCAAAAATATTGACCAAAGTCAACCATATTAATATTAATATCAAAATTCTTCAACTTTTTCACATATTTCACATATCTCAACATAAATATTTTCCAGCTTTGTGCCCGGACTGTGTACGCAAATCGAGGCAACTATAAATGAGGTTTTCAAGACCTCAAAAGCTCGGAATGATTAATAAAACAAGTGATGACCCTTTGGGTCGTCACAATCTCCACCTCTAAAACAACCGTTCGTCCTCGAACGGACAAAAGAAGAAGTACCTGAGTCAGGAAACAAGTGTGGGTAGCGGCTCCGCATATCAGACTCGGACTCCCAGGTCGATGCCTCAGGAGGCTGACCTCTCCACTGAACACGCACAGAAGGATAACTCTTCGACCTCAACTGTCAAACCTGCCGGTCTAGAATGGCCACCGGCTCCTCCTCGTAAGATAGATCATTGTCCAATTGGACAGTACTGAAGTCTAACACATGTGTGGGATCGCCGTGGTATCTCCGAAGCATAGATACGTGAAAAACTGGATGCACGGCTGATAAGCTAGGCGGCAAAGCTAATCTGTAAGCCACCCCTCCCACTCTGTCTAGAATCTCAAATGGACCAATATACCTAGGGCCGAGCTTGCCCTTCTTCCCGAACCTCATCACGCCCTTCATAGGCGACACTCGGAGCAATACTCGTTCACCAACCATGAAATCTACATCTCGAACCTTACGATCCGCATAAGTCTTCTGCCTGGACCGAGCTGAACGCAATCTCTCCTGAATAGTCTTGACCTTATCCAAGGCCTCCTGAACTAAGTCTGTACCCAACAACCGAGCCTCTCCCGGTTCAAACCATCCAACCGGTGATCGACATCGCCTACCATACAACGCCTCATACGGAGCCATCTGGATGCTAGATTGGTAACTGTTATTGTAGGCGAACTCTGCTAATGGCAGAAACCGGTCCCACGAGCCTCCGAAATCAATAACACAGGCTCGAAGCATGTCCTCTAGAATCTGAATAGTCCTCTCGGACCGGCCATCCGTCTGAGGATGAAATGCTGTACTCAACTGAACCTGGGTGCCTAACTCCTGCTGGACCGCTCTCCAGAACCGCGAGGTAAACTGCGTACCCCGATCAGAGATAATAGATACCGGCACTCCATGGAGACGAACAATCTCCCTAATGTAAACCTCCGCTAACCTCTCCGACGAGTAGGAGACAGATACTGGAATAAAGTGTGCTGATTTGGTCGGCCTATCAACAATGACCCAAATAGCATCAAATTTCCTCCGAGTCAAAGGAAGTCCAGTAACGAAGTCCATAGTGATCCGCTCCCATTTCCACTCGGGAATTTCAATCCTCTGGAATACACCACCAGGTCTCTGGTGCTTATATTTCACCTGCTGATAATTTAGACACCGAGCGACATACGCAACAATATCTTTCTTCATTCTGCGCCACCAATAGTGTTGCCGTAAGTCCTGGTACATCTTCGCGGCGCCTGGGTGAATAGAGTACCGCGAACTGTGGGCCTCTGCTAAGATCAACTCTCGAATCCATTCGACATTAGGCACACAAACTCGACCCTGCAATTTCAATACCCCATCATCATCTAGATTTACCTGTGTGGCACCTCCCCGCTGTACTGTATCTCTCAACTCACGCAAATGAGGATCATCAAATTGCCTCTCACGGATACGCTCTAATAAAGAAGAACGAGCGACCGTGCGGGCTAACACCCTGCTAGGCTCAGAAATGTCTAATCTCACGAATCGGTTGGCTAAGGCCTGGACATCTAGAGCTAATGGTCTCTGACTGACCGGAATGTATGCAAGACTACCCATGCCGGCATACTTTCTACTCAAAGCATCGGCCACCACATTGGCCTTACCGGGTGATATAAGATAGTAACATCATAGTCTTTTAGCAACTCTAACCATCTCCGCTGTCGTAGATTCAACTCCTTCCGCTTGAACAAGTACTCGTAGGCTTTTGTGATCGGTGTACACCTCACATGTCACACCATATAGATAATGCCTCCGGATCTTTAAGGCATGAACCACTGCCGCTAACTCAAGATCATGAACTGGATAATTCTTCTCATGTCTCTTTAACCGCCTCGAAGCATAAGCGATAACCTTACCATCCTGGCATCAATACCGCTCCAAGCCCCGTACGAGATGCATCACAATAAACTGTATAAGGCCCCTGTACCTGTAGGTAGTACCAACACCGGTGCGGTGGTCAAGGCCGTCTTGAGCTTCGGAAGCTCGCCTCACACTCCTCGAACCACACAAACGGGCACCCTTCCGGGTCAACCTAGTCATCGGGGCTGCAATAGAAGAAAACCCTCTACAAAACGACGGTAGTAACCCTGCTAATCCCAAGAAACTCCGGATCTCGATCACTGAAGCTGGTCGAGGCCAATTCTGGACTCTGCCTCAATCTTCTTTGGGTCTACCCGAATACCTTCCACCGATACAATGTGACCCATAAATGCTACCGAACTCAGCCAGAACTCACATTTAGAAAATTTGGCATATAGTCGGTTATCTTTCAGAGTCTGAAGAACCACTCTGAGGTGCTGCTCGTGCTCTTCCTGGCTGCGGGAGTACACCGGGATGTCATCTATGAAGACTATCATGAACAGATCCAAGTAAGGCCTGAATACCCGATTCATCAACTCCATGAATGCTGCTGGGGCATTGGTCAACCCGAAGTACATGACCAAGAACTCATAATGCCCATATCTAGAGCGAAAGGTTGTCTTAGGAATGTCAGCCGCCCTGATCTTCAGCTGATGGTAGCCTGACCTCAAGTCTATCTTTGAAAATACCTTGGCACCCTGAAGCTGGTCAAATAAATCATCAATTCGCGGAAGTGGATATTTATTTTTGATAGTCACCTTGTTTAACTGCTGGTAATCAATACACATCCGCATCGAGCCATCTTTCTTCTTTACAAATAATACAGGTGCTCCCCAGGGGGAAACACTGGGCCTGATAAAGCCCTTCTCAAGAAGGTCCTGCAACTGATCTTTCAATTCTTTTAGCTCTGGCGGGGCCATACGATAGGGTGGAATAGAGATGGGCTGAGTGCCCGGTACCAGATTATCACACCTCCCTTTTTTACTACCCCAAACTCTTAAATGCGTATGAATACACTTGTAGGGTGTACCCCGACGCTCAATTACCCAAGACGGATAAAATAACGTAAGGGAAGGAGTTTTTCCAATTAAAGGACAATCGGTTCGGGATTTTATTAGAGATTAATCAGAGTCGCCACTTGGGAATGACAATGGTGTCCCAAGTCACCGGTTAATCCCGAATCCGAGGAATTTTGACTCTTATAAATGTCTGCGAAGCAGAGGTCCGGATAAGGAACTCCGTTAACCCGGGAGAAGGTGTTAGGCACTCCCGGGTTCCGTGGTTTTAGCACGGTCGCTCCACTGTTGTTCTTGACTTTTATTTGACTTAATTATGGATTTTAACAACATATGTGCCTTTTATATAAATATTATTTTTTAAGAATTTGCGACATTGCGGAAACACACCTCGAGTCATACCGCAACCAGTACGCCTATGACTTTCGGTATATTTCGGCTTTGCCGAGATTTGGATTTGAGTCGCACCAAGTGCACACTTGTTCATAGGAAAGTATATTAAAACCGTGCCTCTAAGATAGTCTACATCAGCTTTTAACTTTGGGAGATGCTATGGAATTCGCTATTAGCCCCTCCGGTTATACTATATCATCTTATTACTAAATGGGGGCCCCGCTTGTTATTCGGGTGAGGCTCGTCCCAATTTAACTTTATTAAAGTCCGGTCCTATTTTGTTCAACTACATTCGCTATATATTGTTTTTGCCTCAATCGATTTCGTAACTTCAAACGTTCCAGGCCTGTCGCAATTTTAGTGGGCCTGGTCTTCTCTTCTGCTTTCCTTGCCGAGCTTTCAATCTGCCCAGGCCTCAAAGGCCCAAGCCGTTACCGGGTTCTCATTTTTTGCCAAGCCAGTCGATTCTATATTATATTTCGGGCCCAAATTGAGAGTTAGGACCAAATTAGGCGAAAATACTAAAGACAACATAAACAACGAACTCATAGTAATCAAACATAGAAGAACAAAATTTAACTACTCTTTTATTAATCAAAAGGCAAAGTAACTGTACAAAAATATCAATGCTAACTCTGAATTACATCTAAAGTACACAAAAAGCTTAGTTCACTAATTCTCTGGTCTCCACTCTTACTAATGAGTGCAACGATCATTTCAGCTTTTTACTAGTTGAAAGCTTATGAAGCTAACTGTGTGAGAAGACTATTTACATACAAGATGGGTAATTTACAATTATATTGCTAACCTACTGATTTTAATACAGATTTAAACCTATTTGATAATTTCTAAACTAGTCTCAACTTAATTATTACTCTATCTACTCAATCAACTCTGGTCAATTGACCTTGAGACATGCTAATTACGAAAATTCTTAGTCTGGATTACTGAATCATAACCGCTTAAGTGTCTATCTTCAAAACGATTCGAAGTTTAATCATAACTATACCATGAGTGAATGGATCAAATGCTTATGCATACTTAACGCTACTGATTTCCTCATGATTTATTTATTACTAGATTATTAACCCAATACCGAATGAGTCATGGCTTGAACTAACAATTTCTCTTTAAATACCTATTTATACCTAAACGCAGATCCGTAAAATGTAATTAACTATACGGTCATGTTTTATGAAATTAATGCGAACTAGTGATTATTAGTCTTGCAAGTATTATGAATTAACTTATCTTTTAGAGTCTTTTCCTAATTAAACTAAGTGATAAGCTATCTACACTATATTACTACTATACTACTGCTAGTACTAAGTTATTACATCTCTTGTATTTATTGCGTTTTTCTACTACTACAGACTACTATAATAATCAATTTACAAATCAAACTAACATTATTAAATTACAATCTACATAGCAGTATATATCCAAACTGGATCTTCATTTATATCTGAAAAAATTGATTACAGCTTCAATTGATAAAATGGGTACCTGGATCAACAAGTAGAAAAGCCAATGAGTTCTAAGGGAGAGGCAGATAAGTAACAGCAGTAAACCCAAACAGCCAATGCAACAGTGATCGAGGATCCACAAAGCAATAACCACAGCAAAATGATAGATAACCCAGCAACAACACAAAAGTAACAGTCCAAGCAAATGACCAAGCTAAGAGAACCAATGAACCAGCTTGAAATCTCTACTCGAAAATTCCCAGAAAGACCTCTGTTATCTTCCTATTTTTGTTCTGAAATTTTGTATAAATTTTAGCTTAAGTGTATTTCCAGATTTCTCAGAATTGGAACCCCCTTTTCAGCCCCTTTTTAGAGGTATATATAGTTGTGGTAAAGGGCTGATGACTTGGGGAGAAAGTATGGGATTCATCCCACTTCTCCCCCTCCTAAAATTATGAAATGTATACTTAGGCCCCACTTCAGTTATGAAACAACCTTCCAGCATGTGCTGGAAGGTTCTAAAAGATTCCTTTTAGGGCCCTTTTACCAATGTATCCTTATGGGTTAAAGATTTTTACAGATTTCCCATTTTTAGGAGACCATTATACCCTTAAATCTCTGCAAAATTGCAGAAATCAGGGGCATGAATGACTCCATTACCCTCTTAAGTTCTAAATTATTACTGTTTTACCTTTTTAGCTCCCAATTATGCCCTCAAGGCCAATGCTGATTTACTAAGTCTACCTAGTTCAAATTTCAGCTTCTTTGGACTTATTTAACTAATAGCCAGCCCTTGCATTGGTATTTAAGGGCTGTCCACTTCTACTTTAAAGAACTATTTCAATTTTAGCCTATTTAAACTAATTCCAGTCAATTAAGACCAATTTATTCCAATTTAAAGCTAATTGCAGGACTAGCCTGCTTTATTATTGAGATTAACTATTTAAGAACTAGCCAGTCTCGAGTTGAGACTTAGCTTGGGCTATTAAAGCCAAATACTGAACAGCTGGGCCCAAAACCTTTACAGGTTTGGCCACTTTGCTGTTCAGGGCTCTAAAAAGAGCCTGGGCTAGTCTGCATTTGCAGACATAGCCATTTTGCACAACCAGCCACTTTTAAAGTGGGCTGTGTGTTAGGGCCTTATAGAATAGGTCAACCCTTTGCAAGGTTAACCATTCTTAGGCCAATTATTTAACTAACAGCATATTTTTGTTCATTTTTAATTTATATCTATTTAAAAACTAGCCAATTATGAAACCTAGCACTACAGCTATAACCAATCCTCCTAAAGTTCAATCAATTAATCAAACAATCATGCTTAACAGGAACTAGCAGAACTTAACCATCTTTCAACATTTGTTGCACACAGGAACACATATGATTAGATCATCATGCATTAATTTAACTTAAACTCAGAGGAAACAATTGATATGGTTGAATTTCAGTCAATTAATTCACATCATCAGACCACATGCAATACAGTATGAATTCATGTCAACTTCAGATTTGATTACTACCAGTTCAAGTCACAGAATAGTTTGTAAAACTTTAAAAACCACCAGGATTCATGATATAGGTACAGTAAAGACTATAACAATCAGCAAGATATGACATAAGGCTTATCTAGATTTAACAGGGCATGGCAATCAGAATTCATTTTAAATACTACTCCTAGCTTGATGTATGCATGTTAAGAGTGGAGATGATGAATAGGAAAGACATGAAGAAGCAAAGAATAACATCCCTAAATCTATTATGCAAAAATGACAGAAGAAAGATCATGGGTATGCATGCGAGGGTGCTATTTAAAGCAGTAATCCTTAGACAAACATGAGAGCCTAACAGTTAATTCTGAAATTATTCTGAAAGGAAAACAGTGAACACATGGAGAACTGGAGCAGGACTAACTCAGATATGAAAAGACCAGAAAAAAAACTCATTTTAAAACTATTGAAAGCTAGATGCAAACCAAGAGTCAAAGTTTAAACATGTGAAATTGAAGACCAACAGAGACACTTATAGACGAAACATGAACAACACATAAAAAGGCCTAGAATGAAGAAAGAAAGGATGACAGAGTATGCAAGACAATAAAAGAGAAGTTATGCTATAAGAGTCAAAACGGATCAACACTATACGACTAAATCAAATAATGAAGAGAAGAAAGAGAATCAAAGTCACTTTTGACTTACTAAACATATAAGAGAAAAAATCAATAGTCATGCATTTGAAACGAGTCAGAAGTCACAATTCAGACATGATCTTTGAACTCTAAAAGAAATTATGATAGAACAAACATATACCCTAGCACTAACAGGTTCAAAGAAACACGGAAGATATAGGAAATGAACAGATTAAGAGATAGATATGGTCACAGAGAAACAGACAAGAATAGGACATGATTTGCAACAGAGGAAAGTGAACAGAAAAGTTCTAAACTAGCATGTGAAGCAAGAATCAAAAGCGGACATTTATAGGCATGCTAAAACAAAAATACACAAAGCAAAGCATACTAAAAGAAAGCAGATAGGGATCGGGGGACTTAGCTTGCAGGGCCTGTCCCCTGAGCTTCCCCTTCTTCAATCTTTCTACTCCTTATCAGGTCTTCCAGACTCTCATTCTTATTCTTGTTCTCTTTTTCTTTGTTCTTCTTTTTTTCTTATTTTCTTTTCTGTTTTCTGTGTTTGGCTTCAAGATGAAGCCTTTTAGGGTTTTTGAATCTATGGGGGTGTTTGGGTGGGTAAAAGAATGGATCTTGGGAAAGTTCGATTTTGGAGGTCGCCGGAGTTAGGGTTCCGACGACCTTCTCTGGAATATTCGAGGTGACTGGGGATGATTCGAGGGGAGCTAGTGGTATAGGAATGTAGATCAGAGGAAGGGGAAGAGATTGGCATTAGTTTGGAAGGGATCTTCGTTGTTTGGTGGTCACCGGCGAAGATTCCGGTGACCGGGATTTATGGAGAAGGATTGTTTTCTTGGTTCTTTCTGGAGTAAAGAAGAAGGAGAAGAAGAGAAAGATGAGAGGGGAAGTTGGAAGAGGCCGGCGACCACCGTGAAGAGTGGTGGCCGTCGTGGCCAACTAGGGTTGCAGAGGTTCGAATGGAGACGAAGAAGGAGAGATTGGGCGGCTAGGTTTTAGGAAATACGAAAAATGGCGACTTTGTTCGGACATAAGCATTATATAGCCATTGAGTCCGAGGTAATCTCAACCGTCCAAATGATCAAGATCGACGGTCCAGAGGCGCGTTACTAAAACGACGTCGTTTAGGCTCTTGTGAGACCAAAGTCTCTAATCGTTAGATCAACCTTAAACGGACGGCTGAGATCGAATCTCAGCATAATCCAATAATTAATTAATTCTAACAATTGTTTCAGCCGTTGGATCTGAAGACACGAACGGCTGAGATCTCTTCAATAAGCCTCTGGACCGGATTTCCTTTGGGCCAAAACATCTGGGCCTTTTAATTCAATTTAAATGGCCCAATCTTATTACACACAAGCTATTTTTTGCATTTTTGATTTTAATGATTTTTTATGTATTTTCTTTTATACTTTTTTTTTCTTTTCTTTTATGAAAAACTATAAATCCTAATTTCCTACTTACTCTAATTTTATAGTATTTTTTTGCAATTTTTCTACTATTTTTCCTTTATTTTCCCCTATTTAAACTATTTTTGCTAGTTTTTCTAAAAATCTAACTAATTAACCTAGCAAATTAATTACCTAGCCTATTTCTTGATTTTCTTCTAATTTCTACTTATTCAAACACAAAAGTGTAACTAATCTCAAACAAAGCATGTAGTTGCACTCAAAAATATATTTATTTTAATTTTGGAATTGATTGCTTAGTGCAAAAATCATGTGCTCACAGCTTGCCCCTCTTTGCTCGGGAACACGAAGAGTTTCAGTGCAAAGACAAGTGAGCAATAATGAGAGATTTTTGCACATTGGCACATTCCGTGAAAGCATTTTTGAAAACCTTTTGACCGCACCCTGCTTTAGAGGTTGCCTACATATCCTGGGCTAAACGAGAATCAGGTTAGTGTAGTTCGGGATGGTCTGGTAGTTTAAAAACTATCAGACTCACTGTTGCATTGACACTGTTGAGACCTGCTGACTTACTCCTTATTACACCGGGGGGGGAAATGTAAAATGAAGAAGCTATTCTAAGCTATGATCCTACAATTACAATTGTTCTTAATCTAGCTTTTGCTCTTCTTCCTTTTCCGGTGATGCAGAATCTTCCTTTTTTGTTGATTTTCTTTGATGCTGACCCTCTTTTTTTGTTGATTTTTCTTGTTTTTCTTGATCTCGAGCTGGACCTGCTCAAAACAAAACAAAAAACTAACCTTTTTTTTCTTTTTCTGCCCGAGTGTGGGCTTTTAACTGTATAAACCATGATGTGCAAGAAAAGTATTCCCGTATTAGAAGGTGGGCACCTAAGAGAAATTAAACGTGCAATGCGATGCGAGAAAATATTCCCGTATTAGAAGGTGGGCACCTAACGAAATTAAACGTGCAATGCGATGCGAGAAAATATTCCCGTATTAGAAGGTGGGCACCTAACGAAATTAAACGTGCAATGCGATGCAGAAAAATATTCCCGTATTAGAAGGTGGGCACCTAACGGAAATTAAACGTGCAATGCGAATGCAGAAAATATTCCCGTATTAGAAGGTGGGCACCTAACGGAAATTAAACGTGCAATGCGAATGCAGAAAATATTCCCGTATTAGAAGGTGGGCACCTAACGGAAATTAAACGTGCAATGCGATGCAGAGAAAATATTCCCGTATTAGAAGGTGGGCACCTAACGGAAATTAAACGTGCAATGCGATGCAGAAAAATATTCCCGTATTAGAAGGTGGGCGCCTAACGAAATTAAACGTGCAATGCGATGCGAGAAAAATATTCCCGTATTAGAAGGTGGGCACCTAACGGAAATTAAACATGCAATGCGATGCGGAAAAATATTCCCGTATTAGAAGGTGGGCGCCTAACGAAATTAAACGTGCAATGCGATGCGAGAAAAATATTCCCGTATTAGAAGGTGGGCACCTAACGAAATTAAACGTGCAATGCGATGCGGAAAATATTCCCGTATTAGAAGGTGGGCACCTAACGGAAATTAAACGTGCAATGCGATGTAGAAAAATATTCCCGTATTAGAAGGTGGGCGCCTAACAGAAATTAAACGTGCAATGCGAATGCAGAAAAATATTCCCGTATTAGAAGGTGGGCACCTAACAGAAATTAAACGTGCAATGCGATGCAGAAAAATATTCCCGTATTAGAAGGTGGGCGCCTAACAGAAATTAAACGTGCAATGCGATGTAGAAAAATATTCCCGTATTAGAAGGTGGGCACCTAACAGAAATTAAACGTGCAATGTGAATGCAGAAAATATTCCCGTATTAGAAGGTGGGCACCTAACAGAAATTAAACGTGCAATGTGAATGCATAAAATATTCCCGTATTAGAAGGTGGGCGCTTAACAGAAATTAAACGTGCAATGCGATGCAGAAAGTATTCCCTCAGCCTGAGGACTGGGGAGTGGATTTTAAAAGATGTTACCTTCCTCTTTTTGGTGTTTTCTTTTTTACCAACTTATCTCTTGCATGTGAATTTCTCCACTTATTCGGCAGACTTTCTCTTTTTGGTATTTTAAATTTTCCACATTGGTCACATTCACTTTAAAGTGATTAGTGACAGTTTGTTCCTGCATGAAACAAAATTTATTAGATATAAACTGCTGGCAACTGGCATCTGCCATCCCCACTTCTCATTGCTTCCTTTGTTTTTGCTTTCTCATGTTGCATGACTTTCAACTTCTTGTCCCTTGCAGACTCTTTTTGTATTTTCTCATTTCTCCATTTTTGTTTTGTTTTCTTTTTCTTTGGCCATGTTTGCCAAGCCCAAGCTTCTTTATTCCCTTCCCGAATCTTCTTTCCTTTCTGATCCAGTGTTGTTTCAACTTCCGTTATCAGGAGCTGGTAGTTAGCTCTCAAAAGGGTAAACAATGAAATGCAGAAAAAATGAAAGAAAGGTAAGGGTATTTTGGAGAGATGACGGAACTTATCTGGGTATTTGCTGGCTGATTCCGCTGACCATGCCATGTATTTAAACTCCGACCCAGTTCGTTCCAATCATTATTCTGACTCTGAATTGCCTTTGACCCAAACCGATACTCTTTTTTGTTGCCTTTTCTCTTTTCTGATAGTCCTCACGATCGCTCTAAGGTGCCTCGAAAGGTTTTCACCAATAGAACTCTCTCATTTATTCTCTCAACCTCACAATCATCTCACAGTGCCGATTAAGGTTTTCACTGATGAGACTCTCTCATTTTATTTCTCTCAACCTTACAATCGCCTCACAGTGCCGGCTAAGGTTTTCACTGATGAGACTCTCTCATTTTTATTTTTTTTCCATTTTTCCTTTTTGTATTTTGTTTTCTGTACCACGGGTATTATCCGATGCTTCGCTCCTCCTTCGTTGTATTTGTTATCATTTCAAAATTGATCAGAAGGTCTTTCTTTGGACCGTAACGTGGCTTTTGGGTGGGTTAAGAAAGAAAGATATAAAGGCTCAAAATTTTAACGAGGGTTAAAAATATTTACAACTCTCGGAATTATTAAACATAACTTCTGCCCCAGTTTCAATATGTGGGGAATTTTTGGATTTTTCCTTTGTTGTGACTGAACCTCAGAGAGGCTGCCTACGTACCCTTTCGGGATCAAGTTAGACGTAGTTCATCCAACTTCATAAGTTAGATGGATTTCTTTTTGACTTTTTCCCGATTTTTGTCTTTTTCTCTTTTTTTTTCATTATATTTTTCATCATTTTTCATTTTTTTTTTTTAATTTTTTTCCATTTTTCATTCTGGCAACTTCGATCTTATTGCACTAGAGCGATTCCGAGAGAGGGATATGAAAGAATTAATTCATTAAGGCTCAAGGGGTTATCAATGGATAAAGTGTTTGGATAGAGAATAAAACGCCTTCGTCATTTCAATTCCAAAATCACAACAAAATACAAAACATACAATTGAAAAGGAATCATACATAGTAGCTTTTGACCGCATCTGAATTGATAGCAGTCTCTACGCACTTTCCTTCAACATCTGTTAAATATAATGCTCCATTGGACAACACCCGTGATACCACGAACGGCCCCTGCCAATTCGGCGCAAACTTGCCTTTTGCCTCTGCCCAATGTGGTAAGATACGCCTCAATACCAGTTGTCCGACTTCAAACTTTCGAGGTCGTACCTTCTTATTATATGCTCTGGCCATTCTTCGCTGATACAACTGCCCATGGCAAACTGCGGCCAACCTCTTCTCATCAATCAAATTCAACTGTTCTAACCGGGCCTTTACCCATTCATCGTCATCTATCTCAGATTCAGCTATAATTCGCAATGACGGTATTTCTATTTCTGCGGGTATAACAGCCTCCGTTCCGTACACCAGTGTATAAGGTGTGGTTCCGATAGAAGTTCGTACCGTCGTGCGGTAACCCATGAGAGCAAAGGGTAACTTTTCATGTCATTGCCTGGATCCCTCCACCATTTTTCGGAGAATCTTCTTGATATTCTTGTTAGCCGCTTCTACTGCTCCATTCGCCTTTGGCCTGTAAGGTGTGGAATTGCGGTGCGTGATCTTAAACCTTTCACAAACTTTCGCCATGAGATGATTGTTTAAATTGGCTCCATTGTCTGTGATAATCACCTTGGGGATTCTAAATCGGCATATAATATTCTCGTGCACAAAATCCACCACCGCTTTCTTCGTCACCGCCTTGAATGTCTTAGCTTTGACCCACTTGGTGAAATAATCAATTGCAACTAGAATGAACCTGTGCCCATTAGAAGCGGCTGGATCTATTGGGCCGATGACATCCATGCCCCAAGCAACAAAGGGCCAAGGTGCTGACATTGTGTGCAACTCGTAAGGCGGGGAATGGATCAGATCCCCATGTACCTGGCATTGATGGCATTTCTTTACATACCTGATACAATCACGCTCCATAGTGAGCCAGTAGTACCCAGCTCTCAAAATCTTCTTTGCTAAAACATATCCACTCATGTGGGGTCCGCATACTCCAGCATGTACTTCGATCATGATTTCATCTGCTTGTTGTGCGTCCACACACCGCAATAAACCCAAATCTGGTGTTCTTTTGTATACCACTCCTCCACTGAAGAAAAATCCATTGGCTAGACGCCCGATGGCTCTCTTCTGGTCTCCGGTGGCTTGCTCCGGGTATTTGCCAGCTTTCAAGTATTCTCTAATATCATGATACCACGGCTCTCCATCCGACTCTTCTTCCACAGTGAAGCAATAAGCATTCTGATCTCGGACTTGGATCTGGAGCGGATCTATATATGTCTTGTCCGGATGATGCAACATAGAGGATAATGTGGCCAAAGCATCCGCAATCTCA
This sequence comes from Nicotiana noctiflora, assembly GCA_032618575.1. NCBI lineage: Eukaryota > Viridiplantae > Streptophyta > Magnoliopsida > Solanales > Solanaceae > Nicotiana > Nicotiana noctiflora. The sequence continues at coordinate 678,355 of JASVEL010004705.1, read as the reverse complement.
TTGTGCATTCTTGGGATGTGCTTGAACTCTATAGACTGGAATCTTTGAGACAACTCGTGCAAACAATACCGATAAGGTATCAATTTCAAATCTCGTGTCTCCCATTCCCCTTGAATTTGGTGTACCAAGAGATCCGAGTCACCCATGACCAAAATCTCTTGAATACCCATGTCAATTGCCATCCTTAATCCCAAGATGCACGCCTCATATTCGGCCATATTGTTGGTACAGAAAAATCGAAGCTGAGCTGTGACGGGATAGTGTTGACCCGTACTTGAAATGAGTACCGCTCCGATACTAACGCCCCTACTGTTGACGGCTCCGTCAAAGTACATTTTCCATTCTGGTCTCTCATCTTGCTCCATTTCCTTGACAAGCATTGCCTCTTCATCCGGAAAGTATGTTTTCAATGGTTCATATTCATCATCCACCGGATTCTCGGCTAAGTGGTCTGCAATAGCTTGTGCCTTCATTGCCGTACGAGTTACATAGACAATGCCAAATTCTATGAGCAGAATCTGCCATTTGGCCAGTCTTCCCGTAGGCATAGGCTTCTGAAATATATACTTGAGAGGATCCAGTCGTGATATCAAGTACGTGGTATATGCTGACAAATAATGCTTTAGCTTCCGAGCTACCCAAATCAATGCACAACAAGTTCTTTCCAGTTGGGTATACTTCACCTCGTAGGATGTAAACTTTTTGCTGAGGTAATAGATGGCTTGTTCTTTCTTGCATGTCTCATCATGTTGACCCAGTACACAACCGAAAGAGTTATCTAGCACCGTCAAATACAAAATCAGAGGTCGCCCTGGTTCCGGAGGTACTAACACCGGAGGATTGGCCAAATATTCCTTGATCTTGTCAAAGGCTTCCTGACATTCATCGGTCCATTTCACTGCCGCATCTTTCTTCAACAACTTGAATATCGGCTCACACGTTGATGTCAATTGAGCAATGAATCGACTAATGTAATTCAACCTTCCTAGTAAGCTCATGACCTCCTTCTTGTTTTTCGGCGGAGGTAGACTTTGAATAGCCTTGATCTTTGACGGATCCAGTTCAATACCTCGCCGACTCACAATAAACCCCAGTAGTTTCCCTGAAGGTACTCCAAAAGCACACTTCGCCGGATTGAGCTTTAGATTGTACCTCCGGAGTCTTTGGAAAAACTTCCTCAAATCTCTCACATGATCGGGTTGTTTTCTGGACTTTATGATGACATCGTCCACATATACTTCAATTTCTCGATGCATCATATCGTGAAACATTGTGGTCATTGCCCTCATGTAAGTTGCCCCGGCATTCTTCAATCCAAACGGCATTACTCTGTAACAGTATGTTCCCCAAGGTGTAATGAAGGCAGTTTTCTCAGCATCTTCTTCGTCCATAAGGATCTGGTGATATCCAGCATAACAGTCCACAAACGAACCGATATCATGCTTGGCGCAATTGTCGATCAATATGTGAATGTTTGGCAATGGGAAGTCATCCTTCGGACTGGCTTTGTTGAGGTCTCTATAGTCTACACACACTCTGGTTTTGCCATCTTTCTTCGGGACCGGCACAACATTTGCCAACCAGGTGGGGTATTTGGTAACTCTTATGACCTTTGCCTCAAACTGCTTATTCACCTCTTCTTTTATCTTCACGCTAATGTCCGTTTTGAATTTCCTCAGCTTTTGTTTTACCGGCCGGCATTCAGAGTAGATAGGCAACTTGTGTACCACCAAATCCGTGCTAAGCCCGGGCATGTCATCATAGGACCAGGCAAAGATGTCCTTAAATTCATGTAACAACCTTATCAATTCATCCCTGAGGGGTGCCTCCAAATGCACACTAATCTTTGTTTCTCGGACATCATCTTCACACCCCAAATTTACAGATTCCGTATCACTCAGATTCGGTTTGGGTTTTTCCTCGTATTGTTTCATGTCCTTACTTATTTCCTCCAGGGCTTCCTCATCCTCACATTCTATTTCACTATCTTCCTCGATTTCTTGTATGATAACGTGATTGTCAGAACTGGGTCTAGAATCCTTCACGCATGACATGGCATTGGAATCAACACATGCAAAACTGTACAAAAGGAAAAATAAAGAAAAATAAGGCAAAAATGAAGAAAAAGGGAGACTGCATTTCATTAATAAAAGAACGAACAATGTTCGAGATACATGGCGATTTTCTTTTCATGAGGGGAATGGGAAAACTATAAAAATAACAACTTTTGGGAAAGCAATGATGAAATTTTGAGCTAACTACCAAGACTCCTTCCTGATAGGGAAAGGAGTAGCTTCCCAATTGTTCAACATGATCCCAGGTCCCACAAATTGCACATCCATCTCGCTTGTGCCTTCCCCTGCTTCAATCGTATTCACATCCCAAAACATCTTCTCAAAACCAAGCATTTCTTCATCAAGTTGGGTCTCAATGCACTTTGTCGCAGCAGATGGTTGATATTTTGTACCAGGCCTGATGAAGGTGTCGGATAATTTGGGTATGGGTTTGGGCAAGGTCCAGTTCTTTTTGGCTTTTGAGGCTCTTTGGATGTCGGCAAAGGTGGGTTTGAACCCTAAGCCGAATGTACCTTTGTTTTTCGGAAGCTGAACTGGTTGAATGACTCCCTGCAATGTTTTGCCTAATCCCCTCCCCGGTGCAAATCCGTTTCTCAGCATTTCTCTGGCCACCATCACAGCAGTTGGTGCCATCATAGGGGTTGGTAATTTTTCCCCTTCAGCAATTATGTTCACTACTATAGCATCCGTCACTTGGTAGACCCAAGGACCTCTATCCCCATCAGTATCATCAAAAGGTGCTACCACATTACAAGCATTTTCCTCCCCGTGTACGACAATCTCTTGCTGTTCCCACTCAAACTTGACCATCTGGTGTAGAGAAGATGGTACCGCCTTGGCCGCATGAATCCAGGGTCGACCTAACAACAAGTTATACGACACGGCAATGTCGAGCACCTGGAACTCCATAGTAAAATCAACGGGACCGATGGTCACTTCCAAAATAATATCTCCCAATGTGTTTTTACCTCCGCCGTCAAACCCTCTCACGTTGATATTGTTCCTCCGGATTCTGTCCGGGCTAATGTTCAGCTTCCCTAAAGTTGACAGCGGGCAAATATTAGCGCTCGATCCGTTGTCAATCAATACCCTGGTCACGACTGACTCTTCACTTTTTACTGTAAGGTACAATGCTTTATTGTGTTCAGTTCCCTCCACCGGCAGCTCCTTATCAGAGAAGGTAATCCTATTAGACTCGAAAATTTTGCTGGTAATCTTCTCCAAGTGACACACTGAAATCTTTTCCGGAACATGAGCCTCATTTGGAATCTTCATAAGAGCCTTCCGGTGTTCTTCTGAATGTATCAACAAAGATAGCAAAGAAATTTGGGCCGGGGTCTTTCTTAACTGCTCAACCACTGAGTACTCTTGCGACTTCATTTTCTTAAGGAATTCTTCTGCTTCCTCCTCCGATACCGGCTTCTTCAATTGACTTTCTTTTACCGTCTTCATCTTTCTCAGTTCCTCTGGAGCAAAACACCTTCCTGACCGAGTGAGTCCATGCGTTTCATTAATTTCACCAGAAATCTCTTTTCCCTTGTAAACTACTGCTACCTTGTTATAGTTCCAGGGTACAGTCTTTGTACTCACCACTGGTATTTGCACTACTGGTTTTATGATTACTGGCTCTGCACTTGCGCCTTTCACAGTCACGATCGTCTTTGCGCCTGGCACTACCACTTTTAAACCTCCCACCACTACTGGCTTTGGTTTCTCAACAATCGCTTTCTCTTTCACAACTTCCCTTCCTAATTTGCCACTCGACTTTATCATCATCACGGCTTGAGATGGTTTTTGACTGCCATCACCCTGCACCAATTCTATCATATGTGTTTCGTGGTGATTTGGCAGCGGATTCTGGGTAATGTTTGGGGCTTCGGGAGCCTGTACTTCAATTCTCCTCTCATCAATGAGATCTTGAATAGCATTCTTCAATTGCCAACACTTTTCAGTATCGTGGCCCAATGTTCCCGAACAGTATTCACATCTGACAGAAGAATCAAGATTTTTCGGGGGTGGGTTTGGAACTTTTGGTGCAACCGGTCTTAACATCCCCAACTCTTTCAACCTATGATAAAGGCTGGTATATGATTCTCCGAGAGGGGTGAATGTTTTTCTTGCTTTGTTTCTCCAATCAGCGTCCGGCCTGGGTCTATTTTGGTTTCGGTAAGGTTTAGAGGTTGGATATGTGTTCTGGGTGTGGTATACATTGTGTGGAGCTTGAGCTCTCCACACATGGGGTGGTGGTGGTGGGTAGGCTTGGGCTTGTGGGTGGTGGTAATGTGGGACAGTTGGTGGGTACGGTGGTGGTGGTGGGTTATATGGGCTTGGTGTGTTGTACGGGTTTGGCGGATAAGATGGTGGTGGTGGATTATATGGAGTTGCTGGGCTTGGTGGGTGTTGGCGGTAGGGTCTTGGTGGGTTATAATGTGGGTTGCGACTCCATGGCCTACTTTCTACGGTTGCTACTTCTTCCTTCTTCTTCTTTCCCATCACTCCCCCGTTTCTACTTAGTATAGCTTGATTGGTGGCCTTGATAGCCGAAAAACTCATAATTTTGTTTGTCTTCAAACCTTCCTCTACAAAACTCCCCATTTTCACAACTTCATTAAAACTCTTTCCAATTGTTGACACTAGATGGCCGTAGTATGTTGGCTCCAGAGCCTGTAGAAAACAATCCACCATCTCCCCTTATTTCATGGGTGGATCCACTCTAGCGGCATGTTCCCTCCATCTAAAACCGTATTCCCTAAAGCTTTCTCCTGGCTTCTTCTCCATCTTGGTAAGGGATAACCTGTCGGGTATGATCTCTAAATTGTACTGAAAGTGACTGGCGAAAGCTTGTGCTAAGTCATCCCAGACAAACCATCTTGTATGGTCCTGTCGGGTATACCATTCCAGAGCTGATCCACTCAGACTTTGGCTGAAGTACGCCATCAACAATTCATCTCTACCTCCCGTGCCTCTCATCTTGCTACAGTATCCTCTGAGATGAGCTACCGGATCCCCGTGTCCGCTATACATATCGAACTTTGGCAACTTGAATCCCACGGGAAGCTGCACCTCAGGGAACAAACACAGGTCTTTGTAGGCTACACTTACTTGCCCTCCCAGTCCTTGCATATTGCGGAAAGCATTCTCAAGACTTTTCACTTTCCGAGCCATCTCTTCCTGCCCGGCACTTGCTTCCATCATCGGAGCATGAGACTCGTGTTGTCTGAAAGTCGGCTCCGGAGGGTAGTAGTGAGGATCCTGGATATGAAACATTGGTTCACTAGAGGATTTGTGGATAACAGCGGGCGGAGGTGCCACATATACAGGAACAACTTGTGGTATATGAGGTGGTGCTTGCTTGGCTGGAGGTGGTGGTATCTGGGAGGTGGAAGCATAGTAGTGAGGGTAGTCGGGGTAGGTGGAGGACGAGTTCATTGTTGGTGGCTCGGGGTTAGGATTGGCTGGAGGGACATATGCAGGGTTAGCAGGGTAGGCGGGTAGTGGTTGACCTCTTGACCAAGCCTGGTACATTTCAGCCATCTGTTGTCTTAACTTGTACATTTCTTCCTTCATCCCTGCCACATCCACGATCTCTTCTTCGTGAGCAGGGTCCACAATAGTTGCCTCGATTTCCTGGGACACAGCCTTTGTCATCTTTTTGTATCTGGTGTTGTATGGGTGGGTAGCCAGAATGCCAGTTGTCTAGAAAATCTGGACTCACAAACATCAACACTCGTTAGTTGTTAGCGCATGAATAAGATGCAACGATTTTTAAAAACAAACACATTCCCTCGAGTCGTTATGCATCATCCCGGCCGCTGCTCACTTGGATCAATCACCTTTCTCTTTTTTCGCTCTTTTGTTTTCTTTCTTTTTTCTTCTTTTCTTTTTCTTTTTCTTTCCTTTTCTTCTTCTCTCTCTTTTTTTTTCTTTTTTCTTGCTCTTTTTTTTTTTCCTTTTCTTTTTCTTTTTATAATTACGCTCCTATTTATTTGCCTAGCACATTTGAAGGAAATGACATAAAGCAAAAGAATTGGTAACAACACTTGTTTTCTCATTGATAATTCAAAACATTGATTACAAAGTGATGTTTTAAAAAGAGAAATAAAATATGATGCATGACCTAAGAGTACATTAATGCACCTAGTGCCCGCGAGGCATCGTTCGGCCTTGCCGCGGGCCTATATGCTAATCCCCTTTGAAGCCTATCTAGGTCGGCCATGACTTGTTGTACAAAAAACTTCACTGCGGATACAAAAGTCCTCCGAGACATATCTTCACAAAGCTGAGTCTTCCGGGTGATGTATTGGGCGATGCGAACAATCTTTTCTCTGATGACCCCTTTTTCTTGCAATAACCGGCTTATTTGTTGAGTGTGAGCATCCAAGGTATGTTGGTTGTCCTTTTGCACTTGTTGCAGCTCCAATTCTAATCTAGCCATAGTAGTGTAGCAGTGCTCTCTCTCCTCCTCAAGATCTTTGATAATCTTGTTACTCTTGACTGTGGCTGAGATTATTTTCTTTCTAAGTTGAGCTACTTCAACATCGTGCTTGTCTTGTAGCTGCCGAACCAACTTGGCTCTTTCATCGGCGTCTCTGTCCATTTGCTTCCGAGCCTTGACTAACTCTCTTTCGGCTATGTCCAAATCAAAGCTATATTCATTTACTTTCCGCCGGAGAATCTCAATTAACTTTTCATCTCGGGCTAAACGAACTGGGGTCTCGGATGCAATTTTCATTTGAGCTATTTGAGCCTTCAACATATCATTTTCTTTCTTCAGCTGTTTCTTTTCCACTTCATCGGATGCTGCTTACAAGCCACTCTCGAAATGAAGATTTCTCAGTTTATCCTCCAACAGACTGATTTTGGCCTTGTATTCTTTTTCCTTGGCCGCCCATTTCAGATTTTCCTCGGATTGCTCTATCAGGTCTTGCAAGTGAGGTCTCTTTGAAAGACGTTCGTGTTCAACCCCTCGTCGGTACCATGTGGAGTATCCAGGTGATATCTCCCCCTTTGCCCTATTCGGCACACAAGTATCAATCTTCAAATTTTGGCACTCATTCCAGATTTGCCGGAGTTTTGCTTCCGGGAATTGCCCGTCCGGACCAATCTCCACAGCTTGCACACCGAGATCCCCATCTCTCGGAATAATCTGACACCGGCCCAACTGTCGCAGGGCTCTGTATGGGGCATAAGGTTGTATACTCTTCAAACCCATGATCAAAAACGGTGATCCCTCCGTTGGCATGTATATTACCTCGTCAAGAGGCAACCAGTCATACGTCCAATCGATTTGACCGTCAGTTAGTGACCGAAGATACACAATCCAACCTTGGACTCCTTCTGGCAATTTTACTTCCTTTTTCCTCGTATTGAACTCTTCCAAACATGTCCGTTCGGCCGAACCATAGCTTGAGTACGAAGGATGGTGGCATAGATGCTCAATTAGCCAGATTTGTAAGATCAAGTTACACCCTTCGAAGAAGCTAGCCCCGGCTTTGCACGCAGTTAGAGCACGGTAGATGTCCGCCACGATCATTGGGGCCGGAGTACAGTTATCTTGTACTATCAGTGTGGTAGCTACTCCGGCAACTTTTATATTGATATGTCCATCTTTCCTCGGGAATACAACAACTCCGAGAAATGCCACCAAAAATGCGAACCTCCGGTGTTCCTCCCATTTCGCTCGGTTGGACTTACAGCATAATTTGTTGGTAAGATCATTGAAACCCCCAACGTGTCCAAACCTATTGTAGATGAAGCTTAAAGAACAAAACCCGTCGGCCAGATCTTCATTATGAACATTCCGGGCAATTTTCAAAGAGTCGAGGAAGCGATGTACTGTCACCATCCTCGGAGATACCGGGTATTTTCCTTTCAGCGGGACCTTAGTCTTCCCAATGTAGAAGGCAATCTCCTCCAAAGTTGGGGTAAGTTCAAAATCTGGGAAATGAAATACGTTGTGTGCCGAATCCCAAAACGTGACCAACGCTCTAACCACATCACCTCGAGGAACCATGTCTAGTAGCCCCGTAAGGCCTTTTAAGTACTTTTTGACCCGGTCTTGACCATCGGATCCCATGTCCTGCCACCATAATCTCAGCTCCAAGGGGATTTTATTTAGGGAAAAGTGTTCATTCATCATCGTGCTCGTCCTGCACATTTATTAAGGTGATTTTATTTAGAAGAAAGAAAAAAAAATCTTTTTCAATGCAAGTTTTCAACTTTTGAAGGAAAGAAAAGAAAATGGCTTTCGAAGTGGCCATTTTTGCAAAAACAGCCTTCCGTCGTCCTTTCGGAACATTCGGCAATTTCCAAAAATAGCAATCACCTCGATTATTTGAAAAGAAAATCTTTTTTTTGGTCTTTTTCTAAAAGTGTGGTTGGACCCGTTTAAGGGTTGCCTACGTATCCCACCTAATGGCGAGAATCAAACCTGCGTAGTTCGGTCAGATTAATTGACCAATTATTTCAAAAAAAAAAAAATGTTCCACCTATTTTTTCAAATTTTCAAATGTACCTATTTTCTATAAATCATTATTTTCCTCTCTCTTTTCTTCTTTTTCAACAAATTTTTCTAATCTCGGGATTTCAGCCGGTCCGCATAACGATTAAGGACAATAAAATGCAACACATAGCATGCTCGGTCTTTTCAATACCGGGTCACCTCTGTCCTAGACGGACCCAACCCCTGTGTTGAGTCCCCTAAGTCAAATATGATGCAAATAATCGCCCTAGACCTATGTTCAAAATCTTATGGTTTCATGGATTGCTAGACCGTGTACCCGAGCGGACAACTCGAATCGAGGAGGGGGCTATGTACCGGTGACCGGCGGAGTCAATCGGCTTTGTAACTTATCCGGCCTCTGTTTTCTTAATTTAAGGTGACTTTAACAGAAAGGGGAGTCTCAACCAGTAAGCACATCCCCGGGGGAGAAGAGAGAAAGGTTTTTCGGCACAATTTTATATACAGTTCACATAATATCAAAGCGATAAAGCACATAGCATGTTGTTCAAATCATATAATGAAGTCAAATAAAAACGCGAACGGCGGTTCTAAGGAGCTCGAGTTCTTAAACCCTGAAATCGAAATTCAGGGTTGGGTCCCCAGCGGAATCGCCAGAGCTGTCACACCTCCCTTTTTTACTACCCCAAACTCTTAAATGCGTATGAATACACTTGTAGGGTATACCCCGATGCTCAATTACCCAAGACGGATAAAATAACGTAAGGGAAGGAGTTTTTCCAATTAAAGGACAATCGGTTCGGGATTTTATTAGAGATTAATCAGAGTCGCCACTTGGGAATGACAATGGTGTCCCAAGTCACCGGTTTAATCCCGAATCCGAGGAATTTTGACTCTTATAAATGTCTGCGAAGCAGAGGTCCGGATAAGGAACTCTGTTAACCCGGGAGAAGGTGTTAGGCACTCCCGGATTCCGTGGTTTTAGCACGGTCGCTCCACTGTCATTCTTGGCTTTTGTTTGACTTAATTATGGATTTTAACAACATAATGTGCTTTTTTACATAAATATTAATTTTTAAGAATTTGTGACATTGCGGAAACACACCTCGAGTCATACCGCAACCAGTACGCCTATGACTTTCGGTATATTTCGGCTTTGCCGAGATTTGGATTTGAGTCGCACCAAGTGCACACTCGTTCATAGGAAAGTATATTAAAAGCCGATGTAGACTATCTTAGAGGCACGATTTTAATATACTTTCCTATGAACGAGTGTGCACTTGGTGCGACTCAAATCCAAATCTCGGCAAAGCCGAAATATACCGAAAGTCATAGGCGTACTGGTTGCGGTATGACTCGAGGTGTGTTTCCGCAATGTCGCAAATTCTTAAAAAATAATATTTATATAAAAGGTACATATGTTGCTAAAATCCATAATTAAGTCAAATAAAAGTCAAGAACAACAGTGGAGCGACCGTGCTAAAACCACGGAATCCGGGAGTGCCTAACACCTTCTCCCGGGTTAACAGAGTTCCTTATCCGGACCTCTGCTTCGCAGACATTTATAAGAGTCAAAATTCCTCGGATTCGGGATTAAACCGGTGACTTGGGACACCATTGTCATTCCCAAGTGGCGACTCTGATTAATCTCTAATAAAATCCCGAACCGATTGTCCTTTAATTGGAAAAACTCCTTCCCTTACGTTATTTTATCCGTCTTGGGTAATTGAGCATCGGGGTATACCCTACAAGTGTATTCATACGCATTTAAGAGTTTGGGGTAGTAAAAAAGGGAGGTGTGACAGCTCTGGCGATTCCGCTGGGGACCCAACCCTGAATTTCGATTTTAGGGTTTAAGAACTCGAGCTCTTTAGAACTGCCGTTCGCGTTTTTATTTGACTTCATTATATGATTTGAACAACATGCTATGTGTTTTATCGCTTTGATATTATGTCGAGCCTTAACATAGGAAATAACAGTGCGAACGGAGTGGCTTACGGTAACTTTCCACTCTAGTCGGGGTGATTCTGGCAAGGCTAAGGTCACCGTCTTAGCATGGCAATCAAGAATAGCATGGTATGGGGACAACCAGTCCATCCCCAATATGACATCAAAATCTACCATATTCAAAAGCAACAAATCAACACGGGTCTCAAGACCCCCAAATATAACTACGCACGAACGATGCACCCGATCGACTACAATGGAGTCACCCACTGGTGTAGCCACAAAAACTGGAATATCCAGAGCATAGCTGGGCACGGCCAAATACGGTGCGAAGTAGGAAGACATATAGGAATATGTAGATCCAGGGTCAAATAATACCGAAGCACCTCTGCCACACACAAGAATAGTACCTGTAATCACGGCATCTGATGCCTCTGCCTCTGGCCTGGCTGGTGAAGCATAGAATCGGGGATCTGCACCTCCCCTCTGAGCTGCATCTCTAGGACGACCATCAACTGGCTGACCTCTACCTCTGGCTGGACGGTCTCCACCTCTACGGTCTGGACCTCCACCTCTATAATCTCTAGCCCCGCCTCTGGCTGGCTGGGCAGGCTGAGGGTCAGTTGGGGCCTGAATCATAGGACGAGGACCTAGCTGCTGAGAGTTGCCCGCTGCTAGAGGGCAATTCTTGATAAAATGACCTGGGTCACCACAACCGTAGCAACTCTTAGACTGATAGGGCTGCTGGCCCTGACGCCCTGAATGGCCTCCACGAACACTCTGAAGAGGCTGAGCATTAATAGTAGGCTGGTCTGAATAATGCCCCCGAACACCACGATCACCTGGTCCACCCTGTGAAGCCTGAAGGGCGGAATGAAAAGGCCTGGAGGACTGGCCTCTATCAAAGGATTCTCTGCCACCAGAGGAAGAACCACCAAACCTACCTGAATGACGAGGCCTCTTATCCGAAGAATAACCGCCTCCCCTAGCAAGAGCCATCTCAACTCTGCGTGCTGCATTGGCTGCCTCCTGAAATGATATGTCACTCCCCACGCCCATAGCCATCTGGAGTCTAATCGGCTGATTAAGCCTATCTATAAACATGCGGACCCTCTCCCGCTCCGTGGGAAGTATCACCACTGCATGACGAGCCAAATCGACAAATCTCGTCTCATACCGTGTAACTGTCATAGTGCCCTGATGGAGGCGCTCAAACTGCCTCCGAAGTACATCCCGCTGAGTAGCAGATAAATAGTTCCGCAAACTGGTCCCATGATAAAGCTGGGGACCCTGCTGGTCGAGTCAAGCAATAATCTCTCCACCAAGTCCTGGCGGATCCTGCAAGTCTGAATGTACCGAAGTCAACTCCATTTGACTCCACGATCCCCATAGTCTTGAGAATCTCATGGCAGCTGAATAAGAAGTCCTGAGGATCCTCTGATGTGGCTCCACTGAATGTAGTGGTAAATAGCTTGGAGAACCGATCAAGCCTCCATAACGAATCAGAAGTCATGGCCGCTCCATCACCTGCATGAGCTGTGGTACCTGACTGAGTGGCCACAGCTGGCTGAACCACTGGTGCCTGAGGCTGAGGAGCTACTGGCTCCGGAGTACGAGCAATAGGAGTCTGGGCCCCTCCTCCAGCCTGAGAAGCGGCTGGTGCAACTGATAATAAACCCGCTCTGGCAATGCTGTCCATAAATCCCGCTATTCCGACCAAAGCATCCCGGAGATCCGGGGTAAATAAAGTCTCTCCCGGGACCTGAGCTGGGCCCACTGGAGCTGCTGGAACCGGAACCTCCTCATAAATCTCAATATGAGGCTCCACCTCTGGGAGTAGCTGCCTGGGGCTGAGCTCTACCCCTACCACGGCCTTTGATACGGCCTCGGCCCCTCACGGGAGCTGCTTGGGGCTCGGGCTGCTGGTCAGCCGGACGAAGAAGCGCGTGTCCTCACCATCTGCGAAAGGACAGAATAGAAATTCAATCGGTAATTGAGGAACAAGTCGCACGACAAGAAAGAACAAATGAGAGACTCTTTCCTAACTCAATAGACTCTGGAGGACAAGTGCGGACGTCTCCGTACCTACCTCTCAAACTCTACTAAGCTTGTTCGTGAGTGGTGAGACCTATGTAACCTAGAGCTCTGATACCAACTTGTCATGACCCGGATTTTTCCCCAACATCGGGATCGTGATGGCGCCTACTCGTGGTAGCTAGGCAAGCCACTGTATTCATACTATCCTGTTTTTAACATAATTTTAATTAAATAAATGCGGAATACTTTATCGAAATAGAAATAACTAATTACAAAGTGAAAATCATACTAAAATCCTCTACCCAAGACGTGGAGTCACCAACTCACGAACTACTATGGAATACTACACATAAAAGTCTGAAGGAAATATAACATAATTCTGTTTGTCTCGGAACAAAGAGACTACGACTAATAACATAAATAAAGAGAGAGACGCCGGGCCTGCGGACGTCTGCAAGCTACCTCGGTCTCAAATGTGATCAACTCCCACACAATCGATTTACTGCTGCTGCTCGCATTTGCGAACCCTGCCTTGACCTGCCACCTTCGCAATTGCGAGAAATACTTCGCAATTGCGAAGACAACAGCTGGGTGAAAAACCAGCAGTGCGAAGTAGTGACAAGCCTAGGACCAGACACCCACATAAACCTGTGAAATTCAATATATATGTATACCACAGAATAACAAGAAATAACCAGGTAATAACACAATAAGGAATATCTAAAAGAATTCAACAATTAACAACAGTTAATAAATTCACAAGGAAAAACAACGTATAATGGAAACACAAGTAATACCAAGTCAATGAATAGCAAGCAGTTGCACGGCATCACCCTTCGTGCTTTTACTCTCATCCTCACCAAATAAGCAAATAAAATACACGGCATCACCCTTTGTGCTTTTACTCTCATCCTCACATCCATAGTGCGGCATGATCCTTCGTACATGGTTCAATAACAGGGCACGGCATGATCCTTCGTGCATAATCAATAAAACATGGCACGGCATTAACCTTCGTGCATAAATAATAAAACATGGCACGGCATCACCCTTCGTGCATTATCACTCTTCCTCACCCAAATAACAATCACGGTTAAGGGCAAAGAAAGAAACAGTAATTCATAAACCGTCCCAACAAGGGCAATCAATAATCATCTTCATAACAAGTCCCGACAAGGGAGAACAATAACAATTCTACAACCTGGCAAAGGTTCAACAATTTATCTACAATTATGTCTCACAATATGCATTATCAACGACTCACGGTCATACTAGACGCCAGTGTATGGATGCTCGTCACCACAGCCCATACACCGCACTCGATCACATAATACATAGCACGTAATCCTATTCCCTCAAGCTAGGATAGAACAAACACTTACCTCGAAAGTTTACGAACGATTCAATCCGTAGCAATGCCTTTTCCTTTTGAATTTGACTCCAATCCAATCGTATCTATACACAATTGATTTAATATCATCAATTCTACTTAACAAACTAGTTCATATTGCTAAATATGGTTTTTACAACATTCTGCCCGGAATAGTAAAAATCGACCCCGAGCCCACATAATCGAAACTCAAGTTTCGAACCAAAATAAGTTCACCCAATCTTCCATGAGTTCAAATATACAATTTGTTCTTAAGTTCGACTCCAAAACGAGGTCTAAATCGCAAATTCTTTGAAAGCCCTAACTATACCCATTTCTCAAATTTTTCAATCAATTTACACATGTTTAAGCCTAAGGATTTGATTGATGTTGATGGAAAATGAAGAAGACGAGTTAAACAATACTTACCCAATGAACTTTGATGAAGAAATGCCTCAAAGATCGCCTAAGAACTGTGGAGAAGAAAGGATTTTGTGAAAATGGGATAAAATCCCGTAAGTGTTCTGTTTTGGGTATTAAATCACCGGGCGGAAATTTACCCTACGCGATCGCGTGAATTGGGCTGCGATCGCGTAGAGGAAAGACTGGCCTCTTATGCGATCGCGTGTAAAAGGTTGCGATCGCGTGGAGAAAAGATTGGAAGCTACGCGATCGCGTGAGGATTGATGCGATCGCGTAGAGGAAACTCACCGGGCAGCCTATTTGCCCTATGCGATCGCGTGAACATGACTGCGATCGCGTGGGGGAGGAACTGGAAGCTACGCGATCGCGTAGAAGAACTGGCCAATGCTGTGCGATCGCGTGGATGAGGCCGCGATCGCGTAGAACAAAATCTCTTTGCAGAAACAGCATAATTTCTGATGTGTTTTCAAATCCAAAAACACCCCGAACCACCTCCGAAACACTCCCGAGCCCTCGGGGCTCCAAACCAAATATGCACACTAACTCAAAAACATCATACGAACTTGCTCGCGCGATCAAATCGCTAAAATAACATCAAAATCAATGGATTGAGCCTTAAAACTCAAGAATTCTTTCAAATTTCATAATTTCCAAAATTTTCAATTTAAGGCCGAAATGCGTCAAACGACGTCCGTTTTCAACCAAACTTCACAGGAAGCGCTTAACCAATATATATGACCTGTAGCGGGCGTCGGAACCAAAATACGAGCCCGATACCAATACTTTTTAATCAAAATTCAGTTTCATTTTCCTTAAACATTTTCAGAAAACAATTTAACAGAAAAATTCTTTTACCGGGGTTCTAGACCTCGGATTTCAATTCCGGGCATATGCCCAAGTTCCATATTTTTCTACGGATTTTCTGAGACAGTCAAATCACGGATCCGGGTCCGTTTACCAAAAATGTTGACCAAAGTCAACCATATCAATATTAATATCAAAATTCTTCAACTTTTTCACATATTTCACATATCTCAACATAAATATTTTCCAGCTTTGTGCCCGGACTGTGCACGCAAATCGAGGCAACTATAAAATAAGGTTTTCAAGACCTCAAAAGCTCGGAATGATTAATAAAACAAGTGATGACCCTTTGGGTCGTCACAGATTCCCTTTTCAAGAATGATCTTTTTATGGACGAGGTCGTCCAAATATCAGCACTCACATGAAGCAGACATGAAGCACGACTCATCAAAAAGTTCATCAATTTCCTCTTGAATTTCATGGTGTGATCCGCTTGGGTTTGGGTCCATTTTCAAATTGAAACACCTAAAAAGAATCAACACATAATTTGTCGGACAATAGAATTTCAGCAATTTAAAACACCGCAATTGAGCCAAAAAATTAGGTGGAACGGGTCCGGGAAGCCTTTATTTCAAATACACTATTTTGGAAATTCTGGGCAGTTTCCGCTTTTGTGCAATCTGAGCCGCAGAAGTAGCTCCGCTTTTGCGATCTTCAAGTCACTTTTGCTGTTATGGGATTTGTGAATTTTCATTTTTGCTTCTGCGGATTTTCTACTGCAGAAGGGGTTTCGCTTCTGCGGAAAGAAGTCCGCTTCTGCGAAAAGAAGTCCGCTTCTGCGGTTCTGCGTTCTTCTTCAGTGATATTGCACTGCAAAGTTAGTTTTCTTTTTCTTTTGCACTTTCAACATAATTTTGGCATCAAAAGAAAAAATCAATGCACTATAATGGAACATGAGTCAAATGAGACTAAATTTGTGCCTCTTTGCACAAGATTTTCACTCAAGCATTGTGTCGAACACTTTGCGAGCGAGTTAGAATGAAATCTTCTTCACAAAAAAAGGGGCACTCAAGTCTTCCCACAATTTTTTCCAATATAATCGGCACACACATTACTACACTCAATCAATTCCTCACTTCCTAAAGCTAACAACAAGAATTCAAAACCAAACAAGAAGAAACAGAAAAGAAAACTTAAACAAGAAAAAAAAATTCTGTTGCAATTGAGCAAAATAGAGAATGTGAGGTGAGAGATGAGCATTGAGGAGAGAGTTTAGAAGATAATACCTGAGTTTGTGCAAGAGAGAAATTAAAAGCAAGCTTTTTCTATTTTTGGAGAATGTTTCATTTTTGGGGAGTTAGGGCAGGGGGAAACAGTGAAGTTTTATTTTTTGAGCAACTGAACCGTTCAAAAATATTTTATCAATTAAAACTTGTTCGATTTCCGCTTTTGCGAAAAATTACCTGCTTCAGCGGTGCCGCGTAAGCGGTGGCGGGACCGCTTTTGCTTTTTACTTTTCTGCTTCTGCGGGACTGCAGATGCGGTCTAAAAGCCGCAGAAGCGGTTTTAACAAAGGATTATTGGACAGTTTTCTGCAGCTACTGGTTTTGACCCTCCAGACCACTCCGACCTGTTCAAATTAACTCCAAAAAATCTAAAATTTGGCAGTTTAATCAAAAATAATATTCTAAGCTATTCTAATAAAGAAAGGAGTTAGTACAAGTTTAGCAGTGATCGTTCATCCTGCACAATGCAACATAACTCCTAGAACACACATTTGAACTAAATAACTATAATTGGGTTGGCTAGCTTACTTTAGAAGAATGAAGAAGAAAAAGCTGAGAAGTAGTGTGAAGTTATTGATTAAAGGGTATTACTTAAATGAGGAATATTAAATAATATGGGGAAATTATTCGTTATCTTTATTTATAAGTAGCTTATTATTAAAATTGATCAATTCATTAAATATTACTATTAGCTAAATGTTATCAATATTATCCAATTAACTATTTATAGAAAAAAAATATCAAATCTTTGTTTTCCTTTGAGTAGGTATCATTATAATAGAATGGTTATATCTTGAGGAGTATGAATCTCAAATTTGGAATGAGTTGGCACAGTTTTGAGGTGGTTTAAATTAAAAATTTGAAGTAGAAGAGAACATATATATATATATATATATATATATATATATATATATATATATGATATGTGTATCACAATGTGTATCATTTGGGTATCACGTATGTATCATATTTGTATCAAATGTGTATCAGATGTATATCCATGTACACCTCTATATGTGATACATGTGCCACAAAAGAATTTTTGAATTCTATTTTAACTATGAAATTTTATACCAAATTAGTCCAAATCACCTCCAATCTTCCTCAAAATTAGTATATTGACTTATCTATATGTTTTAAATGAATTTCAACCATACCCATTGAAAAAAGTCCATTTTTGATTTCTTACATTTTTGGAATCTTGAAAAAGGTCCTTTTATTTCGTGACCTTGTTTGCTACCTCATCCATTAAAAAATATTTGTCGCATCTAAAAATATTGATAACGCTTAAAAATATGGAAAGAGATCTTAGCCTGTTATTTTTTAAGAGAAAAAATCTTATTTATTTGAGTTTTTAATTTTTATATATACTTAGCTAGGTTTAATAAGTCAATAATTAATGACTAAAAATTTATAAGTTGAAATTTATTTGAGATATTTATACAATATCCCATAAGAAAAAGTATGAGCATCATTCTTCAGGATGATTCAGGCGATGAATTGTCATAAGCCATCCCATTAGTGATCATTTGCTTTGGGCCTTCGCCCACGTAGCTTTGAGGAAATTACACTTTATACCTATAAAAACCAATGTATTTACCCGCTTTTACCCATTTTGAAAATAGTTACAATACTTACCTACCCCACCTATATTAATCACCTCACTTCCCTATCACTATTTCTCTATAATTTTAAAGTTAAAAGTTTGCTTATATGTTCCCCTGTTTTTCTCCCTATTTTCTCTTTCTTCCTTTTACGACATTAATTTTCATATTCTTCGAACAAGCAATTCCTTTTATTCTTAAATTCTCTCTTCCATATATCATTAGCAAGAAAGTTAAGTAGGAAAAAGTTTTCAGTGAGTCTTATCCATTATCCAATAGAAAAATATTACAAAGTAGTGGATCCAAATTTAGATGTGAAGAAAAAAATTAAAACTTTATGTGTATGAGTTCAAATTTTTAGGTCTAAATCTAAAATAGATTGATCTTCATAAAGATGTTCAACCCAAGTTTTCCTTATGATTTTTTGTGTGTATGAAGACCCACCATTGTTGATCTTGAAGCTTCTAAAACGAAAATTATATTTTGAAGATTTATTGTTGATTTGACATGGGTGCTATAAAATATTGCTTAAAGTACCTTCGTGTAGCTTCCCAAATCTGAATTTTTATGTGTGTTAGAATATCCACCATTGTTGGCTTGAAGCTCAATTTTTGTTTTTGAAGATTTCTTATTTTATTCAAAGTGGGTGTTATTAAATATTGCTCATAAAACCTTCTAGAAGTTCATACTAAAATTTGATCATATCTGAAGTTAATTTGTGATGATTAAGATCGAATACTTTCATTGAAAATATATAGAAGAAGAACACAGTTACTTAATAGTATGCTGCTACGGTATACAATATGTTGTAGGGGTATACAGCTATATTGTAACAATATACCGTATTGTATACCCAAATAGTATACGAATATACCATTTTTGTATAGAATTTATTTCAACTATATACCCTATTAGTATAGCTATATACTATATTGGTATCATATGCTAGTTGAATTATTTTTTGATTGTGTTGGCTGCATTTAATTGGTACATTATTTGATTTTCTTTTAATAATAGTAATATAGTACATATCTTGAAATACCTTATTATATTAATATGTGATACCCTATTTTTTATTTTTCTCTTTATGCATGTGTATTATGTAATAGTAGTATAGTTATGTAGTTGTCGAAATTAACTAGTAAAAAGGTATACCATGTTGGTATAGTTATATGCCATATTGGTATCATATGCTAGTTTGAACATTGTTTTGATTATTTTAGCTGCATTTTAAGTGAATTATATTATAAAATTATTTATATCAACATGAGTTGCAATAATGCTGAAATTTTGTGTGCCGATGGACATAAATTATGTGTATTAATAATTTTTATAGTTATAGGCAATTGTTGGAATGACCCCATACAACTATATGCCCAAATGAACAAGTTGTTTTGCGAATATTTAGCTTGCAATACGAGCATGTAATTTTCTCATACTTTTATTGGGTCCTTTAATATTTTGGTAGAATAGTATAGTCGCAAATAGTTGTAACAATATTCTGGAGAAATTATATGCTCTGTTGGTATACATATATACCATATTGGTATCACATGGTACTAGAAGTCTTTTTCGCTACTTATACTTCTGTTCTATTTTTAAATATTTTATTATCATTTTTATTCTAACGAGTATATATGGAGATTTAGTTGCCGTAGATTATATTTTCTTGCTCTATAACCGGTTGTATTACTGCTAATGGTAGAGTGTGTACCGATATTTATAGGGAAGGAGATCAAGGTTTGCATGTCAATCACATGTTGATTTTTATAATCTGATTATATAATTTATGGTGCTCAACAGCAGTTAATGTGATATTTAGAATATTAAATCAAGTGACAAGTGATATTATTTTAGTTTAATAATTAAATTTTTAAAATGAGAAAGAAAAATAAAATAAAATAAGAGGTATACTGTACTAGTTATATTAAAAAAAATATGAAAAATATTTACTATATCAATAATATTTCTTATTGTATTAAAAACACAATAATAATAAATAGTAAAAATGGTAAATAAAATTAGATTATGAAGAGAAAAAAATATAAAAAAAAAAATTAAATAAAGTTAGAAAAGGAAAAAAGAAAAAAATAAGAAGAAAACTAGAAAAAAAAAGAGCAGAAAAGAAAAGAAAAAAGAAAAAGAAGAAGAAAGAAGCATAGAAATAAAAAAGAATTGGAGAATAAAGAAAAAATTTCCTACAAAAATTACTATAGGTAGGAAATGTAATTAGTTTATGGGTAGAAAAATAAATGAACAGATAAGGGTAAATAGTTTTATTTTTGTGGGTAACTGTGTCAAAACACCTTTAAAATACATAACTAAAATATAAGGATTGCTTATTTGTAGAAATATATATCCAAGTTACATCACTAAAATCTAAGGGTTGCTTATTTGTAAAAATATATATCCAAGTTTTTTTTTTATGTAAGATTTCCCTGTACATACGCCCCCTTTAAGGACTTGCCCCTCATTATTTCTATGATGTAGGATTGTTTTAAATTCAATTGAGCGCTAAAATGTTGCCCCCCATAGCCCAAGTGTCACTGGCTGGTTTTTAATCAAGTAATAACCAATACTTGGTACCTTTTGGTTGAACAAATAAAGTAGCTTGACTATTCTATCGTGTATTATCATGTCACACTGTCAATGTACCTTTAAGAGAAACACCATAACTTTGTATTCTAAAATCTTTATGCGTAAAAATTCTTAGATAATCATAAGATTTGTAATTTTTAAATAATTGAAAAATAGTGAAAATAACATTAAACAGTGTGATCAATCATAACCAAATTAAAGAAATGTATGTGAAGCGAATGGTCGATTGGAAACAGCCTCTCTGTCCTTTCGGATAGAGGTAAGACATGCGTACGTATTATTCTTCCCATACCCCACCTTGTGGGATTATACTTGATAGTTATTGTTGTATGTGAAGCTTCTACTAAAGTACTCACTGAAATGCACAAGACATAGAATTTCGTGCTAATTCTCGAAACTTATAACGAATAAGAAAATACTAACTATACGAATAAAATAAGGAAAACTCCACGATCTAAAGCAGAGCTCACCAAAAAGCATAGAAATATGGGTCAACCTAGCTCGTCCGTAGCCTACTCGCATGTAAAACATCCACCTACAAAAATTTTATTTTGTGTCTCATGTAACTGACACTATTGTATGATGCTTCTTTTTGTCTAATATATTTGTGGACCTAAATTTTTATAGACCCAAAAATATAAAATTGGGGTCCAAAAATTTGTAAGACAAAAAGAAACCTCATGCTAACACAAAATAAAACTTCTCTCCCATGTTGGTTCTGACAAAGAGAACGTCAGTACATCACTACTGATACACTGAATTTCAGTATCACTTACTAAAGCTAAACCATGACTTTAAATAAAACATGAATGCAATATCATATAATTTGAAAGAAAACACTTCATAATTACTCATAGTGTAAACAACATCACAGTAAGGAACCACCAATGGATGTTTATAATTAAGTACATTTTTTAATTTTATTAACTTTTTGGTAGTTCTGGCGATTGTAACCCTTCTTGTGTAAGCATAAACTTTAATTCTACCAGGATCTTGAACATGATAATCTTACATATAATCGTCATAGAAAACATACCCGAATCGTGAGCCATCATCTTTAAGCGGAAGCGTTAATCGGTAATTGGTTTCTCGCCCCTTGCCCTAGCTTTCATTACCACCGTCTTTAGGGATGGAAGAGAGGAAAAAGCAGTAACCCTAATGGGTGGGGAGAGGACCAATTTATAGAGATTTTCATTTAATCTGGTACGTCCATCAAGTAACCAATCGGACGGATGAGATTTATTCATTAATTAAATATTAATTATGGGCCTTAACTTATTGGGCCACATTATTTATAAGAAATAACTTACATTCTCCCACTTGGCCCAATAATCACATAATATTAATATTTAATATAGGAACATTAGTTGCGTATAAACAAATCTCTTCTATAATGTCCATCATAAATACCATAATACGATAAACTAGTAAATGTGAGTTATGGCGGTTATACATAATTTGTCTACATACTCCCTTCCATATACTACAACATTAGTAATTTACCGTATCAGGTTCATAAGCTATAAAAATTTTATGGTCCACAATAATGTCTCCTTGAGACTTATCCTGTAATATCTCAAAACAATAATGTGCACACCATTATGAGAAACAGAAAATCACTAATGTATATCAGAAACATATAAATGAGCTCAGAGTGTCAAAACATCATAAATACATCAGTCATAAATACAGCCAAGACCCATTCTATGTACATGTTCTTTAAATATCTTTGGTTGTAAACCTTTCGTTAACGGATCTGCAATCACGAGATCTGTTTTAATATGCTCAAGTGACACTCTTTGTTTCTGAACTTCCTCCTTGACGGTAAAGTACTTTAATTCCATATGCTTGGCACCTTTGGAGTACTTATCGTTCTTGGAGAAGAATACTGTTGCAGAATTATCACAGTAAATTTTCAGCGGCTTGGTAATGGTGTCGACAACCCCAAGTCCTGAAATAAAGTTTCGCAGCCATAATGCATGAATCGTGGCCTCAAAACATGCCACAAATTCTGCTTCCATCGTGGATGTAGCAATGACAGACTGTTTGGCACTCTTCCACGATATTGCTCCTTCAACTAATTGGAACAAATAACCAAACGTGGATTTTCTAGTGTCAATACATCCAGCGAAATCTGAATCCGAGTATCCAACAACTTCCAAATGCTTGGATCTCCTATACATGAGCATGTAATCCTTTGTTCCTTTCAGGTACCTCAAAACTTTCTTTGCAGCTTTCCAGTGATCAATTCCTGGGTTACTCTGATATCTTCCTAACATTCCGACCGCAAAGCTAATATCCGGTCTTGTGCAAGTCTGAGCATACATCAGACTGCCAACAATAGAAGAGTAAGGAATTGATTCCATTTCTTTTCGCTCTACATCATTCTTAGGACATTGCACGAGACTAAATTTGTCCCCTTTTTGAATTGGAACAATTCCTGCTGAACAATTGTTCATGTTAAATCTCTCAAGAATTCTTTCGATATAGCCTTTCTGAGACAATCCCAATAATCCTTGTGATCTATCACGGAATATTTCTATTCCTATCACATAGGATGCCTCACCCATATCTTTCATTTCAAAATTCTTAGAGAGAAAATCTTTAGTCTCACGCAATATACCTAAGTCATTAGCAGCAAGTAGAATATCATCAACATATAGGACTAAAAATATAAACTTGCTCCCACCGATATTTTGGTATATACACCGATCAACGATATTTTTCACAAACCCAAAAGATGTTATGGTATCATTGAACTTTATATACCATTGTCGTGAGGCTTGTTTAAGTCCATATATTGACTTCTTCAGTTTACACACCATTTGACCTTTCCCTTTAGTTTCGAATCCCTCTGGTTGGTCCATATACACTTCCTCCTCGAGATCTCCATTAAGAAAGGCAGTTTTCACATCCATTTGGTGTAACTCCAAATCATAATGAGCCACCAAAGCCATAATAATTCTTAACGAGTCTTTCTTTGAGACCGGTGAAAAGGTCTCTTTATAATCAATGCCTCCTTTCTGAGTATAACCCTTGGCAACAAGTCTGGCTTTATATCCCTCAATATTGCCATTTGAATCGCGTTTGGTCTTAAAGACCCATCTACACCCGATTCTTTTAGAACTTTCAGGCAATTCAACGAGATCCCGGACTTTATTGTATTCCATGGATTTTAACTCTTCCTTCATGGCATCAATCCATTTGTCAGGACTCATTACTTTCTATGGCTTGTGAAAATGAAACCGGATCCTTATTAAGACCAATATCAAAATCCGACTCTTGCAAATAAACCACGTAATCATCCGAAATAGCCGATTTTCTAACTCTTTGAGATTTTCTTAATGGCATTTCTTGTGGTTCATTTGTGTCGGATATTTGTGAGTTAGTTTCTTCATGAAGTGTTTCATCCAAATGTTGCTCGGCGTTGTCAAAGTGTTCTTCAACAACTGGAACAATATTTGGTATTTGTGTGGAAGTAGGCATATTTCTGGGTAATAGAATATTGACCCTTACCCCTTTAATTTCCACACTTTGCTTTTCAACACTCCCACTAACTTCACCATTCTCAATGAATCTTGCTTTACCGGTTTCAACAATTCTTGAACTATGGTTTGGACAGTAAAACACATACCCTTTTAGATTTCTCTGGGTAACCAATAAAGTAACCACTTACTGTTCGAGAATCTAATTTCTTTTCTTGTGGGTTATAGACTCTAGCTTCCGCTGGGCAACCCCAAACATGCAGGTGCCTTAAACTAGGTTTCCTTCCTGTCCACAGTTCAAAAGGGGTCTTTGGAACTGACTTACTAGGAACCATGTTTAATAAATATACAGCGGTTTTAAGAGCATACATTCACAATGATTTGGGTAATGAGGAATTACTTATCATGCTCCTAACCATGTCCATAAGTGTTCGATTACGCCTTTCTGCAACACCATTTTGTTGAGGTGTTCCTGGCATAGTATACTATGCGCATATGCCACGTTCCTCGAGGAACTTTGCAAATGGACCTGGACATTGTCCTGACTCATTATATTTTCCATAATATTCACCACCTCTATCCGACCTAATAATTTTCACCTTTTTATCTAATTGCCTTTCAACCTCATTAACAAACACCTTGAGAGTATCTGCTGCTTGAGATTTTTCTTTCAGCAAATAGATGTATCCATAACGTGAAAAATCATCGATAAAGGTGATAAAATATTTTTCTCCACCAAAAGATGGAACATCAAAGGGTCCACATATATCAGTGTGTATAATTTCAAGAAGCTGGTGCTTCTTGTGGCACCTTTCTTACTATGCTTGGTTTGGTTTCCCTTAATGCAATCCAAACATATAGTAAGATCAATAAAATTTAGATTCGGAAGAATCTCATTCTTTACTAATCTCTCTAACCTTTCTTTGGATATATGACCCAAACGTCCATGCCACAAGTAAGCAGAACTTTAATCTAGTGAACTACGTTTAATTCCAACATTATGTTGAACATTAAGAAGGGATTCAGAAAAACCAATATCGAGTTTCAATTTATATAAACCATCACTAAGAAAACCAGAACCATAAAAAATAGCATTTTTATATAAATTGAAACATCCATTTCCAAACTTAAAATCAAATCCAGAAACATCAAGTCTTGAAAGAGAAATCAAATTCCTAGAAACTGAAGGTACATAAAGAGTCTGTAATAGATCAAGGTGACATCCAGTCTCCATGATCAAACGATAAGTGTCACGACCCGGATTTTCCCCCAATATCGGGATCGTGATGGCGCCTACTCGTGGTAGCTAGGCAAGCCACTGTATTCATACTATCCTGTTATTAACACAATTTTAATTAAATAAATGCGGAATACTTTATAGAAATAGTATTAAGCAGTTTCAAAGTAAAACCATACTGAAATCCTCTACCCAAGACTTGGAGTCACCAACTCACAAACTACTATGGAATACTACACATAAAAGTCCGAAGGAAATATAACATAATTCTGTTTGTCTCGGAACAATGAGACTACAGCTATTAACATAAATAAAGAAAGAGACGCCGGGCCTGCGGACGTCTGCAAGCTACCTCGGTCTCAAATGTGATCAACTCCCACGCAATCTATTTACTGTTGCTGCTGCTCCTGATCGTAACCTGGACCTGTGCAAAAACGCACAGAAGTGTAGCATCAGCACAACCGACCCCATGTGCTGGTAAGTGCCTGGCCTATCCCGGCGAAGTAGTGACAAGCCTAGGACCAGACACTCCCATAAACCTGTGCAATTCAATATATATATGTGTACCAAAAAAAATAACAAGAAATAATCAAGTAATAACACAATAAGAAATATCTTAAAGAATTTAACAACTAACCACAGTTAATAATTTCACAAAGAAAAACAAAGTATAATGTAAACACGAACAATATCACTTCAAGAAATAACAAGCAATTGCACGGCATCACCCTTCGTGCTTTTACTCTCATCCTCACCAAATAAACAAATAAAGTACACGGCATCACCCTTCGTGCTTTTACTCTCATCCTCACCAAACAAACAAATAAAGTACACGGCATCACCCTTCGTGCTTTTACTCTCATCCTCACCAAACAAACAAATAAAGTACACGGCATCACCCTTCGTGCTTTTACTCTCATCCTCACATCCATAGTACGGCATGATCCTTCGTACATGGTTCAATAACAGAGGGCACGGCATGATCCTTCGTGCATAATCAATAAATAAACATGGCACGGCATTAACCTTCGTGCATAAATAAATAAACATGGCACGGCATCACCCTTCGTGCATTATCACTCTTCCTCACCCAAATAACAATCACGGTTAAGGGCAGAGAAAGAAACAACAATTCATAAATCGTCCCATCAAGGGCAATCAATAATTATCTTCACAACAAGTCCCAACAAGGGAGAACAATAACGATTCACATGTAATATATCTCAAATTATCATTTTCCAACGACTCACGGTCATACTAGACGCCGGTGTATGGATGCTCGTCACCACAGACCCATACACCGCACTCGATCACATAACACATAACACATAATCCTATTCCCTCAAGCTAGGATAGAACAAACACTTACCTCGAATGCTTACGAACGATTCAATCCGTAGCAATGCCTTTTCCTTTTGAATTTGACTCCAATCCAATCGTATCTATACACAATTGATTTAATATCATCAATTCTACTTAACAAACTAGTTCATATTGCTAAATATGGTTTTTACAACATTCTGGCCCGGAATAGTAAAATCCGACCCCGGGCCCACATAATCGAAACTCAAGTTTCGAACCAAATTAATTTCACCCAATCTTCCATGAGTTCAAATATACAATTTGTTCTTAAGTTCGACTCCAAAACGAGGTCTAAATCGCAAATTCTTTGAAAGCCCTAACTATACCCATTTCTCCAATTTTCAACCAATTTATACATGTTTAAGCCTAAGGATTTGATTGATGTTGATGAAAAATGAAGAAAACGAGTTAACAATACTTACCCAATGAACTTTGATGAAGAAATGCCTCAAAATCGTCTAAAATGCTGTGGAGAAGGGGTTTGAACAGAAATGGGATTTTTATCCCGTTTCTGTTCTGTTCTCTGTATTAAATTCACTGGGCGAAATTTTTGTTCTACGCGATCGCGTGAATTGGGTCGCGATCGCGGAAGGCAATGGTTCAACACTACGCGATCGCGTGGACAATGCTGCGATCGCGTAGAAGAATTTCGCTGGGTGGCTCATTTGTTCTACGCGATCGCGTGAAAAGGGCCGCGATCGCGTTGAAGAAAAATGGAAAGCTACGCGATCGCGTGAAGGAGGCTGCGATCGCGTTGAAGAAAGACGTAAAGCTTCGCGATCGCGTGAAGACAGCCGCGATCGCGTTGAGTATCGAGATAAGGCAGTGCGATCGCGTGAACAAGTCCGCGATCGCGTAGGGTAAAATATCCGTGTAAAAATTGCAGAAAATCTGCTGGTTTTCTAAGTCCAAAAACACCCCGAACCCCCTCCGAAACACTCCCGAGCCCTCGGGGCTCCAAACCAAATATGTACACTAACTCAAAAACATCATACGAACTTGCTCGCGCGATCAAATCGCTAAAATAACATCAAAATCAATGAATTGAGCCTTAAAGCTCAAGAATTCTTTAAGAGTTCATAATTTCCAAACTTTCCAATTTAAGGCCGAAATACGTCAAACGACGTCCGTTTTCAACCAAACTTTACGGGAAGCGCTTAACCAATATATATGACCTGTACCGGGCGTCGGAACCAAAATACGAGCCCGATACCAGTACTTTTTAATCAAAATTCAGTTTCATTTTCCTTAAACATTTTCGGAAAACAATTTAACAGAAAAATTCTTTTACCGGGGTTCTAGACCTCGGATTTCAATTCCGGACATATGCCCAAGTTCCATATTTTTCTACGGATTTTCTGAAATAGTCAAATCACGGATCCGGGTCCGTTTACCAAAAATGTTGACCAAAGTCAACCATATCAATATTAATATCAAAATTCCTCTACTTTTTCACATATTTCACATATTTCAACATAAATCTTTTCCAGCTTTGTGCCCGGACTGTGCACGCAAATCGAGGCAACTATAAATGAGGTTTTCAAGACCTCAAAAGCTCGGAATGATTAAATAAACAAGTGATGACCCTTTGGGTCGTCACAATCTCCACCTCTAAAACAACCGTTCGTCCTCGAACGGACAAAAGAAAGAAGTACCTGAGTTGGGGAACAAATGAGGGTAGCGGCTCCGCATATCGGACTCGGACTCCCGGGTCGATGCCTCAGGAGGCTGACCTCTCCACTGAACACGCACAAAAGTATAACTCTTCGACCTTAACTGTCGAACCTGCCGGTTTAGAATGGCCACCGGCTCCTCCTCATAGGATAGATCATTGTCCAATTGGACAGTACTTGAAGTCTAACACATGTGTGGGATCGCCGTGGTATCTCCGAAGCATAGATACATGAAAAACTGGATGCACGGCTGATAAGCTAGGCGGCAAAGCTAATCTCTAAGCCACCCCTCCCACTCTGTCTAGAATCTCAAATGGGCCAATATACCTAGGGCTGAGCTTGCCCTTCTTCCCAAACCTCATCACGCCCTTCATAGGCGACACTCGGAGCAATACTCGTTCACCAACCATGAAATCTACATCTCGAACCTTACGATCTACATAAGTCTTTTGCCTGGACTGAGCTGAACGCAATCTCTCCTCTGAATAGTCTTGACCTTATCTAAGGCCTCCTGAACTAGATCCGTACCCAACAACCGAGCCTCTCCCGGTTCAAACCATCCAATTGGTGATCGACATCGCCTACCATATAACGCCTCATACGGAGCCATCTGGATGCTAGATTGGTAACTGTTATTGTAGGCGAACTCTGCTAATGGCAGAAACTGGTCCCACGAGCCTCTGAAATCAATAACACAGGCTCAAGGCATGTCTTCTAGAATCTGAATAGTCCTCTCGGACTGGCCATCCGTCCGAGGATGAAATGTTGTACTCAACTGAACCTGGGTGCCTAACTCCTGCTGGACCGCTCTCCAGAACCGCGAGGTAAACTGCGTACCCCGATCAGAGATAATAGATACTGGCACCCCACGGAGACGAACAATCTCCCTAATGTAAACCTCCGCTAACCTCTCCGACGAGTAGGAGACAGATACTGGAATAAAGTGTGCTGATTTGGTCAGCCTATCAACAATGACCCAAATAGCATCAAATTTCCTCCGAGTCAAAGGAAGTCCAGTAACGAAGTCCATAGTGATCCGCTCCCATTTCCACTCGGGAATTTCAATCCTCCGGAATACACCACCAGGTCTCTGGTGCTCATATTTCACCTGCTGACAATTTAGACACCGAGCGACATACGCAACGATATCTTTCTTCATTCTGCGCCACCAATAGTGTTGCCGTAAGTCCTGGTACATCTTCGCGGCGCCTGGGTGAATAGAATACCGCGAACTGTAGGCCTCTGCTAAGATCAACTCTCGAATTCCTTCGACATTGGGCACACAAACTCGACCCTGCAATTTCAATACCCCATCATCATCTAGATTTACCCGTGTGGCACCTCCCCGCTGTACTGTATCTCTCAACTCACGCAAATGAGGATCATCAAATTGTCTCTCACGGATACGCTCTAATAAGGAAGAACGAGCGACCGTGCAGGCTAGCACTCTGCTAGGCTCAGAAATGTCTAATCTCACGAACCGGTTGGCTAAGGCCTGGACATCTAGAGCTAATGGTCTCTGATTGACCGGAATATATGCAAGACTACCCATGCTGGCATACTTTCTACTCAAAGCATCGGCCACCACATTGGCCTTACCTGGGTGATATAAGATAGTAACATCATAGTCTTTTAGCAACTCTAACCATCTCCGCTGTCGTAGATTCAACTCCTTCTCTTTGAACAAGTACCGTAGGCTTTTGTGATCAGTGTACACCTCACATGTCACACCATATAGATAATGCCTCCAGATCTTTAAGGCATGAACCACTGCTGCCAACTCTAGTTCATAAACCGGATAATGTTTCTTGTGGATCTTCAACTGTCTCGAGGCATAAGCAATAACTTTGCCATCCTGCATCAATACTGCTCCAAGACCAATACGGGAAGCATCATAATAGACTATGAAAGGCCCTGAACACGTGGGCAAAACCAATACCAGTGCCATAGTTAGGGCTGTCTTGAGCTTCTGAAAGCTCGCCTCACACTCGTCTGACCATCTGAACTGGGCAGCCTTCTGGGTCAATCTGGTCATCGGGGCTGCAATAGAGGAAAATCCCTCTACGAACCGACGGTAATAACCTGCTAACCCCAAGAAACTCCGTATCTCGATCACTGAAGCTGGTCGAGGCCAATTCTTAACTGCCTCAATCTTCTTCAGGTCTACCTGAATACCCTCCACCGATACGATATGACCCAAAAATACCATTGAACTCAACCAGGACCCACATTTTGAAAATTTGGCATATAGTCGATTATCCTTCAGAGTCTGAAGAACCACTCTGAGGTGCTGCTCGTGCTCCTCCTGGCTGCGGGAGTATACCAGGATGTCATCTATGAAGACTATCACGAACAGATCTAAGTAAGGACTGAATACCCGATTCATCAACTCCATGAATGCTGCTGGGGCATTGGTCAACCCGAAGGACATGACCAAGAACTCATAATGCCCATATCTAGAGCGAAAGGCTGTCTTAGGAATGTCAGCCGCCCTGATCTTCAGCTGATGGTAGCCTAACCTCAAGTCTATCTTAGAGAATACCCTCGCTCCCTGGAGCTGGTCAAACAAATCATCAATCCTCGGCAGTGGATATTTATTTTTGATAGTCACCTTGTTTAACTATCGGTAATCAATACACATCCGCATCGAGCCATCCTTCTTCTTTACAAATAATACAGGTGCTCCCCAGGGGGAAACACTGGGCCTGATAAAGCCCTTCTCAAGAAGGTCCTGCAACTAATCTTTCAACTCCTTTAACTCCGGCGGGGCCATACGATAGGGTGGAATAGAGATGGGCTGAGTGCCCGGTGCCAAATCAATACAGAAGTCAATATCCCTGTCGGGTGGCATGCCCGGCAGGTCTGAAGGAAAAACCTCAGGAAACTCCCGTGCAATAGGGACTGAATCAATGGAAGGAACTTCTGCACTGGAATCACGAACATAAGCCAAATAAGCTAAACACCCCTTCTCGACCATACGTCGAGCCTTAACATAAGAAATAACAGTGCGAACAGAGTGGCTTGAGGTACCCTTCCACTCTAATCGGGGTGATTCTGGCAAGGCTAAGGTGACGGTCTTAGCATGACAATCAAGAATAGCATGGTATGGGGACAACCAGTCCATCCCCAATATGACATCAAAATCTACCATATCCAAGAGCAACAGATCAACACGGGTCTCAAGGCCCCCAAATATAACTACGCACGAACGATGCACCCGATCGACTACAATAGAGTCACCCACTGGCGTAGCCACATAAACTGGAATATCCAGAGCATAGCTGGGCACAGCCAAATACGGTGCAAAGTAGGAAGACACATAGGAATAGGTAGATCCAGGGTCAAATAATACTGAAGCACCTCTGTCACACACAAGAATAGTACTTGTAATCACAGCATCTGATGCCTCTGCCTCTGGCCTGGCTGGTAAAGCATAGAATCGGGGATCTGCACCTCCCCTCTGAGCTGCGTCTCTAGGACGACCATCAACTGGCCGACCTCTACCTCTCGCTGGACGGTCTCCACCTCTACGGTCTCGACCTCCACCTCTATAATATCTACCCCCGCCTCTGGCTGGCTGGGCAGGCTGAGGGTCAGCTGGGGCCTGAATCATAGGACGAGGACCTCGCTGCTGAGAGTTGCCCGCTGCTATAGGGCAATTCCTGATAAAATGACCTGGGTCGCCACAACCGTAGCAACTCTTAGACTGATAGGGCTGCTGGCCCTGACGACTTGAATGGCCTCCACGAACACTCTGAAGAGGCTGAGCACTAATAGGAGACTGGTCTGAATAATACCCCCGAGAACCACGATCACCTGATCCACCCTGTGAAGCCTGAAGGGCGGAATGAAAAGGCCTGGAGGACTGGCCTCTATCAAAGGATTCTCTGCTACCAGAGGAAGAACCACCAAACCTGCCTGAATGACGAGGCCTCTTATCCGAAGAATAACCGCCTCCCCTAGCAAGAGCCATCTCAACTCTGCGTGCTGCATTGGCCGCCTCCTGAAATGATATGTCACTCCCCACGCCCATAGCCATCTGGAGTCTAATTGGCTGATTAAGCCCATCTATAAACCTGCGGACCCTCTCCCGCTCCGTGGGAAGTATCACCACTGCATGACGAGCCAAGTCAATAAATCTCGTCTCATACTGTGTAACTGTCATAGTGCCCTGATGGAGGCGCTCAAACTGCCTCCGAAGTAAATCCCGCTGAGTAGCAAGGAGAAACTTCTCCATAAATAGTTCCGCAAACTGGTCCCATGATAGAGCTGGGGACCCTGCTGGTCGAGTCAGGCAATAATCTCTCCACCAAGTCTTGGCGGATCCTGCAAGTCTGAAGGTACAGAAATCAACTCCGTTTGTCTCCACGATCCCCATAGTCTTGAGAATCTCATGGCAACTGAATAAAAAGTCCTGAGGATCCTCTGATGCGGCTCCACTGAATGTAGTGGTAAATAGCTTGGAGAACCGATCAAGCCTCCATAACGAATCGGAAGTCATGGCCGCTCCATCGCCGGCATGAGTTGTGGTACCTGACTGAGTGGCCACAGCTGGCTGAATTACTGGTGCCTGAGGCTGAGGAGCTACCTGGCTCCGGAGTATGAGCAATAGGAGTCTGGGCCCCTCCTCCAGCCTGAGAAGTAGCTGGGGCAACCGATAATAGACCCGCTCTGGCAATGCTATCCATAAATCCCGCTATTCTGACCAAAGCATCCCGGAGATCCGGGGTAATCAAAGCCTCTCCTGGGACCTGAGCTGGGCCCACTGGAGCTGCTGGAACCGGAACCTCCTCATCAATCCCAATATGAGGCTCCACCTCTGGGGTAGCTGCCTGGGGCTGAGCTCTACCCCTACCACGGCCTCTAGTACGGCCTCGGCCCTGCCCCTCACAGGAGCTGTCTGGGGCTCAGGCTGCTGGTCAGCGGACGAAGAAGTGCGTGTCCTTACCATCTTCGAAAGGACAGAATAGAAATTCAATCGGTAATTGAGGATCAAGTAGCACGACAAGAAAGAACAAATGAGAGACTTTTTCCTAACTCAATAGACTCTGAAGGACAAGTACAGACGTCTCCGTACCTACCTCTCAAACTCTACTAAGCTTGTTAGTGAGTGGTGAGACCTATGTAACCTAGAGCTCCGATACCAACTTGTCACGACCCGGATTTTCCCCCAATATCGGGATCGTGATGGCGCCTACTCGTGGTAGCTAGGCAAGCCACTGTATTCATACTATCCTATTTTTAACACAATTTTAATTAAATAAATGCGGAATACTTTATAGAAATAGTATTAAGCAGTTTCAAGGTAAAACCATACTGAAATCCTCTACCCAAGACTTGGAGTCACCAACTCACAAACTACTATGGAATACTACACATAAAAGTCTGAAGGAAATATAACATAATTCTGTTTGTCTCGGAACAATGAGACTACTGCTAATAACATAATTAAAGAAAGAGACGCCGGGCCTGCGGACGTCTGCAAGCTACCTCGGTCTCAAATATGATTAGCTCCCACGCAATCTACTTACTGCGCTGCTGCTGCTCCTGATCGTAACCTGGACCTGTGCAAAAACGCACAGAAGTGTAGCATCAGCACAACCGACCCCATGTGCTGGTAAGTGCCTGGCCTATCCCGGCGAAGTAGTGACAAGCCTAGGACCAGACACTCCCATAAACCTGTGCAATTCAATATATATATGTGTACCAAAAAAAAATAACAAGAAATAATCAAGTAATAACACAATAAGAAATATCTTAAAGAATTTAACAACTAACCACAGTTAATAATTTCACAAAGAAAAACAAAGTATAATGTAAACACGAACAATATCACTCAAGAAATAACAAGCAATTGCACGGCATCACCCTTCGTGCTTTTACTCTCATCCTCACCAAATAAACAAATAAAGTACACGGCATCACCCTTCGTGCTTTTACTCTCATCCTCACCAAACAAACAAATAAAGTACACGCATCACCCTTCGTGCTTTTACTCTCATCCTCACCAAACAAACAAATAAAGTACACGGCATCACCCTTCGTGCTTTTACTCTCATCCTCACATCCATAGTACGGCATGATCCTTCGTACATGGTTCAATAACGAGGCACGGCATGATCCTTCGTGCATAATCAATAAATAAACATGGCACGGCATTAACCTTCGTGCATAAATAAATAAACATGGCACGGCATCACCCTTCGTGCATTATCACTCTTCCTCACCCAAATAACAATCACGGTTAAGGGCAGGAGAAAGAAACAACAATTCATAAATCGTCCCATCAAGGGCAATCAATAATTATCTTCACAACAAGTCCCAACAAGGGAGAACAATAACGATTCACATGTAATATATCTCAAATTATCATTTTCCAACGACTCACGGTCATACTAGACGCCGGTGTATGGATGCTCGTCACCACAGACCCATACACCGCACTCGATCACATAACACATAACACATAATCCTATTCCCTCAAGCTAGGATAGAACAAACACTTACCTCGAATGCTTACGAACGATTCAATCCGTAGCAATGCCTTTTCCTTTTGAATTTGACTCCAATCCAATCGTATCTATACACAATTGATTTAATATCATCAATTCTACTTAACAAACTAGTTCATATTGCTAAATATGGTTTTTACAACATTCTGCCCGGAATAGTAAAAAACCGACCCCGGGCCCACATAATCGAAACTCAAGTTTCGAACCAAATTAATTTCACCCAATCTTCCATGAGTTCAAATATACAATTTGTTCTTAAGTTCGACTCCAAAACGAGGTCTAAATCGCAAATTCTTTGAAAGCCCTAACTATACCCATTTCTCCAATTTTCAACCAATTTATACATGTTTAAGCCTAAGGATTTGATTGATGTTGATGAAAAATGAAGAAAACGAGTTAACAATACTTACCCAATGAACTTTGATGAAGAAATGCCTCAAAATCGTCTAAAATGCTGTGGAGAAGGGGTTTGAACAGAAATGGGATTTTTATCCCGTTTCTGTTCTGTTTTCTGTATTAAATTCACTGGGCGAAATTTTTGTTCTACGCGATCGCGTGAATTGGGTCGCGATCGCGGAAGGCAATGGTTCAACACTACGCGATCGCGTGGACAATGCTGCGATCGCGTAGAAGAATTTCGCTGGGTGGCTCATTTGTTCTACGCGATCGCGTGAAAAGGGCCGCGATCGCGTTGAAGAAAAATGGAAAGCTACGCGATCGCGTGAAGGAGGCTGCGATCGCGTTGAAGAAAGACGTAAAGCTTCGCGATCGCGTGAAGACAGCCGCGATCGCGTTGAGTATCGAGATAAGGCAGTGCGATCGCGTGAACAAGTCCGCGATCGCGTAGGGTAAAGTATCTGTGTAAAAATTGCAGAAAATCTGCTGGTTTTCTAAGTCCAAAAACACCCCGAACCCCCTCCGAAACACTCCCGAGCCCTCGGGGCTCCAAACCAAATATGTACACTAACTCAAAAACATCATACGAACTTGCTCGCGCGATCAAATCGCTAAAATAACATCAAAATCAATGAATTGAGCCTTAAAGCTCAAGAATTCTTTAAGAGTTCATAATTTCCAAACTTTCCAATTTAAGGCCGAAATACGTCAAACGACGTCCGTTTTCAACCAAACTTTACGGGAAGCGCTTAACCAATATATATGACCTGTACCGGGCGTCGGAACCAAAATACGAGCCCGATACCAGTACTTTTTAATCAAAATTCAGTTTCATTTTCCTTAAACATTTTCAGAAAACAATTTAACAGAAAAATTCTTTTACCGGGGTTCTAGACCTCGGATTTCAATTCCGGACATATGCCCAAGTTCCATATTTTTCTACGGATTTTCTGAAATAGTCAAATCACGGATCCGGGTCCGTTTACCAAAAATGTTGACCAAAGTCAACCATATCAATATTAATATCAAAATTCCTCTACTTTTTCACATATTTCACATATTTCAACATAAATCTTTTCCAGCTTTGTGCCCGGACTGTGCACGCAAATCGAGGCAACTATAAATGAGGTTTTCAAGACCTCAAAAGCTCGGAATGATTAAATAAACAAGTGATGACCCTTTGGGTCGTCACAATAAGTCCCTATGCCTTCAATTGGAGCCTTCATACGATTTCCCATGAACAAGAAATCCTTATTTGGATTTGTGGTTTGGATCGTAAGGAATCCTTGCAACGTAGTAGATACATGAGCAGTTGCACCAGAATCAAGCCACCAAGTATTATTAGGAACTTCTACTAAATTTGATTCGAAATATACAAAAGCACTAATTGTACCTTTCTTTTCGAACCAAGCTTTACGTTTCGGGCAATCTTTCTGATAGTGTCCTTCCTTGTGACAGAAACGACACGTATCTGCCTTACGTTCCTTGTTAGCATCCTGTTGAGCTTTAGCAGGTGCTTTCTTCTTCTTGAACTTGTTGGCCTTCACTTTAAGTCCTTTACCAGCTCCTTGACCCATGAGGTTAATTGAATGACTCCCTTGTTTCTTAAGTCGTGACTCCTCCCGAGTAAGCATACTGGACAATTCACTAACATTCCACTTATCCTTAATAGTGTTATAGTTAATTTGAAAAGGTCCATACTCAGGAGGTAACGAGTTTAGAATAAACTGAACCAAGAAGGAGTCATCCACTTTCATCCCCAAGGTCTGAAGTCTTGCTGCAATGTTAGTCATCTCGATGATATGATTTTGCATACTACGCGAACCATCAAATTTCATGGTTGTGAGTTCAGCCATTAGTGTACCAGCGAGAGACTTATCTGCAGAACGAAAACGTTCTTCCACAAACTTCAGGTATTCCCTGGCACTTTCTGTTTGCGGAATAGTACTCTTAATGTTGTTGGCAATATTCATTCGCATAAACATAAGGCTTAGCCTGTTAGAGCGTTCCCATGCTTTATAGAAAGACTTCTCATCTGCACTGCTCGAATCGGTAATGGCAGCGGGCTTATCATTCAGCAGAGCCAAGTCAAGATTCATCACACCTAAGTGAAACCTGGACTTGCTCACGCCATTCAGAGAAGTTCAATCCATTGAACATAGTAACAGATGAAGCAAGCGAATGAAAAGGAATAACTGCAAAATAGATAACACATGCTCACAAATCAATATGGATTCAACAAAACAATTACAGCATATCGCAGTTCACCTTTGGGTAAATACTACGACACACTATCATAATTTAAATGCCATTTAGTCATTAATAGGTATTTAGATATTTTTAACCAAATATATATGCCATCTTTGGACAAACAATATATATTTGACTAAGAATATTAATTTTACCTCATCATATTCACTATTCATAGAATAATTGATTCACCTTTGGGTAAATCCTTAAGTTCTAGCAATAGTAAAATTAATTTATCCACTAATTTTAAATTATAGGTATTTCATTAATTTCATGGATAAACTATAATTTTATGTATGCATATTTTCATAAACAAACTAGTTTGGCCACTTTGGTGACTAACAAACTATATAACATAAGTGCACACACAAAATAAGGATCATAATATTTTTATGCATGCGAATACTTTAAACAATCTAGTTTGGCCACTTTGGTGACTAACAAACCATATAACATTAATCACATACATAAAATAAACAATAAATAGTTTCGCCAACCTAATAGCCCAAAACAGATTACTATATCAAAGAAATAAATAACTAGTTTCAAATCAACTTATGACATTAAGGCATCATTAACGTTACTCCCCTATCATCAAATTCTTGCACATCATTATAACCGTTATCTTCATATATCACAACTTATATAATATAAAAATCTATTCAAGTACAGAGAATACTTTTGTCATATTCTTACAGGGAGATTGGTACTTAAATAAGTTAAATCAATTAACTATAACAAATAACCATGGTTTGGCTTTTACTGAAGCGAAACAAGGTAGACAAGATAATCAACTTTTGGGATGCATCCTTAAAAGTTGCATACTCGCGGCAATGGTGAGAAGACTTGACAATTACAGTTTAAAACTTTAAAGAGAACTTTCAGTTGTTTGACTTATTAGTTACTTATTGCTGCATAAAGAATCGTAGGCTCCAAGGAGTCTTATTAGTTAGTATTACTGCATAAAGAAACGTAAGCTCCAAGGAGTCTTATTAGTTAGTCTTACTGCATCTCTGTAGAGGCAAGATAATGCATAAAAAAACATACAATTCTATGAGGCTTATCACTTGTTACAACATCTCATTCTAACTGTTTGGTCAGAAACAACAAGCAAGCAGTGGGTTGTACATATGTACAAAAACTCCGTGAACAAATGAATGAATGACTGTTAGTTGAATCTGACACTTCACCTAAAAAAGCTTCAGTTTTTTTGGCTAATTCCTGAGAAATCTGAGACCAACCCATTTCATTTCACTCGCTATTCTTGTCATTCACCTGTGTGTTTTAGTACACTGTCTGCTGATTGTCGGTGTGTCTTTCTCGGAATTTGTGCTTCGTGAGTGTCATTATGCTTAGTGTTCGACGTTATTGTAAGCATAAATTATAATTTTATCCAGTTTGATGGTGTATCACATACGTTATAAATTAATATCTTTATGATCGAAGATTATCAGTTCAAACAATCCAGGCTCGTGATACCACATGTAAGCATAAACTTTAATTCTACCAGGATCTTGAACATGATAATCTTACATATAATCGTCATAGAAAACATACCTGAATCGTGAGCCATCATCTTTAAGCGGAAGCGTTAATCGGTAATTGGTTTCTCGCCCCTTGCCCTAACTTTCGTTACCGCCGTCTTTAGGGATGGAAGAGAGGAAAAGCAGTAACCCTAATGGGTGGGGAGAGGACCAATTTATAGAGATTTTCATTTAATCCGGTACGTCCATCAAGTAACCAATCGGACGGATGAGATTTATTCATTAATTAAATATTAATTATGGGCCTTAACTTATTGGGCCACATTATTTATAAGAAATAACTTACATCTTGCGCCCAACTTTGTCGATTAGTAATCTTTTATGTACGGTTATTCATAGCACGACTATGTCTACCCATCTTATGTGCCCTCGTTATGGCGATGTTAGTAACTCTGCCTAAGCTGCTCGAACTGGATAGCAAAAGCTTGAGCTGAATAAAGTTCTTTCTAAGTAGAAAGTGTTAGAAAATTACACAAGATTAAAAGAGAAGAATAGCTTTGAGGCATGAAAGATCACTATCTTTCGCGAGATATTGCTCGTATATTCTTTAGGGGATTACAAGCAATTCTCCGTCGGGATACAACAAAGCTAGATTTACACATGCAAAATTGAATATATCGCTGCTCTTGGAGTCTCCTTGTATTTATAGGATTCAAGAGAAGACTTTTCTGAAAAGTCACACTCCTATACGAACAGTTATGTCTGGTCCAGTTCCATTTAAATTTAAATTCGAATTTAAATAATCAGAAAATGCTTTAAAAAATAAATACAAAAAATAAAACCTTTTTTTTAAAGGTCCGAGCCCAAGCCCCAAGTCCAAGTCATATATATATATATATATACATACATATATACTTTTAGAAATATGTTAGATACTCATTCTATATAACTTAGCGGGCTTAGCCTTTTAAGGCCTTCAAAAACTCTTCTAGTTTCCGATGTGGGAAACTCTTAGACAAAATATGTCTAACAATCCCCCACTAGTTTGTATATGTATCACAATATCGTGCATAATGGAAGTATCTTGTGTAGATTTGAACTTTTCACTAGTGTAAATACCTTAAAGTTAGACGAAGCTATTGATATCCTAAGATTTGAACCATTGCTCCTTTTGTCATATCGAAAGTATCACACACGCAATATTATTAAGCATCGAAATAATCCAATGTAGAGCTTTAGCACATTTATCGCCATGTGCTACTCCTGATTTCATGAATATTTATAAGACCAACCCTTTAAGTCTTATTGAAGCGGCACCACTTCATATTCATATAGGTGTAATTTAGACTTTATGTTCATGTTACTCAAACATTTGCTAATTCCATTAATAATTAATTCAACCTTTTCAATGTAACAGTTTGCATTTTCGAGTTTGTCATTGTACCCCTGTTATTACAGGTACTTAACAACTCTGTAGCTTCTCAAATAACAGTAAGCAGTACATTAGAATTAAGGCCCCTAAGAGCAGATCATTGCTTAAACAACACAAATAACTTGTTATTACCCTTTGAACTTATATTATTAGAGTGTATACTAACTCAAAGTTGAGTTCCCATCACTTGTGTTTTAATTTAAGAGTTTCAGCCCCATTCATTCACTAGTATGTTGTACAACTTCTTTTCGCAATGTTGTAGTAAGTGGATCAAACAAATTTTTATTTAATCTCACATATATTCTAGTTATAGTTCCATTGTTAATTAACTCTCTTATATAAGCATGTCTTAGGCTTATATGTATTGATTTCCCATTATACATTTTATTATGAGCTACGCACATTATATTCTCACTATCACAGAATATAGAAATGGCTGGCATAAATTGTGGCAACAACTTAATGTCTAGTAACATGTTCTTCAGCCATTCTGCTTCTTTTTCAGTAGCTACTAATACAATAAATTCAGATTCTTTTGTAGAATGGGAAATGCAAGTTTGTTTCTTGGATGCCCAACTAATGGCACCACCTCCTAAAGTGAATATTCAACCTGAAGTAGCCTTGCTATCACTAACATTTGTAATCCAACTCACATATGGAAATCAAACAAATTTAAACCCTGCTACTGGAGGGCTTGTGAAATATGATAAAATGAAGGATCGTGAGGAGTAAGCAAAAATGATTATTTTGCGTTGTCAACCTTTTTCTTTTGCTTCTTCATCATATCTTATTATGTATATTCAATGGCTTTACAATCTGTTATTTAAAGGTATCCCTAGAAGTACTTGTAAGCCTGATATCTTTAGACTTCATGGGCAATATCAAACATACATACGTTATTTGTTTAACCACATTCCTTGTAGAGTTTCTCTAGCTTCTAATATTGGCCATGCTATTAATGGAAATGATTATTTGACAATTACATATCATTGGATAGTTGATACTACTTGTATGCAAAAACGTATTATCGCTTTTAAATATGATGAATATCAGAGTCATACTGCTGCATTGATAAGTAGTATTATTTATGAAGTTGTTGAATTTTATAATCTCAAGAAAAAAGTATTGTGTATGTATTTTGATAATGCTTCTAACAACAATGTTGCAATTTTGCATTTAAAACCCCCTCTTGATGAATTTTTCCATGTTAGGTGTGCATATCATGTTTATAATTTAATTGTTAAAAGTGACCTTATTTTTTAACTGATATTACTCACGTTAGAATAGCAGTTGGTGTTATTCAAGGAAATAATAGACAATCTAGAATGAAGAAATATAAGAATAAGTGTATCCCGTATAACCTTAAACCCATATTCATGCGAGACGAAATTGTTACTAAATGGAGTTATACATATATATTTTTAAAATATTGGTACAAATATAGATTCCTAATAACTGAAATTGCTAATATGCATTGTACTGATCCAAATCGTATGTTAACAACTACTACTTGGAAGGTCATTAATGATGTTATTAAATCTTACATTCGCATAGAATAAATAAATGGGGTAGCCTATTTGTGATTCACGATCGCGATGAAGGAAATTTGGGAAGCAGTGTTAAATTTTAAAATCGAGGTTTTGAACCTATTTTTCATATTTTGGGCTAGACACCATGGAATTGGGCAATTTTGGAAGGGAATTTCAGAGAGGTTATTGGGGTAAGTGTTTCTCACTTGATTTTTGTTAAATTTAATGATGGTATCTTGATTTCTATCATCTAAATTGAGAAATGGGGTGAAAATTTTGAAGAAAAATGGAAGAGTTCTTGAGAGAGTAATTTAGGGACATGAGGGACCAAATGATATCGGGTTTGATGAAATTGGTATGTGCAGACTTGTGAGTTATTGTGTTTTTTAGTTTTATGATTTTTGTCAGAATCCAAGACATAGGCCCAATGGCCGGCTTTGAGTGAATTTTGGGATTTGTGTCAAATTAATTAATTTTTCTTGTGGAATTGGTTCCTTGGCCTATATTGATTGCATTGTATTGCTTTTAGCTAGATTCGAGACATTTGAAGGCCGATTCGATAGGCAAGGACATCGCAGAGTAGGAGTTTGGCTTGATTTGAGGTAAGTAACACTTCCAAACTTGGTTCTAAGGGGTTAAAACTCCGAACTATGTGTTAT
Organism: Nicotiana noctiflora; assembly: GCA_032618575.1. NCBI lineage: Eukaryota > Viridiplantae > Streptophyta > Magnoliopsida > Solanales > Solanaceae > Nicotiana > Nicotiana noctiflora. The sequence goes on along the minus strand of JASVEL010004705.1, from coordinate 635,733 downwards.
GTCAATAGTATTGAGGTGACGCACATGCAGTGTGATGGGCTTGCACAATGTGAATCGGGACCTGGATCATTCCATGGCACCATCTTGTGACTATTTCTTGTTGATATCTATGTTTCCGTCATGTGACTAAGTCAATGAGATATAAATCATGCTATGCATCATGTTAGGGCTTTATGCCGATGCTGTTGGCACGCCCAGTGGTCGGTTCCTACTATCATATTGCTAGTTTCATTGATATTTAGTACTTACTCTTATTGATGCATTTCATACCAATTTTCAATCTCAACTATTATTTATTGGCACATCATATCAATGTTCTAGGCTAGTTTTCATAGCGTTGTGAGCCCATGTGTGAGATTGGAGAGTGATGACTGAGTGTGGCCGAGAATCTATTAATAAGTGATAGTTATGGGATCGGGTTGCACGCCACAATGTTGATGATTATGATAGCGCTTGTGCTGTAGGAGCCCCTCCGGAGTCTGTAACACATCCCCAATGAGTGCATAAGATATTATTGAGGGATGGATATCCCTGAACATGGGTTTGTTAGAAGTATTGATATCTTAGATGGATTTCTTTATAGGTTTGAATTACCCTTTTCCTCGGTGCCGAGTGACTTATAGTCAGCGTTAAGTATGTTCCGGGATGTATTTATCTGAGTGGGATGGCCATATATGGTACCGAGTGGTTGAGTATATATATATATATATATATATATATATATATATATATATATATATATATATATATATATATATATATATATATATATATATATATATTGTCATTATTTTTAAAAATGACACTAAATTCACAACAGCACATTGCTAAGCCAGCCTGACCAATCAATATCAACAACGGAGCTAGAAGCTCTCTTTAACCCATTTAAGCATATTACTTCACGAAGCAAAGACGAGACATATAACGAAAACGGGGAACCAAGTCCCATAATACATCAACTCCCATAGACCGAAGGGTCAAGAGTCATGAGCCTCTACCGAACATGAGTGTATAAAGGTTTACAAGATACCAAGTGCGGAAAGAAAAGTCAATACAAAATCAAGAGACAGTAAGAGGGAATATGGGGTCCTGCGGACTCTGCAACTACCTCGAATATCCACAAATGTCGCCTCGCACGGCTACTAGATCACTGTTGAGAGGTACCTGGATCTGCACACAAGGTGCAGGGAGTAAAATGAGTACTGCCAGACTCAGTGGTAATAAACAAGGGTAAGACAGCGCAGATAAGAAATCCGCAATAAAGCACTATGTAAAGCTGTAATCGAATACCCTGTCACAGAATCCATATCAACTGTACCTGTACCAATAAGTACCAGCAAAACAGTATAACGACTAGCAGATGTAGCTAAATGCAATGCAATGCATGATATGACCGCTACGGCGCGTAGCTCGATCCAATTTGGGTACCCGTGCTCATTGTGGGGGTTCAGACTCCGGAGGGGCTCCAACAGCCCAAGCACAATATCACTGCAGCGTGTAGTCCGATCCAACATATATACTGCTGCAGCGCACAGCCCGATCCACTACTAGTCAGCTAATATGCAAATACAGCCTCGCAGGCTCAAAAGTAGTTTTGAAAACCTTTTTGTCATTTTTCAGTTGGAAAATAGTAATACCAAGTTCCAGAGATTGAAAATAGCATGATAACAGAAATAGCTACGGACTGGTAGTAACTAACATGTCAATATGATAAGACAATGATAACGATCCTTGCGGGATCCAATAACTGGCTCACGGCCCACAAGTATACTCAACCACCCAAGAAGGGGGTTCAACGGCTCAAGAGTAGCCAATATCACAGTATAATATGCAACCATCCGAGAAGGAGGTTCGACGGCTCATGAATAGCCTAATATCATAACACAGTATCAACAAGTCGGACTAAGCCATAGTCCCCAATCACAATCGACCCCGCACTCACATGAGAGTACGTGTCTCGCTGCTATACATCGTCACAAAGTGGTATACCGGGGTTTCGAACCCGCTGGTCATCACCCACATCTATTACTCACCTCAATATGGCGCGACGACTACTCCGCAATGCCCTTGCCACGAGAATCAAGCTCCGCACACGTAGAATCTGATCAAATACAGTAGAAACACAACAAATTAGGCCAATAGAACGACACCCAATCAATACAACTCAATTTACATCAAAATTCCCAAAGTTGTCAAAACCCGACTTTCGGTACGCTTCTCGAAAAATTACAAAAGTCATATATTCGGAATCCTCATCTCGATACGACTCTAGGCATATAAAATTTACCAAAATCGGACTCCATTTACCCACTCAAATCGGTGTTTTTCTTTAATTTAGGCCTAGGGCTCAAACCCACCTTTAATCTTCCATTTACAGGGATTTAACCAAGGATTTCATGTTAAAATGATGTAATTAAGCCACAAAACTTACCTCCAACGAAACCCCGATGATTTCCCAACAATCTCCCGTCAATTTCTTCTCTTGGAACTCAAAAATGGAGGTTTTGGATATGGGGTTCGTGACTGGACTGTTCTGTTATATTAATTCACTGACTGCCAGGCGACCCTCTGCGATCGCAGCCCAAAGCTTGCGATCGCGATGCACAAATTTACCCGGCTTCAAAATTACTCTACGCGATCGCGACATTCCCCACGCGATCGCACTGCCTCATGCCTCAATACTACGCGATCACGTGAAACCACCCGCGATCGCACTGCTCTAAATCCCAGACCTACGCGATCGCACACTACACATCGCGATCGCGATGCACAACCAGTCGACCTTACGCGATCGCATCACACTTCCCGCGATCGCGATGAACAAACTTTTCGGCCTTACTCCAATACTCTGCGCGATCGCAGTCTCACCCTTGTGATCGCAGAGCTTCCCAGATTTACCCTACGCGATCGCAAGACCCAGGCTCGCGATCGCGATGAACAAAAATCCTCTGCACTAATTGCTGCAGCAGAAACAGCAGTGCATTTGGCACAAAATGGTCCGTTTGGACCCCCGAATTCATCCCGAGGCCCCCGGGACCCCAACGAAAACCACCAACATACTCCAAAACACGATACGAACTTGTTCCAATCATAAAAACACCATCCTAAACATCAAAATCACCAATTACACACGGATTCAAGCCTAAATTCCTTAAAACTTTCCAAATTACACATTCCATCAAAAACCCGACCAAACGACGTCCGAATGACCTGAAATTTTGCAGGCACATCCAAAATCACCTAACGGAGCTACTGCAATTGTCGAAATTCCATTCCGACCCCGGATCAAAATCTCACCTACCGTTCGGATTTCGCCAAAATTCAACCTTAGCCAATTCAAGCCTATTTCTACACCGGACCTCCAAATTCAATTTCGATCGCTCCCTTAAGTCACAAATCACCTCCCGGAACTAACCGAATCATCAGAATCTGATTCCGAGCCTTCTAACCAAATAGTCAACTCCAGGTTGACTTTTCCTTATTCAAGTTTCCTTCAAAAAGGATATATGCCTCATTTTCAATCCAATTCACTCCTAACTCACCAGATAGACTCTAACACTGATATAAAAGCATAAAACATGTAATTACAACATAACGGGGTGGTAATTCCCGTGATGACGGGCCGGGTCGTCACATTCTCCCCCTCTTAAGCAAACGCTCGTCCTCGAGCGGGTCAAGAATCATACCTGAAGTCTCAAACAAGTGAGGATATCTGCTCCGCATCTCCCGCTCTATCTCCCAAGTGGCCTCCTCCACGGGTCGACCTCTCCACTGAACCTTAACTGATGCAATCTCCTTAGACCTCAATTTTCTCCCATGACGTCCCAAAATGGCAATAGGCTCCACATCATAGGATAGATCACCATCAAGTTGAATGGCACTGAAGTCTAATACATGAGACGGATCTCCAATGTACTTCCAGAGCATAGACACATGGAAAACTGGATGGATGCTGGATAGGCTGGGCGGCAAGGCTAACTCATATGCCACCTCTCCAACCCTCCTGAGCATCTCAAAAGGACCAATGTACCTAGGACTCAACTTTCCTTTTTTCCCAAACCTCATGACACCCTTCATAGGTGAAACCTTCAACAATACTCTATCACCAACCATGAAAGACAACTCTCGAACTCTACGGTCCGCATAACTCTTCTGGCGAGACTGTGCTGTACGAAGCCTCTCCTGGATCAACTTTGCTCTATCCAGAGCATCCTGGACTAACTCGGTCCCTATCAATCTAACCTCACCAGGCTCAAACCATCCCACGGGGGATCTACACCGTCTGCCATACAATGCCTCATACGGGGCCATCTGAATACTCGACTGATAATTGTTGTTGTAGGCAAACTCAGCAAGTGGTAGCAACTCATCCCACGAACCACCAAAGTCAATCACACAAGCTCGCAACATATCCTCCAAGATCTGAATAGTGTGCTCAGACTGTCCGTCTGTCTGGGGGTGAAATGCTGTACTCAACTCAACCCGCGTACCCATCTCTCGCTGAAATGCTCTCCAAAACTGAGAAGTGAACTGAGTACCCCTGTCGGATATGATAGACACTGGGACTCCATGCAACCGAACAATCTCTCGAATAAAGATCGCTGCCAACCGCTCCGATGAGTAGGTAGTACTAACTGGAATGAAGTGAGCTGACTTGGTCAGTCTATCCACAATCACCCATACGGAATCAAACTTCCTCGCCGTCCGAGGGAGTCCAGTAACAAAGTCCATAGTGATCCTCTCCCATTTCCACTCAGGAATAGCAATGCGCTGAAATACACCACCGGGCCTCTAATGCTCGTACTTAACCTCCTGACAGTTGAGGCACCATGCTACATGTCTGACAATGTCCATTTTCATCTTCCTCCACCAATAGTGTTGTTTCAAATCTTGATACATCTTCGCGGCTCCTGGATGGATAGAATACCGCGAGCTATGGGCCTCTTCCAGAATCAACTCACGAAGGCCATCAACATTGGGCACACATATCCGGCCTTGCATCCTCAATACGCCATCACTATCAATGGTGACATCTCTAGCATCATCATGTTGAATTCTGTCCCTAAGGACAGCCAAATGTGGATCATCATACTGACGCTCACGAATACGATCATATAGAGATGACCGAGATACAACACAAGCCAATACCCTGCCGGGCTCCGAAATATCTAACCTCACTAGCCGATTGGCTAGCACCTGAACATCATAAGCAAATGGCCTCTCCTCAGCTGGAATATATGCCAAGCTCCCCATACCGACCGCCTTCCGGCTCAAAGCATCGGCCACCACATTGGCCTTCCCCGGATGATATAATATAGTAATGTCATAATCCTTCAGCAACTCAAGCCATCTCCTCTGTCTCAAATTAAGGTCTTTCTGTTTGAACAAGTGCTGGAGACTACGATGGTCGGTATACACCTCACAAGACACACCGTACAAATAGTGCCTCCAAATCTTCAATGTATGAACAATGGCGGCTAGCTCCAAATCATGAACAAGATAGTTCTTCTCATGTGGCTTCAACTGCCGAGAAGCATAAGCAATTACCTTACCTTCCTGTATCAACACACAACCTATCCCCACTCTCGAGGCATCACAGTAAACAGTATATGAACCTGAAGCTGATGGCAATACTAACACTGGAGCTGTGGTCAAAGCTGTCTTGAGCTTCTGAAAGCTCTCCTCGCACTCATCCGACCACACGAATGGTGCACCCTTCTAAGTCAATTTGGTCAATGAAGAAGCAATGGATGAAAATCCCTGAACAAACCGGCGATAATATCCCGCCAAGCCAAGAAAACTCCTGATCTCTGTAGCTGTGGACGGTCTAGGCCAACTCTGCACCGCCTCTATCTTCTTCGGATCAACCTGAATACCATCACGAGACACCACATGTCCCCGAAATGCTACGGACTCGAGCCAAAACTCGCACTTGGAGAATTTAGCATATAGCTTCTCCTCCCTCAATCTTTGTAACACAATACTCAAATGCTGAGCATGCTCCTCCTGACTACGGGAGTAGACTAGAATGTCATCAATGAACACAATCACAAATGAATCCAAATAAGGCATGAACACACTGTTCATCAGATGCATAAATGCTGCTGGGGCGTTGGTCAGCCCAAACGACATCACAAGAAACTCATAATGACCATATCGGGTCCCGAATGCAGTCTTCATAATATCCGAGTCCCTGATCTTCAGCTGATGATAGCCTGAACGAAGATCGATCTTAGAAAACACCCTCGCACCCTGTAACTGATCAAACAAATCATCTATGCGCGGTAGAGGGTACTTGTTCTTCACCGTCACTTTGTTCAATTGCCTATAATCAATACACATTCGCATGGAACCATCTTTCTTTTTAACAAATAATACCGGCGCACCCCACGGAGACACACTAGGGCGGATGAAACCCTTATCCAGAAGTTCTTGAAGTTGCTCTTTCAGTTCTTTCAACTCAGCTGGTGCCATCCGATAAGGAGGAATGGATATAGGCTGAGTGCCCGGCACCAAGTCAATGCCAAAATCAATATCCCTGTCCGGCGGCATGCCCGGCAGGTCTGAGGGGAATACATCTGGGAAGTCCCTCACAACAAGTACAGAATCAATGCTAGGAGACTCAGCTCCCACATCTCTCACAAAAGCTAAGTACGATAAACACCCTTTTTCGACCATCTTCTGAGCTTTTAAGAACGAAATGACACGGCTAGGGACGAAATCGGTCGAACCCCGCCACTCGATCCGAGAAATACCAGGAATGGCCAACGTAACTGTCTTAGCATGACAGTCCAATATAGCATGGTACGGAGACAACCAGTCCATACCCAATATAACATCAAAGTCCACCATACCCAACAATAACAAATCCGCCTGGGTCTCCAGACCCCCAATAGATATAACACAGGATCTATAGACATGATCCACAACGATCGTATCACCCACGGGGGTGGATACATGAACAGGTAAATCAAGACTACTACGAGTCGCACCCAAGTGATGTGCAAAGTAAGAGGACATGTAAGAATATGTGGACCCTGGATCAAATAGAATAGAGGCATCTCTGTGACAGACAGAAATGATACCTGTAATCACTGCATCGGAGGCAACTGCATCACGCCTGTCAGGAAGTGCATAGAACCGTGCCTGGCCTCCACCAGATCTTTCCTCGCCCATGGGGCGACCACGAGAAGACTGACCTCCACCTCTACTAGTATGAGATGGTGCAGAAGATGAGGTCTGATCCCTCTGCTGAGTCCTGTCCCTACGGAGTCGAGGGCACTGTCTCCTCATGTGGCCAAACTCACCACACTCACAACATGCACCTGGTGCTGGAGAAGGGGACTGAAGGGAACCCCTCGCCGTAGAAGAACCCCGGGCTGAAGAAGTAGGTGCTGCACTCTAGGCTGGGAGGGCACTAAGAGATGACTGGCCTAGCTGAAACCCCTGTCGACCGTGACCATAAGAACCTCCGCTCTGCTCAGGGCGGCCTGAATGGGAAGGTCTAGATGAGCGACCTCTGCTCTGCTGGGAATGCCCTCTAGATGGAGCACCACTGAAACTGCCAGAACCGAGAGGCCTCTTGGCCTCCCGCTCCTCTCTCTCTCGGCGACGATCCGCCTCAATGGAGCGTGCCATATCAACAACCTCCTCAAATGATGATGACAAAACTCTCTCTGGTCATAAGGATGCGGATAGAATAGTTGAGGCCATCAATGAACCTCCTCATCCTCTCCCTATCAGTAGGGATCATCTATGTGGCATGCCTAGCCAACTGTGTGAATCTGAGCTCATACTGGGTCACAGACATGTCGCCCCGAACCAACCACTCGAACCGGCGACGTAGCTCCTCGCGACAAGACTGAAGTACATATTTCTCTAGAAAGAGAGTAGAGAACTGCTGCCATGTGAGAGGTGCTGCTCCTGCAAGCCTACGCCTCTCAAACTCTTCCCACCAATCAAATGCGGGACCGGTGAACTGAAAGGTAGTAAATGAAACTCCGCTGGACTCAAGAATACCAGCCGTCCGCAACATCCTCCGACACTTGTCCAAGAAACCCTGGGCATCCTCGCCCTCAACGCCACTAAAATGGGGTGGCCGAAGTCTACCAAATCTCTCAAGACGACGCTGCTCGTCGTCGGGCATAACTTGAACCATATGCTCTGGAGCCGGAGCCGGTGCAGCTAGAGGAATAACCGGTGCAACCACCGAGCGGGGACCGCCTCTGGCGTCCGAAGTCCCCGAACAACCGGGTCGGTATGCGAGCCGCAGGGGTCCGCCGACCACCCCCGACCGAGATGTAGCTGTTGCGGTGGTAGCTGAAACTACCCGAGCCAAGCCGGAACACACCGATAATATCCGAGCAAGAGCCTCCCGAAGACCGGGAATAGCAATAGATACGGTCGGGCCCCGAACCGGGGCTGCCGGAACATCAACCACCGGGGTCGCTCTCGAACCGGTACAATAGGCGGGTCAGGTGGCACCGCCTCGGCCGCCCTACCTCTACCTCTAGCACGACCGCGCCCACGGCCTCTCACCGGTGGTAATGGAGGTCGTCCACCTCGTCCTAATGCTCGCGTTCTCGCCATCTGCGAGAGAATAGAATATAGAAGTTCGGTTCTCAGAACAACAAGATCGCACGACAGAGTTCAAGAAATGTGATGTGTTTCCTAAAGGTTCGCAGCCTCCCGAGGATAAGTACGGGCGTCCCCGTACCGATCCACAAGACTCTACTAACCGGCTCAAGACTCACGAGGCCTAGTAAACCTAGGCTCTGATACCAACTTGTCACGACCCCAAATCCGGTCGTGATGGCGCCTAACACATTGCTAAGCCAGCCCGACCAATCAATATCAACAACGGAGCTAGAAGCTCTCTTTAACCCATTTAAGCATATTACTTCACGAAGAAATAACGAGACATATAACGAAAACGGGGAACCAAGTCCCATAATACATCAACTCCCATAGACCGAAGGGTCAAGAGTCATGAGCCTCTACTGAACATGAGTGTATAAAGGTTTACAATATACCAAGTGCGGAAAGAAAAGTCAATACAAAATCAAGAGACAGTAAGAAGGAATATCGGGTCCTGCGGACTCTGCAGCTACCTCGAATATCCATAAATGTCGCCTCGCACAACTACTGGATCACTGCTGAGAGGTACCTGGATCTGCACACAAGGTGCAGGGAGTAAAATGAGTACTGCCAAACTTAGTGGTAATAAACAAGGGTAAGACAACGCAGATAAGAAATCCGCAATAAAGCACTATGTAAAGCTGTAATCAAATACCCTGTCACAGAATCAATATCAACTGTACCTGTACCAATAAGTACCAGCAAAATAGTATAACAGCTAGGAGATGTAGCTAAATGCAATGCAATGCATGATATGACCGCTACGGCGCGTAGCCCGATCCAATTTGGGTACCCGTGCTCACTGTGGGGGTTCAGACTCCGGAGGGGCTCCTACAGCCCAAGCACAATATCACTGCGGCGTGCAATCCGATCCAACATATATACTGCTGCGGCGCGCAGCCCGATCCACTACCAGTCAGCTAATATGCAAATACAGCCTCGCAGGCTCAAAAGTAGTTTTGAAAACCTTTTTTATCATTTTTCAGTTGGAAAACAGTAATACCAAGTTCCAGAGATTGGAAATAGCATGATAACAGAAATAGCTACGGACTGGTAGTAACTAGCATGTCAATATGATAAGATAATGATAACGATCCTCGCGGGATCCAATAACTGGCTCACGGCCCACAAGTATACTCAACCACCCAAGAAGGGGGTTCAACGGCTCAAGAGTGGCCAATATCTCAATATATAGTATGCAACCATCCGAGAAGGAGGTTCGACGGCTCAAGAATAGCCAATATCATAACACAGTATCGACAAGTCGGACTAAGCCATAGTCCCCAATCACAATCGACCCCGCACTCACAAGAGAGTACGTGTCTCGCCGCTATACAGCGTCACAAAGTGGTATACCGGGATTTCGAACCCGCCGGTCATCACCCATATCTATTACTCACCTCAATACGGCGCGACGACTACTCCGCAATTCCCTTGCCACGAGAATCAAGCTCCACACGCATAGAATCTGATCAAATACAGTAGAAATACTACAAATTAGGCCAATGGAACGACACCCAATCAATACAACTCAATTTACATCAAAATTCCCAAAGTTGTCAAAACCCGACTTTCGTTATGCTTCTCGAAAAATTACAAAAGTCACATATTCGGAATCCTCATCTCGATATGAGTCTAGGCATATAAAATTTACCAAAATCGGACTCCATTTGCCCACTCAAATTAGTGTTTTTCTTTAATTTAGGCCTAGGGCTCAAACCCACCTTTAATCTTCCATTTACAGGGGATTTAACCAAGGATTTCATGTTAAAATGATGTAATTAAGCCACAAAACTTACCTCCAACGAAACCCCGATGATTTCCCAGCAATCTCCCGTCAATTTCTTCTCTTGGAACTAAAAAATGGAGATTTTGGATATGGGGTTCGCGACTGGACTGTTCTGTTATATTAATTCACTGACTGCCAGATGACCCTCTGCGATCGCAGCCCAAAGCTTGCGATCGCGATGCACAAATTTACCCGGCTTCAAAATTACTCCACGCGATCGCGACATTCCCTACGCGATCGCACTGCCTCATGCCTCAACACTACGCGATCGCGTGAAACCACCCGCGATCGCACTGCTCTAAATCCC